>VXAV01010688.1:105466-116005 GCA_013399715.1 Alectura lathami | reverse complement strand
CGAATACCACTTTGTGTGGTGGGGGGGGGGGGGGGGGGGGGGGGGGCATGGAGAATTGGGCAATTCAGCATCAACCCCCCTTGTGCTGACAAAGAGGCGTGGACAGGTCGAGCAAGCAGGAGCGGCCACTGTGCTCTCCTGCCTCAAAAACCCAGCTCCACGCGCAGAGGACGCGCGGCATGCCAAAAACACGCTGCTCACCGCTCTCCACCCGGCCGGGGGATGCTCGAGCGTCCCCCATGGGCGAGAGCTGCGCTCCGCTGCGTTGTGTCCCCATGCTGGTGAGGGGAGTTGGCGTATCGGGGTAGGCAGCGTGGCTTCTCCCTGCGAGGCGTGTACGGACTTGGGTGCGCCGCGCTAAGCGCATCCCGGGTCGCGCTGCGGCCACCACCATCAGCAGGGACCTGCCTGTGCCACCACCGGTGCTGCTCTTCGTACCGTGGGGTCTTTTTTCACTGCTTTATATTGTTACCATCTTTCTGCTTCCCTAGCTCGCTTGCCACACTTCCGCCCCCAGGCAGCATTATGCGTGTCCTGCGCCCACGCAAGGGAGTCAGCGTGATGTCGTCGTTGGGCCTTCGAGGCAGGCGTGCCTGGGAGTGGGCAGCTTCGGCCCTCTGAGTATCATGAGGCTTTTTTTTTTTTTTTTTTGACAGAAAACACGCAAAGTGGCTGGGTTTACTTGTTCTTCATAAAGTGCTTGATTTCCAGTTTGTGGAGTCTCACAGTTCTCAGGGTTTGAGAACTGGGTTTGGCTGCGTTCACCTTCTTCCCCACGTCCAGGCAGCATTGCAGGAGGAGTTTGACTCGCAGGGGCTGGGAATTCGAGTCACTTCTTTATTTTCCCCTTGTTTCCCTTCTAGGGTTTCTTGGATAACCACGTGGGAAACCCCCAGGTCGTCATTCTGCGCCTCCTGCATTACATCATCCGCCTCATCTGGAGGATGCAGTGACGCCGGCCGCGCAGGCCGCTGGGACTTGATGGCTTCTTGGAGAGGAGGCTCTGGAGCCTGGCGCTTCGAGGCCGCCCTCTCTGCCAGGACGTGCGGCGGCCAGAGGAAGGGGGATTCCCAAACGGACCTGCCGGGACTCTGAATCCGGATTTTAACTGAGAGTGGTGTTTACTGTGTTTCTCTCCCATTTTTTAACTTTTTTTTTAAGTATCTCAGAGAAAAATACTCAGTGGCGACGTCTGGTCATCGTTTCTGGAAACCTGTCGGCTCATCTTGGATATGCCCCCAGCCCCTCCAGCCCCATCTGATCTGCAGAGCTGCCTTAGTTTGTGCTGCAGGTGTTGCAGGGAGCATCGGACGCGCCTCGGCCGCTGCGCTGCCGCCGCCTCCTGCCCGCCAAAGAGGATGAGGATGGAAGAAGGGCAGAGGGATTTTAATCGGCACTTCTCTTACCTGTAAATACCTAATGCTACCCCAAATCCAACCCTGTTTGCATCATGCAAATAGCCTATTTCCTGCTGACTGATTTTTTTTTTTTTTTAATCTGACTTTTTTTTTAAAAAAAAATCTGAATTTCAAGACTTAGCTGTCAGATTCCCAGGGTCCAAAATATCACAACCAACCAACCAAACAAAAAAACAATCCACCAGGTTGCCTTTTTTAGAAATTCTTTCTATAAGACGTGTGAAAATGCTTATGTATTGTATGATATTATAATATATACTGTCGGTGACTGAGTAATTCAGCAATAAAATGTTCTTGGAGGCAGGTTAAAACAGTTCCCAAAACACTGCGGTTTTGCACCCGGAGACAGGTCCTGCTGCGTGCCTCCAAGAACTGTTTTAAGGCATGGTTAGTGTGTTGCTGGTAAACCCAGGAGGGTTTTTTGGCACGCTGGATGTTTTCTGGGATCCTCTGTTTGGACCAGACCAGGGCGATGGGAGAAGCCAGCCGGGTGCAAGCGTGGTGCGAGGGGGATGAAGACCCCGAAGGTTCACGGTGGGACCCAGCTGGATGAGGTGTGGTGCTGGTGCTGAAGGACGCAGACTGTTCGGATGGCAGTAACCCATCACGGAGCGTTGGGTCTGCACTGCACCAAACTTGGGCCGGTCTTCTTGTGCCCCCTCTCCTCCTTCCACCTGGGAAGAGCTCAGCAGGCGTTTGATGTCCCCGGACGATGCCCTGTCTCTCCTCCCATCTGGAGACCCTGCCACGTGGCTCGAGAGAAGGTCACCAGCAGGATTCGCGTCCCGGCTGACTGAGGCCTCGCCGTCGTCTCTGGTTCACCTCGTGTGGGAGCCTTCTGCAGGGCAGGCGCCTTCAGGGCGTGCCGTTGCTCCGACCGCCTGTGTTTCTATGCACAAATGTATTCCTCTCACCTTCAAAATTGTCCTTTTCCCTCCGGCTGCTGCAGATGGTCCTAAAATCACCTTCCAAACGCTGCAGTGAGTTCTGGTTTCGCCAGCACCGTAGAAGCAGCGGCAGCAAACCCAGCCCCACGACAGTGGTTTTTCCTACCGTGTTGCAATATGCGTGTCAGGAGAAGCTGTTCTGCATGCCATGGCGTGAAGATCAGTGTTCCCCGTGCTAGGAGAGCCGCACAGCCTGACCTCTGTGTGCTGGCTGGTCGGCAGCGACCTGTTGGCGTGGGGCTGTGTGTCCCTGATTGCACTCGTCAGAAGGATTACGGAGCGGTTTTAGTTTTTCTGGTCCTGCCAGGCAAGCATCTATCGCAGGAGGTGGCCTCGGCTGCAGGGGCGACTTGGGCAGAGTTTTGCAGGGGGACCTCTGCGCTGGCAGAGAGCGAGCGGCTGCCGCATCCATCGACCCCGGCTGGGCAGGGGGCCGTGCTGCCCAGAACGTGTCCCGTGGAGCACACCAAAGAGACGTGGCAGGCACCCAGCACTTTACCCCATCCTCCCGGCCCCGCGGCATGGGGAAAAAAAAAAAAAAAAGAAGGGGAAGAGCCCAAAGGATTGGCACTGTCTGGCTTGGGCTCCTCCGCAGCAAACCTTCCCAGCCAGAAGGTGGACAGACCTTCAGTAGCCCCAAGAGCCAGGCTTTGCTCCTGTAGGGTTGTGAGAGTTCTAAAAACTAAAGGAAAAGTCCTGAAAAAGAATGGTGTTTTTAAATGAACAGTTAAACTCACTTTCGCAGTGTTCGCTGGTGGATTTGGGTCAGTTTAAGGCTGCGTAACCTGTGCTCTCTGTTCTGCCAAACGATTCGGTGGAGTTCTCTGTGGCTGTGGAGAAACCAGGTTGGCTGGATGGTCTCACGCCGTGTGTCACGCTTCTCTCCTGGTAACTGTAAATACCTGAATATTTATTAGAATAGGGCACCGTATTATTTTCATCATCTGAGCCAAATATCTGCGTGCAATGTACTCCCTTTCCTTTCTCTCATGTAAGTTTTGTACAGCTTATAAGTAATCAAAAAAAAAAAACAACCAAAAAAAAAANGTTTTGTACAGCTTATAAGTAATCAAAAAAAAAAAACAACCACAAAAAAAAAAAAAGAAAACCTGTTTTTTTCCTAAACTTTTTTAGAGTTGAACTTGCTAAATACTGTAGATTCTTTTTTTTTTTTTTTTTTCCTCCTCCCTCTCCTGTGTAATTAATGCACTCTACTG
The DNA here is from genome assembly GCA_013399715.1 of Alectura lathami. Taxonomy (NCBI): domain Eukaryota; kingdom Metazoa; phylum Chordata; class Aves; order Galliformes; family Megapodiidae; genus Alectura; species Alectura lathami. The sequence goes on along the minus strand of VXAV01010688.1, from coordinate 112,423 downwards.
TTCCATAATGCTGTAACTTGTAGAAACGTTGTCTATTTATTTTCTGCTTATTTAAGTTCCTGTAAAGGTTTTGTCTCCCCCTGCCCCGGGTCTCTGGTGTGGATGGACCACGGGAGTGATCGACCTTCCAGCACTGCCTGCTGGATTCAGTGCAGCCAACATGGTGCAGAGAAAGAGATTATTTGTTTCAAGTGCCTAAGTCCCGCTCTCCCACAGAGATTTAGGCACACCCGAGATCCCAGCATTAGTGGAATTCAGGGGAAGTTTGGCTTCTACACCCCCACGATTTTTGTCTCCTCCCTTTTAAAACCGTGTTCTCCTGTCTCAGCCACGATCCCTGGACCAGCTTTAGCATCAGGTACAGCCGGAGTGCACACTGATGTCCTGATCAATCACTAACTCGTTTCATAGGACCCAGCATATGTAGCATTTTTATTGCAATTTCCCTGGCTTACTTGTGTTTTGCACTGATGAATTTTGGACAGGGTAATTGCCACTTTACTTGTGCAATACTGCTGTAAATAATTGCAGATCCTTTTTTTTTTTTTTTTTTAAGATGCAATCTTTTATGTTCTTAATATGAGTTTTATATGAATAAAACTTTCAACTGTTTGCCATGAGTGCTGCTTGCTTTGGGGGCTTACATCAGCCAGGGAAGGGTGGGGGAGCAGGTGTTTGACGTTTTGTCACCAATTCTCCCCCAGAGCGTTGCTCATGGGGGGCTTTGTCCTGGTCCAAGATGCTGTCAAGTTCCTGGGCTGCTGTAATGCAGCTGTTCTGTGAAGCTACTTTCATGAAAAACCCTCTGCAAGGAAATTCTTGGTGATTTTAAGTGCCTGCACATGAGAAGAATGAGTCACTCTCACATTCATTCAATTCAGTAGGATTTTATAGGGCTAGCTCCTTTTTTTGGGTTGTTCAGGATTCCTAAGTTGAGTTCTGGGATTTTTTTTTGAATTTATTTTATGTTTATGTAAATCTACTCATAAAAACAGCTGTCCCTCTTCCCTTCTGCCTTGGCCCTCCATCCTTCCCTGTCCCCAGTTCTGGGCCCTCCCCATTTGACGGCCAGATCTGCTTCAGGCTTGGCGACGGCAAAAGAGGCTGAGGGGACAGGTCCTCGCCCCGTGCTGCGTACCCACCCACAGCTGCTCCTGTTGCCTTTATTTCACCGCAGATAATAGGTGGCAGACAACTGATAGCATCAGCCGTGGTTTGGAGCAATTATTTAGCTGCGATCGCTCATGTGGGGCTCCTGGCACGAAAGGAGCAGGCGCGAGGTGATCGCAAATCTCACAAAATCGCGCAGGGGAACCGGCGGGCAGCAGGGGATGGCAGAAACCAGAAGCCGTGCATGTCTCCATCTACCCCTGTATCTGCAGATAACGCATCTGCGTGCACCTACCCTTGTGTATCTGCCCCCCAAATGCAGGGGGGCACGCGTACCTTCGCTGGGAATTCAGCCCCAGCTGTGCTGCAGGTGAGTCACGACTGCGAGGGCGAGAGCAGGGCTTGTTTCTGCAGAGGCAGCTGCGCTTCCCTGTGTTTTTTTTTTGTTGTTGTTGTTGTTTTGTTTTGTTTTGTTTTGTTTTGTTTTGTTTTAAGCTGTTTTTCAGCTGATCACGGAGGAGCGCTCTGATGCTGCCCGCTGTTTTCATTTTTTCGGTGGCAAAATCCCAGCCGCACACGTAGGTGCCCGCCTTCGCCTCCGAAGCATTGGCCGGGCACAGACGGGGGCCATCCATCAAACAGGGGCTGGGATGGGATGGGCAACAGGATGGAAGAAAGTGGGAAAGCCGTAAGTAAGTCAGAGAGAAAAGTGCCCAGGAACCCGTGCTCTGCGAGAGCCCCTGCCTCCTGCTGAAATGTCCTCCTCGATGAACAATGTAACAAAAATTCTGGATTTTTTTTTCTTGTGCATGTTTCAAATTACAGAAGTTCCTGAAAGGGAAGTTTATAGGTTTCAGGTGCTATTTTAGGGGCTTCTTTAACTCAACACAAGCCCTTATTGCCCAGCCGAGACCATGCCAGCTGCCCCGGCATTTTTGATCCTGTTCAGGTGTGTGGCGGACTTTAGGGGGAGGATTTGGGGAAGAGCCCTGACCCCTCTGGGTTGGACATCCTGGGGGTAAAAAGACAGGTTTTGTGACCTAACAGACAGGGACTTGACCCTGAGCTGGAGCCAGAGCTGAGCCAGAGCGACCTGTGCAGGCAGGTCGTCCCGCTGACGGTTCTCCCTCTCTCTGCCGCGACTCATTCTGGAAGGAGCTCAACCTGAACCCCACGACCTCATCGAGGCATCAGGGAAGGGAAACACGCCCTGGCAGCACCCCACAGTGGCAGGAGCACCAGCCGGCTCCTGCCCACGGCCACTGGCCAGGCCACAGCCAGAGCCACGGTGGTCACAGCCCAGGTGGGTGTGGGCCATGTCTAAGTGAGCCATGGCCAAGTCCGTGGCGGTCGTGGCCTGTGTTGGCCACGGCCACGTCCAGGTGGGCCTTGGCCAGCTTCATGGTGGTCCTAGCCTACCCTGGCCATGGCCAGGCCCTAGTTGGCCATTTCCCAGTCCACCAAAGACACGCCGCTTGGTTCCCCCCCAGGAGACTGGCTTTTCTTTCTGTGGTCTCAAAGTTTTGCTTGAGTAATGAATTAAAACCACCGGAATTTTACGTTTGTTTGAATGATGACAAACTTCCTTTATTCCTTGAAAAGGAAAAAAAACAACACCGTTTGATGCTGGAAAAGGCCACGCAAATGGCTCACGGACACGTGCATCTGCCCTTAACCTCCTTCAGCCGAACCTACTAGACATGGGCTTGCTGGTGAAGGACAATTTAATCGTGATGATGATTACTGCTTTGAGGGTAACGGTGAGCTGTGCTAAACGGAAGGAAGCCCTTCTGAACCTGGCAGGAGGCGGTGATGGGGAGAACGGCTACCAAAAGTCACCCCCAGCAATGTGTGGGATTTCTGTGGGACTTCCACTTGGGATTAATTTCAGTCTTTTTTTTTTTTTAATAGCTATGTATTTATTAGCCTCTTAATCCTATGATTCTGTGAAAGTTACTCTCTCTCCAGCATAGGACCACGAGCAGCATTAAGCCAAGCGTCTGTTTCCAAAGACAGCCCGTGCAGGTGGGCAGCACTGCTCTGAGCATCCCTGGGGTGCTGCAGGGCCATGGGCAGAGCGCGGCCCAAGCTCCAGCCCCCAAAACCAACCTCCAACGAGGATGGCAGGATTCAGAGGCCATCCAGCACGAGGGGAGCGGCAGAGCCATCCTGCCGTGCTCTCACTGTATTTTTTTTCCAATGACTCGCATCTGACCTTTCAAACACCTGTTCAGCCTTAAACAGCTAAAAATACCCACCAAGATTTGCATCTGATTTTCATATTGCAACAAAGGTCACTGTTTCCAGTGGGTTTTCTTACGTTTCTGACGGGTTCTAGGATGTTCGACCCCCAGGCACTTTGACCTCACCCTGGATGGGCATCCCAGGGCCTGGCCACTGGGCAGAGCTTTCCAGGCTGCCCCAGTGCATCGCCCTGCAGGTCCTAGATCTGCACGGGTGTGGTGGGACCGGGTGCACTGTGCGTGCTGTGAAAAAGCCAACTTCCATCTGTAGCTGGACTCCTCCTGCTCCCAACACCAGCCCCAAGGCGTGAAAGCCATCTAGCGCAAGCTCCTCTGCCTGCAAGCCATATCCTGCGCCAAAACTTCCCAGCAGCTTCAGCCCAAGGACACACAAATCCCACCGGTGCCAAAGGAACAGGGTGGGAGTTTCTCCTGCCCAGTATTTTGACGGGCTCATATTTTAATTTTGTCAGGAGGGCACGGGGGATCCTTTGCTACCCAGATGCATGGGCTAGAGTTAATTAGGCCACGCTTTGTCTCGGTGCGATTCCCAACACCACACACCAAATGGGAACTTTTTGACAAAGACATCAATTTAATTAGGGAGAAAATGTTTGAAGGCGGCGCGATGTCAGCTCCCGAAGGGGGGGACACGCTGGGCAGCAAAATGCCGCTTCCCCAGCCATGCACCAGCACTGACGGTGCCACTCTAATTGGCTGTTGTTTGCACGCTTTGTAACGGTGCTGGGCTCTGCCTGGAGAAAAGGTGAAAATAAATGTATGGATTTTTTTGCCTTTTTTCATAAAACAGAAGTCAGCAGCGTGAGTCCTCAGTGCTCCCGCGGGATGCCTGGCCCAGCGCTGGGTCACGGGGCTGCGTCGCAGCATCTCGGCGAGCAGATGGCTGCGAGAACGCGAGTGGAGGGACGAGTTTCCCCACGACCTTATTCCACCCAAACGAAAGACGGGTTTTTAAGCTCGGTTATTAGTGTTGGGTTTAGCCCTGTCCTTGGGATGTGGGTTGTGGCACCGCTGATGGTGCCTCGAGGTGACAGAGGGCGGGCTGGGTGGCACAGGGATGTGCCCAATGCCCCCAGTTACCAGGAGATGATGGCTTCAGATCGGTGTGTGGGGGATGCCAGGAGGCCCAAGGGGAACACCGCTGCCCTGATCGCTCAGAAACCAACTTTAAAGAGCAGTTCTGGGAGAAGGACCTCTCTTGACCACCTGAATAGGGCTGGTGGTTCCAACAGATGCACTCAGGGCATGTCCCCCAAGAAAAGCCACCGAGTGCCACCACCCCATGGCCGGAGGTGGCCGCTGAGCCTTCCACCAGCCGGAGAGTGCTGCGAGTGAGCATCAGCATTCAAATTACTTATTGGCAGAAATGGGTTTAAAAATAGGTTTTTATGATAAACAAACTAACCTCATACAGGAAGTGAGCTGCAAATACTAAAAACTTGTATGGTGTAAGGGAGCTGGTAGAACATAGATCTGCCCTGCAAAAGAAAAAAAAAAAAAAAAAGACAAAGAAGAAGAAGAAAAAGAAAAAACAAGGCATTTTAAAACATTTTGAAACGTTTCTTTTGTTTTTGATGCTCAGAGGAAGGAGCTGGCATGGGAAAAGGGGGAAGGTGGCTGGGAACAGGGACCCTGCTCCCAGCACAGGGCTGGCTGCTCCCAGAGCAGGGTCTGCTGCTTGCAAACAGGGCAGGGGTGCCAGGCTCACACTCACCCCCTAAAAACAAAACCCGAGGTGGGGGCACCAGCCCCGTGCTGCTACCACATTCCTGTGTGCCCTGAGCAGGGTCTGCAGGGACAAAACCCAAACCTGGCCCCAGGGTGATTCTTGGCAAACCTGCATCCATCCATATGCATGGCACCGACAGGCAGGGAGGGCAGGGAAAAACGAGAAAAACCACAGAAACCAAGCGGTGCAGCGCAGGGCTGCTTGCCGAGAGCAGATTTGGTTTCTCACAGCCCTTTTCTCTTATGGAAACCAGCAAGGAGGCAAACGTCCCGCTGGTGCTCCGGGGATGCGGGAGCTGCCGGTGCGCGGAGCGATGGGGAGAGGCAGCGGGGTTCCTGCCCTCCTCGTGCACCCCACGGCAGAGCCAAAGCCTGGCGGTGCACAGCCGGCTTCGAGTCGTGAACCCGGTGTTTCGGCGTGTTTGGGCTTCAAAAGGCGTTTGCTGCTGCTGCTGAAAAGGTTAAGCAGTTTTCCTACCGAAACCTGAGTGTGGGCTGTGAAAGAACATGTTAATGAAGAAAATTTCCCCAGGGCTGCTCTTTTATTATCACCAAAGCCATCAAGTTTCAGTTTGAGTTATTTGTATTTATTTATAAAAACAAAGATTAAATAAGTAGAACAAAAACAAAAACCTCATCCTAATTTCTGAGCTCAGCCTGATTTATTAAAACAAAGGAAACTCCCCTCCAGCAGGTAGCTGCAGCCTGTTTTCCCTTTTGCTGCGAGACAACGCACCGCACTTCATGCGAAAAACCCTCCTGCGTCTCAGCACCGAACCCGCCGAGGTTTTGTTTTCCCCTCTGCTCTACGGGGCCGAAACGATTACGTTCACTATGAGAATGCTGCTGCTGGATTTGGGCACTTGCAGAGAGAACGCGCTGCCCGCAAAGCACCACCGGACCCCAACCCAGCCCACTGCAGGGGTTTGCTGCCCAAAAAAAGCCACGAAAAGGCGTCGCCTCCTCCAAAACCACCGGCGGAGCCCAAGGCCGGGGGCAAGGTGCTCACAGCCCCCGGCACCGCTGCCCTGCCCTCACGGCTTCATTCGCAAGATTTTTACAAGGGAGCGGCTGATGCTTTTTGTTAAAAAAAAAAAAAAAAAAAAAAAAAAAAAAAAAAAAGAAAAAAAAAACAGAAAAAAAAAAAGGAAAAAAAAGGAGGTTTTTCTCTTTTCATGTGTTTTTACTTCCATCGCTAGAGACCTGGTTAAGAAACACACAAAAAAGCCCTTCAGTGGTCTTGTAGCCTTTAACGTGTTGTTTTTCTACATATTTTATGTTGTTGGCTTTTGTTATCAGTCTCATCTGCAATTTGTGGCCAATTCTGTCATGCTTTAGGCAGACATCTTGTTCCCAAAACTGTTTGCAACCTTTCAGCTACAGTACAGTGGCAAGTACAGTGAGAGGCCGGCCGAAGCACAACGACAAAAAGGGCAGATTTAACCCCAAAACCTCCCTTGGGATGAATTCCAGCTTCGCAGGGGCTCTGCGGCCCGCGGGCAGCGCCGGCCTGGCACATCAGTCCCTCCGGCTGGCACGGAGCGGGCGGCTCCGGCGCGGTGCCCGTTTCTGGTGTTTTCCCCCCAAAAATGGGAGGCAACCCTGTTCCCGCACGGCTGATGGGATCCTGGGGATGCAGGAGGGTGCCGGGGTGCCCGCGAGGCCACGCCGAGCCCTGCGAGCCCTCACTGGGCCGGTGCCACGTGGATTCAATCACTTAAGCCCTTATTTACCACCGAAAACAAACGCCGCCAACCTGGTGCGTATTCGACATTAATATCGAAACCAAAAAGCAAATTAATACCGCAGAATCAAGGTATTTAAAAATAAAATGAAAGTCACACTGGGGAGGGAT
>VXAV01010688.1:60602-97960 GCA_013399715.1 Alectura lathami | reverse complement strand
TAAACAAAAAAAAAAAAAAAAAAAAAAAAAAAAACCGTGCGTGCACATCTGCCCCGCACCGTGCCCGGCGTGCCAGCACCTGCCCTCCCGCGGCGCAAAACAAGGCGCTCACTCACAGCAAAACCATGAAAGAAAAACCACAGAGACCTGCAGCCGGAGTCGGCCCCGGCCGCGCTGCACCGCTCCTCCGGAGCTCGCTGCCGCTTGCGGGGCGCGGGTGGCACTCGGGCCCCCGGCAGGNGCTCGTCGCTGCCGTTTTCCCCTCGGATGGAGCGATCTGCTCAGCTTTCGGCTAAATCGAGCGATTCCCCCCCAATTTCTGCCGCTGCTGAGGCTGCGGGGCCGGGCGGCGGTGCCGACAGAGGTCACTGTTGCCGAAAAACCGTCGGGGCGGCGGGCGCGTCAGCCGAAAAGGGGAACTTCGTGGGGAAGGAGGCAGCGATTGGGCCGGCGGGGTTTTGAAAAGGAATGCGCTGCCGTGGGCGGTGGAGCGGGGGGGGGAGGCCGAGGGGAAAGCCGTGGTTTGGGGCGCGCGTGTGGTGGCACCGGGTGACACCGAGGGGCTGGGCGCAGCTGGGGACGGGGACGCCGCGCTCTGCTCTGCCACGGTGCTGGGGGTTCAGGTGTGAGGAAAAGGGAAAGCAGTAGCCCCCAGCATGAAGCTGGACGTCGTGCTGGCCCCGTCCCGGCTCAAAGCTCAACGGGGGCGTGCAAAGAGCTGGTGGGTGCAGCGCGAAAGCCCCCAGACCAGGGGCTGGGCGCTGCGGGTGTCAGCCCACAGCCCGAGGCAGCCTGGCCCAGGAAGGAGTCAGGGGAAAAGCCCCGACCTCTCCAACGTGCCCCTGCATACCCAGCTCCTCTGCCTGCACCTCCAGCCCCAGCTCCCCAACGTGCACCTCCACCGCACCCACCAAGCAGAGCCCTTGCAATTTCAACACACGAAATTGAAAACCGCCTTCACCCCGTGCTGAGCCCAAGCACGAGAACCGCACGCATCGCAAGAACCGCATCGATGTATTTTTGCGATGTAACGTGCAGCAGACGCATCGCCCCGGAGTGCGGTTGAAACAGCCAGCAGACAAAGAGGCCACGCTCAGCATTTTCAAGCAGCACCTTACCCTGGCCGGCGAGCGCGGGCTCCGCGTGGCCGGGGAGCGAGGCTGGCGTTCGTAACGGGCGCCAGAGCCGCTGCGTCGAAGCTCCCCCGCCGCTGTGCCCAGATCATTGGTCCGGGTCGTGGTGGCGGCTGCTTTCAAATTCTGTTAAAGCTTAAAAAGGAAACAGGAAGCTTCTCTGCTTCGTGCAGCTCGCACACATGCACACCCACGCGCCCGCCTTCCTGCAGGCAGCTCCCGGCTGGGCTGCCAGCACCCGGCTGGACTCACCAGCACCCACACCCTGAGCGCTTCGCAGCTCCATTCTCTCTCAGGTGTGCTCCAAACCACCTTTGGGTTTTGGGTTTGCTGCATGGTCAGCTGGGGCAGCACCTGCCAGCTTCATGCTGCTGCCCAAATCCCAGCGCAGGACACGGCCTCCTGAATCCTACAGGAGAGGGAGAGGCACCAGCGCACCTTCCGCTTTGTTTTTTCTCCTGAAGCCCGGCATTCTTGCAGTGTGCTCTGCTCCATGCCCTGGGCAAAGGAGGGAGCAAGCAACCCTCTGCAATTCACTTGCTTATTTGTGGGGCAGGCAGCAGGAGGCTAGAGAGCTGGGGAGAGCACAGCTTCACTTGCTCTGGGAAGGGAGCGTTTGATGCATTGCAGTGCTGCAGTTTAGGAGGAAGGAAATCTTCCCCAGCTGCATCCCAGGGGCAAAGCATGTGCGCGTCCAGGTCTGCACGCGCAGGTGGCAGCACGAGGACCTGCTGCAGCTTTCCTAGCCCTTCACCGCCAGTCACAGCTCAGCACCCTCCAGCAGGCAAACATCAGATCTGCGATGCTGTCCCTGCAGGTCTGTAAGCCCCCTGCGGGCAGATGCCGTGCAGGAGCTCACAAGGCAGGACCAGAACCAAGCAGAAGCTCACGGAGCTTTGCCTCCCAAAGTCAGCCAAGTCAAGCTGGGTGCTGAAGACTTCAAACCCACCTTGGGTTTTGACACAGCTGGGGCTTGGCACATTTACCCGGTCGTGGAAGTTTAGCCCCGGCCCTGGAGGACTGGGGGGCAGCCATCAGGGCCACGGTGCACACAGCCAGAACCGTGGGGTTCACTGTCACGCCTGGGTGGGCTGTGCTCTTCCTTTTTATAAAGCTAAAGCCCCCCGTGCCCATTTCCAGGTGTCAGAGGCACTGCCAGGTGCTCCCTTCTCTCCCAAATGCAGATCCATCTCCCTGCACACTCTGTGCAGGAACTTCCAAAGCAAGTCCTTGCTGCAGGCCCTCTTAAAGCCACTGAAACCCCAGGAAAGCACACAAGTGTTCTCTGTAGTAACACGTAGAAAGTTTGTAAAATTGTTCTAGCTTCTGCTGTCTTCATTATCACTCCCCGTTGTCTTCATCCATTTCTCCCCTCCCTAAGAGCAACCCTCTGGCTCCCCTACATGAGGGTCTGGAAAAAAGGGGATCAAGATCAGCGCAGAACAAGATCAAGTTTGAAATTTCAGAATAAGCAAGCCCAACAACTTGGCTCTGGCCGCTTTTCTAGTAGTAATCATTCAACCTCTGGCTGCTTTTATTGGAGTAACTCCACCTGTTTTATGAAAAATTAAGTGCCTCGCCTGCCCAGAACAAACACAGAGCCAGCCGTGCTCCAAGCTCAGCGCTCTGGGGAAACACATAAGGCATCGTAGCAGAGATGAAGGAAACAAACCGATGCCCAATTATTTGAATTGTCTGTAAATGGTTTCAGTTCTTGCCCAGACATAACGTAACGTAGTGGAGGCAGGTGTTTTCTCAGCAGCAACTGACTAATTGCAGAACAAAGATCAGAAAAGGGAAAAAAAAAGGATGTAAACAGTGCAGTACTGAGTGTATCGCAGAGGAGTCGGGGCAAAACAGCTTACACTCACGGAATCCTTATGCCTACGGAAGAGGTGTACGGCAGCCTTTATGAGAGAAAAAATGGCATGGGTGAGACTGAAGTTCATGCTGGTTCTTGAAAAGCACTCTTGGCAAGAGGCGAGCGGCGTGGCAGGTGGCCTGCCTTCCCCTCCAGCCCAGGACCCAAGAAGTTTGGCGTCATCTGGGCTGCCTGGCATCTACAGCACCTCGTGGAAGGGGATTAAGATCATTGCAGGCGAGGAAGCTGTAAAACCAAGGAAATGTCACAGTTCCCAGCCAAGGTCTTTTCAGAATTCACCACAGAAGATGCATTTGAAAGCGATCTTTAGTTATGAAAGTAAATTTATTATTTGTCACTTTTACACAATTCTTTTTAATCCTGTAACAATTTATATGCAACTCCTGGTCACAGTCGCCGCATCTGGGGACAACTTTGAAGTTTGTGTCGCTCGTGAAGTTACAAAAAATCAAGTACGTCTTCCCTGGGTGTGTTTGGATAGCCTGGAGCACACTGGCTCTGCCATCCAGTAACCTCACGTCAGAGGAGCACAGCGGGCTGCCACGCCAGCACAGCTACAGCACCATGGACTGGGGGTTTTTAAGCAACACAGGGGTGAGCCTTAGCAAGGCACGAACCAGCACGTTCCACTGCTTGAACTTCAACAGCATCTCAGAGAAGTTCGTGATTCCTGCAGAGATTGCAGAAAGAGAGGGAACGAGTCAGTTTTCGTAACAGAATTTCAAGAAATCCCACATGTGATTAATATGGCAAGAAATCCCACAATGACAGGCAGAGAGAACACAGAAGAACGAGATTTCCATGCAGGCCGTTTGACCTGAATGGACGCCTGTGACCGGGTACTTCCAGGAAGGAGATCCGGGGCATGCGGGACACAGCTAGCCTAACAAAAGGAATTCTTCCTCCCGCCACAGGCTGTCTCAGCTGGTTCTGCTGCCTGTGAGAATATGGCCTCTCCTGCAGGTCAGGAGAAAGCCAAGACTTTCACACGGGGTAATTCTGGCTTCTCCAGTCCTGCACAAAGCCTCTGTTAATTCCCTGGACACAGAAGCTAAAGAACAAACGCTAACACCAACTGCTCTCAGAGGAACGCACGCTGTCGCAGTTCGCACCCCTCGGCACACAGGACCAAACCCAACCGTGCGTCCGCGCCCGTTCTGAGCGCTGCCCGCCCCCAGCCTTACCCTTCAAGCCCCCGGCTGCCAGCTGCCCAGGCGTCGGGACAGAGTGGTAAACAAGGAAGCAAGCCAGCATGTTCTGGTGAGACTCGTCCGTAGGCTGCCCGCTCAAGTAGGCCCGCAGGAAGACGTCCCCTCCAGCTGCAATGTGTAAGAGACACTGGTGACACTTCGGGAGCGCATGGGGGTGGAAACAAAGGCGAGACGTAACTGTTCCACCAGGAAGAGCCCGCCGAAGAAGCCTCCCTCTCCCCACAGAAGGTGGGCTAAGGGTTTGCTTGCAAACCTCCTTCCTTCTGCCACGGCCAGCTTTCACCCTACACCCCGCTGCGGTCTTCCCTCAGTGTTGCTCCAGAAAATTCTCAGTGTGATGTCAGGAAAGCCTTTTCCCCAGGTAGCGTAACACCCTTGTGTGTTAACTGAACTCCAGGCAGAACAGCCATCCTGCCTGCTCCAGTGGGTGCTTCACTCCAGACCCACTGAGCAGAGAACGCTGGTTGCCTCAGCTTGATTTTGGCACCACAAACGTACACGAGGAGGTAACAGTCATGCGTATACAGATGCAGCAGAACTCAAACGAACAGCAATTAGTAAATACCGTGCGACTAGTTTCCTGCTAAACAGGATACGAATCATTAGATTGTGGGGATTTTCAATATCACTAGGTGGTCGGACAACGCTTCAGCTTTTACATTTTTTGGGTCAATATTTGAGAAATTAAGGCTCAAAAAAAACAAAAAAGGGAAGCGACTGTTTTGAGGGCAGTAACTGGAGTTTATATGGACTCTATCAGCTGAACAGATTAAAATAATCCAGCCTTTCCCTGACCAAGTTAAAAAAAGTCATAAGCAATAAGGTGAGAGGCAAGACATGCAAGAGTTACAGAGCAGCAGCACATGATCAGGACTTCAGACCTCTGCGTCTGGCATTATGGAGACTTCCCTTCAATTCTCAGAACAACTCCTTTTGTCTCAGGCGTGCGATACACGATCCCAAGGCTAAAACACACGGCAAGCGAGTTGCTGCATACTAACATCCATTGCCTCCCCTTTGGTTACCATTTCTAAGTAGTTTCGAGGCAAAAGTCAGCGTGAATGGGTAAGAAGACAGGAACACTGAACTGTGACCACAGCTGCAGGGCTGAAGTCACGTTCTCCGTACCTTGAAGCCACTGGTCCAGAGTTTTATCGATAGTGCACTTCATCACGGGCAGAAATTCAGAGTTCATGAAGAGCCCTCGGTTTGGATTCCTGCTCGTCCTCCCCTGGTGGCATCTGGAATTGAAGAATTCTAACACCAGCTTTATCTGCCACAGCTCAAAGGTCTCGGACACTTCTCTTCTTTCTAATCTCCTCACAGCCTAGCAGTGGGGAAAGACAAAGCGACTGTGAGAATGCGCACTGGAGGAGGGAGGACTGTTGCTGTCAGGCTCCAAGTAAAGGAACCCTAAAGCCCCCCCTCTCCAAGGGCTCCCCTTCTGAGCACCTACTCAGAAGAACCGCTAATGAACATCTTGTGTAATTACAGTTTTTACAACTTATTTTCCAGTTTGCTTTTGAAATCACTACAATCTCCACGTAAGCTCACTGATGTATCCTCCATTCTTTGTCCATTCCCTGTAAAAGCGCATGCAGTAAACAACATTCTTATGCCAAAGCACTGTCCAAAGTAGTAATAAAAAATAGCATTTACTCCACCTGATCTATTGCTATGTACGTGGGCAGCATCTCTGGTTTTTCTTGGGTAACACACTCATAAAGGATTGAAGAGAAAAGATCCAGCATTTCCTGTTTCTGATAGAAGACACATGTTTCACCAAGTGCACGTGCTAGGTACAGTTTCTTTCAGGCTCTTACGTTGCTCACATCCCCTCCCATTACAGTTAACCCATGCACTGCCATTCCATAAATTAACAGCGGCTAACAATGCCACGCAGCTTGCTTTCGTTCTCCTGCTTATTAAAACCTGGCTGTACTTTACTCCGTCCCTTAAGCCACTTTGTGCACAGAAATACAGAGTACTCTTCGGCAGTGAGCGCACCTAAATGCTGCAGGACAGGGAGCAGGGCTCTCAGTGTTTGTCAAACACATCCTGCAACGGATACAACACAACTGCTGGTGCACTTTGTAACTTGACCAATGGAAAAGAAGGATGGGGTTAACACTATTTTGCACGGCAAAACTTCCCTGAGAATACTCCCTGTCCCCACCACCTGCAGGACGGACTTCTGTACCTCACAGCTTAACACAGACTTTTTCCCACCTTTCATTCATAAAAAAAGAAAAACCATGCTAGTCCACAGCTAGACATCATACCTGGCCCATGTTCACGGTTGGTTTGCAGAAATACTCAGCAAACAGTAACAGAGCAGGATCAGACGTGAAAGCTGAAATATCTTCTGGCTACAAAGTAAATGTAGACGTACTCTTAGAATGAACTTCTTGGTTTCACTGCACAACTGAACTGGTGGTTCATACCCATCCTTTGCTTCCCCAGCACACAAATGAGAACACTGCAACCTGTGTAAAGCACATAACGGGCGAGATCTGTCCAGTATTTCTGTCTGCCCGTGACAAACATACATCTGCGTGGCTGCTCTTGGCCTAAGCTCATCGCGTGCCCCGTGGAAGCCACCACATTTCCCCTCCCTCAGACAAAACAAGCCACCTCAGTACCCATAACCTGGTGGCAGAGTTATTTGCTGGAAATAAATCACACAGCAGGACCTGCTGTGCTTCCCTCAGCCTTCCCAGAGGCAGCACTCCCATTTCCCTGAGGGGACATCGCTTTACTGCTGGATCTCCTTTTGGCCAGGTTTTAGCCATTTCCATCCACGTGCCATGTTGGCTGCGTAAGGAAAGGTCTCCACGATGCTCTGCACAAGCCAGAGACCCAGTGCGGCAGGGATACCTTGAACGCCCGAGCTTCATTTCCTTGAGTGATGGTCTGTGCTAAGAAACTGCGCCAGCCCATGGGGTCCTCCTTGTACGAGAGCTGCCCAGCCCTCAGCTTCACGTACAAGACGCCTCCCTTTGAGAGAATCGATCTGAAATAACAAACAACAGGCAGCGGATGGACACAGGGGGAGCCCTGCTGATACAAGGAATAGAACTTCCTGAAGCAGGTTCTGGTTAGGCTCCCATAGGATGAGCTTTCAGCACCAAGGAGAACCAGGCAAGTGGAAGCCACAGCTCTAAAAGCATGCTGTGATGCTGAGTAAGTCCTTCCTCGGTGTTAAAAAGAAAAAAAACAAACCCCAACACACACAAAAAGCCCCTACCACCCACATTCCTGACCAAGCCCACAAGTAAAAGCGCGCAGCAGTTCCCAGTCGCGCTACTGCAAGGCAGCTGCATGTTTACCTGATTCAGAGTATCAGTTGCACCATTAACTGTAGGCACTGGCACCCCTAAAATAACTAAATTATCTGTATTGAAACTAACTGCTTAGCACAACAACGCAGCAGCGTGCAGTAAGACAGGAAAAAAGATTTCTCACACATGCATTTAGCTCCAAAACACTGCCAGCAGGTCCCTGCCGTTTTAAAGGGCTGGGGGCAAGCCAACACACGCGGCGTTGTGACGTGAGAGCTGACACGCTCGGAGCGCCTGGACGCCCCGAGAGCAGGCGGTCCCACGGGCAGCAGAGCTCCTCGGTCGCCCGCGCTGCTTTCCGCTGCGGCAGCGCAGGCGGCCTCTTTTTGGGCAAACAAGTGCTGAAGCGTGGTCAGCCTCGAAGACTCAGCCCAACCCAGGAGGACAAAGCCGGGCGCTGCCAGCTCTGGCGCAGCAGACGAGGCAGCACGTGTCCGCTGGTCTGCAGGGCCCCGCGCGCGTTCTGCGCGCTGTCTCTAAAGGCACGGACCAACAGCTGCAGCGCTGCGGTGCCTCATTGCACCTCAGTGGTGGCATTCAGCATAACTGGAGCAACCATGCTGCTGACGGAAGGCGCAGCTGGCTTCTCCTGCACTGCCCACAGCGACGAGTTGCCCCGCAGGCTGCTGAAGGAACAATGTGAGAGTGATTTTACTCACAGAGGCTGCATTCCGGTAAGATTTGTTTTTCACAGTTGCCCAATGGAGAGTTACCATGCAGCAAGCAGCACTTTGTATACTTCATGTAACATCAGAGAAAGAGTATTTCACAGAGTGGTAACTGCTAGCTAATTACTGTATCAACAGTCTGGGAAACATGACATCACCTCAACTCAGAACTAAACTAAAACCATGAGATTAAGATGGTTTCTGGTACTGCTAAATCCTGCTACCAATATCTGTGGTTTTTACTATCAGGTTTTCCCCTGGCCTGTTTTTGCATGAATTATTCACATCAACAGGTGAAACCAACTACGCAGTTTCTTTCTTCACTCTAAAGCACTGCCAAATGCACAACAGTGAGCTGATCAAAACCAGACTTCTTTCCAATCCGTAGGTGTTACAAGTATGGGAGGCTTTTTTTTTTTTTTTTTTAGAAAAAAAGAATTACTACAAGGTCATTATTCAGTTAGGCATGATAAATAACACTTACTTTAGATGATTCGTTCCCTTGCATAAGTCTATCAGCAGTTCCCAGTACCGTGGTCCCTTCACTCTGATCTGTCAATGTAAGCAATTTTATTACAAGGTATAAACACAAAGTAAAGGTTTTTCACATAGGCCCACAGTTCTCTCTCTGCTCCTACAAAGGGAAATGCCCTTTTATCGTGCTGCCCACCCTGAAAACACAAAAAAGGGCCTAGCTTTGCCTCTCCTGCACTGAAGCTTTCTGACACAGGGAACTCCCCGCTACTCCCCCAGATCTTGAAAGCGCGATGGGCAAGACCAAAGAGAGGCATGTGCCATGAGACAGCAGGTGCACTGTCTTCAGAGCCACCATTACAGGACAGCACTGTCCAGAGTCTGGCTGGTGTTGGGCAGAGGATCAAAGAAACGTCACCAAGAGCACATGTGGCACAAAACCCAGGTGATTAAATCCCTCATTAAACAGAAGCTTCCTTTACCTGCTTCAGTAAGTGCAGCTCTGGAAGAAGCGTGGGTGCCATCATTTCCTCGGTGGTTTCTGCATACCACTGCGTGCCCTTCAAAATGCCATCAGGATTCGCATATCAGTAAGGCTCATTTTCGCGTGAAAAGAAACAAAATGTCTCATAACAACTCTGTTGCAGAGCTCAGCCAGTTTCTGCTGCTGAACTCCGGGTAAATACACAGTTTAGCATTGCCTTTCATGTCACAGAAAATAAGCCTAAGCTAAAGATGTATTTCCCACGGAGGGATCAGCACGTAACACCGCACACTGGGCACGCTTCGACTGAAATCCAAAGATCTGAGAAGTCAACAATGCTGTGAGCAGGGCTACACTTCTACAGCAACAACCAGAACTTCAGCATCTCTGCTGGGCTCTCGGGGCATCCGTGCTGCAATTCCTCTCCCCTGAAACCCCTGCACCCCTTTCTTTAGGTCCTTCACGAGTACCACCCACCTCACGTTACTCTGCGTGAAAGTGAACTGCACGGAAAGGATTCTCCCCCAGCAGACACATCGTGCGAGCACCAAGGAGCGACACCACGTTGCCTGTTCCAGCCGATTAGAAGGCGGCTTTTAAACCCACAGATGGCTCCAGCCACCTCCGGGCCTCTGGCAAGTTCTTCAGAAAGACGAGGACTATGACTCCGGGTCAGTTATTGCACCCTTGACTGTTTGAAGATCGTGTGGTGTTTTTCACTAGGCCTGTACTCCGCTCTCAAGTTATCATCAAAGCACATGTAACGTGTGAGTGGGCTGAGCACAACCCTCCAGCTATTTGCCTAAAGAATCGGGCTCGTCTCCACCACAACTTGAAAACAAGCCCAAAGCTGCTGGCCACAACAATAAAAGCAGCACGGCGCTGGTGTGTCAGAGCTCTCAGCCGTCTCCCACACCTCCAATGCCTTCGCTCCTCACCTTGAACGTAACCTCTATCAGCGCGTAACAAGGCGTGTTCGAGTCCACGTCAACAGGTATCAAGAGCCGTGGGTCTGCCGCCAGCACGTAGAGGTGGCGCAAAGCCTGCAGGTGATACCTGTGTGGGAACAGGAAATTCAGCCCCGTGGCAGTACAGGCACAGGATGACCCCCAAATGATCCCAAACTCCCCCCCAACACCCAACCGCGCGCAGCTGGCAACTGAAGTTTGAAGAAACCTAGTAGGTTTTACAGGTTTCCCTTATGCTTCGGCTAACAAGACAGGACTTTGTGAATCTTAACGAAAACTAAGAGTCATAAACGGATCTTGCATGCCATTTTTTGCTGAGCCAACTGGAATGGACAAGTCACAGTAGCACTAGGTAGAGGCCTCAGTAAACCTGCTTGCATTCCCTCACTGAGCAAAGATCACTACCGTCACCTTGTATCTTCACTCATTTCTACTTTGCACTTTTTTTTTTTTCCTTTTTGCGGGAAAAACCTCCAAAAAAATTATTTATATGGTGCCTGCATAAAAGTTCTAGAGGATTTCCCTCTATAACCTCTATTAGGAGATGATTTGGTCTGAACGCTAAGGAGACAGGAAGCACAGCAAACCCTTACCGATTGTCTGTGCTGTGAACAGGGAAGTGAGGGTACAGCGCACAGAGGAGAGCAGCAATCGAAGAATTCGAGGTGCTCAGGGAGTATCTGTTGAAAAGCATTATTGATTAGTTTCAGCGCTAACAAGCCACCAGAGATGCTCACAATAGTTTGGTCTCCTGCAGGAGGGAAGGACAGCAGCAAAGCGCAGAGATGGGAGCAAGTCTGTGAATTCCTCCCACTTAAGAAAAGTAGCAGCACGTTATGTATTGCTCCAGCTTTCGCAGAAAAGGCGGGAAGAAGAAAAAACTGCCTTTGGAAACGGCGCATTACCTTCCTCCTCCCAGAAAGAGGAGCCCCAAAGCCATGTGGTGAGCCAGGTGGAAGCCGTAGTTCATCTCTCCGCCAGTCTTCTTGTGCATGAAGCGGCAAAGCTGAAGGACTTTCAGGTTTCCAGAGCCAGCCACCACCATTGCCAGAGACAGCAGCAAGACGCTCAGGCACGTTTCGAGATTGTAGTGACCTATCTTCGTGCAGAACAGGGAAGGTGTCAGTACACTTTGTGGTCAAACGCACGCTTCTGGTCGGTCTAATGTGCCGCTCTCTACCCCAGAGTTTGAAAACCACATTCCGCAGCAAGAGGGAGAGTGGAGAACCAGCACAGTCCTTAGCAGTAATGATTCACAGCCCTGCCACTTTCTGTAAGCGGCCTGTGATACAGACAAGTAAAAGGGATGTTTGTGTTTGCATTAAGGTTTCAGTGAGGGTAATCAAAGCAGGTTATACAGAGCCTCCTTTTTGCTGAGAGAAAACTCAAAGGAACTTACTATAGAAGCTGTTGGTGCTGATAAACTTTTCAGGAAATCTGTTGCATATTTGTCCTGGAAAGAAAAGAAATGCACGCTAAACAGAGATACGAAGGACAAGCTACAGCAATATGGATTCGAGGTGAAAAAAACAACCTCTTACCAAGCAGTTAAATGCTGCCTTGTTTTCTGAACCAGCAAACCGAAATCCCAGTGACAAACATGCACCAGCAATGATGTAGACATGAGCTTGCCTAATAAGTAACAAACAGGAAATGACTAAATGTTTCTTTTTTTATTAATCTGAATATGTACCACAAACTTTTTTTTTTTCTTTTATAATAATAAGAAAAAAGACAGACCCCTGCTTCACAGAAACTACAGGACAAATTTATCCAAATATCAAGGGAGAGATTTCTTTGGAACTGATATGCCTATAAAAGTTCAGCTGCACTTTTTCAGAAGTAGAATTTGGCTTTGTAAAACCTTCCTCTATCTCCGTCTGATCTTCTACATGTTACTTACATCAGTGTTTCTAAACTCAGGTCTTCAGATGAAGGCAGCTCTGTTGCATGAAGAGGTATACTGTTCTCCCTTATGATCTATAAAAAAAAAAGCATAAAAAAATTAATGGAGGGGAACTCCAGGTTCGTAAGTGATACAAAACAGGTCTTTTCTTCCACATGCCGCTGCTCCATCGTACCCCTGATCCAGAAGGCACACCTGGCCATGCTTGTGTGCCTGGCTCCTTAGATATTTCTACAACAATGGCATGACTGTGTCAGAAGGTGCTCTATGTACTCAAATATCAGCAAACAGAATGGGATGAGACCTTGAGTGGCCAGGGAGCCCACCTGCATCCTGCATTTCTGAAAGACAGTGTCTAATTTGGTCTTACAAATTCCATGCAATGGAATACGGTCGATCCCCCTGTTGAAAAGTTTTGCACCTAGCTCCTTGTCTGTCCATTGTTGGAGGAAAGTTTAATCCCTTTCTCCCTCTGGCATCACTGTCTTGAAGGGTTACATCCCCTCTAGCATGATGGGATGGAGGTCTCCAGGGCTCCCATGACAGTCCAGGATTCCAGTATGACCATCATCTGTCATGTGAACACCAAATTTAAAATGGGTCTCACTTTGGTCAAAAAACACCTGAAACACCTCACAGGATGGGAAATCCGGTAGTCTTTGGTCCAAGCCCCTGCTCCATAGAAGGCCATCTTCAAAGCTAGAGGTTTGCTCAGGTTCTTATAAAATTCCGCTCTGAATAACCTTGAAGATGAAGTGCAGGCTTCTCTTCTGATGCCTCACCACTCCCACTGCAAACACTTTTCTCCTTGCATACACTGAGAAATTCCCGTGTTGCAATCTGTGCCTGTTACATTCATCTTCCCTGCCTTTCTTCTGCAGCCTATGAAACGTTATCCGGCCTTAGCGTGATGAGAACTGTGTGCACTGTTAGCCCAGCCCACAGTCTTCCAAACCAAACCACATCTTCTATGTTAAGGAAACACAGCAAGTTAACGTGCATTTTGTTGTGCAGCTCACGTGAGCAAGGAAATGCTCACATACGCACAGCTCAGCAAGATGTAAAATTGGGAAGTGTAAACACCTACCTGAGGCACGTTGCTGTCAACCCACTCAGAGCTGGGCAAGATGTCATCCCACAAAATCAGGCATCGAGCCAAGGTCTTAAAAAAAAAAAAGTGAAAGCCAAAATGTAAAGGAGAAAAGAGTAAAACACATCAATGTTAGCTTTTAATGTATTAAATGCAGCCAGAAATGCAGCTACCCGATAGCAGCTCCATCACTGTTTCTCAGCCTTTATATCAGAAATGACAAAATAGCTTTTATCTTAGGGGATGCAAATTCTGCTTGGAGATAAAAGAACCACAGCATAAGTTCTTGCAAGGTGTGTATCTTTAGCTGGTAAATTGAGACAAAAGCACATTATATGCTTATATGTTGAAAAAATAAGTTAGGCTTCAGCATGTAAAATGTATTTGGGAAAAGCTACAAAAAGATCACTTAAATGTTTAAATTAATACTCTGCTTAAGATGTATCCTTCACATATTTCCCAGCAAGTTCTGTGTCTCTCTAGCACAGTGTGAGAAGCAAGCAGAGACTGTTTGAAGGTATGACTCTAGCCGACAAGTTATCATCCATAGGCAGGGTTCCGCATGTGGGTTGGATTAAAAAAATTATAAAATAAGAAGTGTTTTTAGTATCAATAAATAGGCTGAGAAATGGAACAAAAGAAAGTCTCACCCTCAATAAAAGGAACTCTGGCTTTACGAAGTCCAGCAAGTACATAGTGTCTGGTGCTTGAAGCCAATCAGCGATGGATCTGCAGAGCAAGTAAGAGAACAGGGCTTCCAGACACACGATGCACAGAACTGAGCGAGCCACGCAAAGCAAAGCCAACGTTATCATAGAATCACAGCACGGCTAGGGGTTGGAAGGGACCTTAACTATCATCCAGCTTATGGCAGTTTAAACTCCTATCACGAGTTACAGCAAGACGTCTGAGTCTCTCCAAGGTTAATACCTGTTGTTAGTCTTCAGGTAGATCATAGCGAAGGCAAGTGTGGCACCTGGACAAGTAACATCCACATTTATCGTGTCTCCTTCCTGCAAAAACACACTGAGTTGACTAGGAAGGCAACGGCCCGCAGTGATGTGAGTAAGGATTGGCAGTCGCTCGGTTCACCGAGATGCAGACCTTTGTAGACTTCTAAGCTAACTCTGTTTTCTGCTTAGAGAAGCAAAAACCATCACCACATACCTTAATCTGGTAGCTGGGAGACTTGTGCTTCTCCCTGTGCATTCCTGCTTGGAACCGCCTGTGGCCCCCGACCATGTACTGGTACAGCTGCTCGGGGACGTTGAGGTCTGACATGCCTATCAGGTTACTGCCGTGCTACGGAGCAAAGAGAAGAAGTGAGATGGCAAGTGCCTTTCTACACGACCCAATAAAATAATGCATTTGGCCAAAGGCAGCTAGGGTCAAGGATGAAACAGTTCTCATTACCCCTGCCCCAGCATGTAACGATTCTCCTACTGCCCGCAGCTGAAGGGAAAAAGAGGCACTTACTCCCAAGCACACCATGCCTAAGGCTAGCCCAGATGCCAGTGAATAGGACTCTCTGTCTGTACAGTACTCCATTTCTGGTCCAGGTGGACGTCCTGAGGAAAAAAACAACAAAACAGAAAAAGACAAAGACGTTCGTCTTCCAGAATTCCAGCTCAGTAAGCATGGTCTAATTAAGCATTACATTTCTAATGAAATGAAATAAAATCTGTCTCTTCAAAAAAAAAAAATCAGGGAACTTTTTGTGTAATTACAAATAATTGTCACTTAACCCATCCATCACCAGATGGCAAACCCCTCCAGAAGCAGAGTGTGCTGCTAAAGGATATGGTTGGAATTCAAAGACACAGTGGAAATGCCACGTTACAATTATTTATACTTTGACGATCTCTGAATCTATCCAAAAGTCATCAGCAAAGTTCAAAAGCTGTTGCTTTATGAAAAAGATTGCACATATCAGATTACCAGAAGCACAACAGATGTAATTTCACTCTTAATTCATCCCCTTCTCTGTGCAGTAAACCACACTCTCTTCTAACTGAAGCTGCACATAAACAAGAACAAGATCTTAACTGTCAAATAAAATCACAAGAACTACACACAGGATGAGGACGATTCAGATCAGAACTTGGCTGCAGAATCAGCTCTCAGAGGCTGCTGTTAGGAAAGCCTTAAACTGCAAAATTTGGAACGGGAGCATTTACAAAATGACGACAAATATGAAGTTACAGCAGTCCTTCTGCCGAACAGTTGGCAGCCCCAGAAGCCCCAGATAATTTCTGTTCAGACAGAATTTCCAGATGGAGTAAGAGTGTAGGTCCAGCACCAATGCTGTTACATCTATTCTGCTAAATTTGATGAGTGTTCTTGCAAAAGAGGGAGCCTGGGAAATGAAATGGGAGGTGCCTATCGCAGTGGCAGTGGGATAATTACAAGATGTTAAAACCTTCAGGTCCCTGGTGCACTGTGGAAGTCACGCACGTGCTGCAGCTCCCCCAGCCACTACCCTGCTCTTCCAGCGTTCGCACCCACCTATCTCGGCCAGCAGAACCTCAGCGGTGTGCCTGTGGGCAGTGCCCTGGTAGACAAGGCCTATCCCTATCACGGCAGCCACCTGCACGTTGTGGGGGACATCCAGCTCCGTTGAAGTCGGTGGCAGCAGGGCAGGGATGTGGATGCTCAGAAGCCGTGTGATAGCCATATCCATGGTGCCCAGCTTGGCAGCAGAAACACCAAGCAACAGCCCAATGCTTGTCATCTCGTGGCCCTGAGAGAAGAAACGTATCAGCCACAAAAGCAAGAAGGTGTGCTCAGAAAAGGAGAAGTGTCTAATACCAGTCTTGCATTCCCCAGCGTACACAGCTGCTACTGTTTTTGCAGCCAGTTCTGTAGGATAACGAACACCAGCTGTCAGGGGCGTAAAGCTGTTTCCCAAGTTTATGATTTTACTGTAGAGGCAAACTTCAATGCAAATAGAAACTCTTAGGAAACAACCTGCTAAACATGGTTATAACGTGGATAGTGCGTTCTGCCCCAACATTCGGGATGTCCTAAAAACCAGACCTGAGGTTTTTCCTTCGTCTCCGCAGCAGTTCATTATCAATCCCTCCCCCATCCCAGCCATACTTAACATTTATTCTTGTTTAGTTTTAAAGGAATACATACACACAACTTGCAATTCTGGTATTTGCCCACACCAGGAAACTTTGGATTTTTACGGAAATGCGCTGACTCTTTGTTCTGTTTAAAGAAATCAAGTCTCAGCTGTATTTCCCTGTTGCCTATGAAAGAAGCCCTCACCTTTGTTAAGTAGTCGTGTATGTTGAGCGTGGCAAGTTTTGTGAGATGCCCACTGAGACCCAGAGCCATGAGAAAGCCTGCGTACTCGTTTGCTTGCTCGGCGTTTTTGGGCTTGTTATAGATAATCCAGGAAGAGTCTATCCGTGAAGCAGGTGCTATCTTCAGCCCAGCAGCTACCCCGTTGTGGAAGCTGGCCCAGCAGGCCATGTTAGGAGGCACGTCGATGTTCCCACTGTTCAGGTCAACAGTAGAGTTCCGAGGAGGAGCACGGCCTGCCCGTGACAGAACCATTGAAAGCAATCAGGTGAGCCCAAAGCCCTTCAGAAACAGCTCTCGGCTTCAGCAGGGTGCCAAGTGAACAGACACTGACAGCATGCTAAGGAACACTTCTGATCTGAAGACAACCTTGGGTATCTTCAGGCACGTCAGATGACGAGCACAGTGTACCAGACAAACCGGCAACGAGGGCTCTGCAGTATGACCCAACGCCCAGGAGCTGTGCATCCTTGGGCAATTTGTTTCCCTTCCCTCTGCCTGTCAGGACGCACCTGATATAAAGGTCTGTGTTAGAAAATAACATCTGTCTTGACCGTTCCAGTGACAGATTCAAAAGAAAGAGCTACTTCTTCAAAGCCCACTTACACTATGGAAGTCTTTGTGGAAAGACAAAAGGTGCTATAAAATTGCAAGAGGTTCAGAAAACAATGGGGTGCTGACTAAAACTACACCACGTCCTGTTAAATACCGACTTTCTTCAGGAGAAAACGCTGAGCAACGTACCAGTTAGGTTCAGCTTAGGGATGGGCAACTGCTCCGCTGGAATGGGATGGTAGGAGAACAAAGTGAACATTCCTCGTCCGACAGGCAGAGCCATGGTTCGCTGGCACAGCTGCAGCAACCTGTGGGGGAGAGCAAAGCAAAACCAAGACAACTGCTTAGTGCACACAAATGTTCCAAATGCATGAGATAAAATAAGCCTGCACACAACAGGCATTGCACAGTCCGTTTTTCACTCCTGGCTACAAGGCAGGATGTTTTCTCCATTTCTTTTTGGTAGGTTAAACTTATGAACCAAAATCTTAAAGATTTTGATCCTTCCAGATTAATCTCAAAGATATACTGCTACAGTTCAGCAGCCGTATCAGAAACGAGGTGAAAGGAGAAAGCAAAACAAAGTTGCCACACGTGATCTTGCTATGACTAGTGATCCCATGCAGTAATAACCTGTGTACAGAATTAATAGCGTACTTCTAGGAATACTGACCACAACTCTCTATGATTTACTCTGGAAACACTTTCTAGATTTGTCATATTACTCAGCTTGTTAGCTCAGGCAATAACGTGATGCATTCCTTTAGTTTCCTCCTTCTGTAGACCGTTTTGTGCATTAACAATGTTCTGAAGTCTTCTTGCCTGTTTTCTTTTCCCCTGATTTGTTTCTTCAAGGACAACTCTTTTAAGACCCCCAAAATAACTGAACAAAGAAGCAGAACAGAGGTGATTGCGAGGTGCCTGGGCAAAGAATAGCTCCAAGAGGAGCCTTCCAGAGAGAGGGATGAGGCAGTGAACTCGCTTTCTGTAGAACAAATTAGGTCCTGCTCAGACCTAACATCACCCTGAATAATGGGCTCTCCAGTTCTGTACAGGAGAAGCACAATCCTTTATTCTCTACAGATGCATGCTCTGCAGAGTAGGTCCCGCATATACTGAATGCTTTTCAAACCCTACCTGATCCCAAAATGCTGTCTGGGGTTCAAACAGACTTTCCCACGTGCTGCTCCAGTCCCAGGAGCTGCCCAACTCCATACAGCGCAGTTTGATGTGCACACAACCCTGGCACTTCCATTACAAAGCGCAGCCCTCTTCTGCCTCCCCTACTCAGGCCTGCCTACTTCAATGTTCACTTCAGACTGAAATACACTGCACTGTTTGGTTAGATGTAAGTCACCAAAAGCATCCACAATTTTTCACCCAAGTGAAATACTAATGAAAACCTGCTAGAAGCAGAACTCTTTACCTGTTTTCTTTCTCTTCTATGAAGTCATGGTCACTAGCTTCTGGCATCTGCACTACGTTGACGCGCACAGGACGGGCACTCTGAAGGAGCCTGCGCACCTCCTGCACCCTCAAGTCCTCGCTCCATATCAGCGACATGACTTCATCATTCATGTTGTTCATGCCATCCTCGTCCTCTTCTGATTCGGTTCCAGAAGGACTCTCAGAGGACAGCACTGGGCCCACAGACTGCAAGAAAAGAAGTCATTTTCAGTAGCACGCACGTGGATCGCTGTCAGAAAGCCAACAAGTTTTAGCAAAAATATCCTGAATGCACTCAGCACGATCACCTGAGAGGGGTCTTGTAAACAGAACAGACCGACATTTGTGCAAACGCCGCTGCTGTTCACGCACTCTTTACATTTATTTAGAAGGCCCCAAGGATTTCTGAATGATGTAGTTGACTCTTTCTGCATGTTTAAATGCAGTAAATAACTATCAAGTCAGGAAGAGATGACATCTGTCGCAGATGAAGCAAAGGTTGTTGAGCAAGGACTGAAAAGCGGGAGCTTGAAGAGGTGGCTTATGATATAGCACTTTCTTTCTGAACTATTTCTTGTTTCAGAGCAGTAGTAGGAAAGGGCTTTCCCCTCCCAGCCTACACAATTATCTATGACTACAAGAAAACTTTTTTTTTTTTTTTTTAATTCAAGTTCAGTAGTGAAAAAACAAAGCTAGACGAGCATTTCAACACGTATTAGAACAGAGGGTACAGCTGGAGTGGCACAGACACAGTCCCCTGGCAACAACCTGCCAGCTCGTGGTCCAGTGCCTACTGACTCAGCCAGGGCTGCTGTTCTGCCCGCTCTGCTGGGGCGCTGCCTGCTCTGATCACTGATGTTTTCATGCATTAGGGCTGTAATTTGGATTTGATCTCTACACTCCCCCAACCCCAATAACTCTGGAAAAAGCAAGCTGCCTGAATTAAAACACACAGCCAGCCTGCATGGGGGTAAAAAGTCCAGATGTTTGTTGCTCTCAGCCAACCTTGTTTTCACTGCAGTACTGGAATTCTTTGGAACTTGCAGAGCTACCTGAGGAGAAAATACTGAAGCACTTCACTGCTTGGAAAAGCCCTTTTCCTTTGTAAGATTTTTGAAATCCTCCTTCAGATCTCTGGTTCCCCCTCTCAGTTTATTCACATCACTGAAGCGATGTGAGGACTGCCACCACGAGCAGCAGGGACAGCGCAGCTCAGCATGCCCACAGTCTGCTTGCCCTCCTCTTGCTCCAAACAAGTCTGTCACTCTGCACGAAGCACAATTCACTTCATCTTCAAGTTCTGCAGAAAGAAGCTTTCCTGCAGAATATACAGTTTGCTTACGGTCTGCTAAAATAATCTGGGCATCAACCCCAAGGTGAGCCAGTCTTTCTTTTCCATCTCTTCTGCCTTTCATGCTAAGTGATTCACTTAGAAGTCACAAGGCAAGTATTGACACAAGTATTGATTAATCTAGAAATATTTTTGTATTTCAACTGGCTACTTTTCCTGTTCTACACCCGAGAACTTCTGCGAGCTGAAAATCACAGAATCACAGACTAGATCACACATGGGGTCTCCCTAAGGCTCGCTGGTAACACATGACACCAGGGGTGCACGCAGACAGACAGCTGATGAATGAAAACCAATTTCTTCTGATAAATATGCACTAAATCTCAATACATAACTGCACCACCCATATAGCCAGCGTCCGTTTTGAAACAGGAAACTCCACCCTGCCCTCCTGAGAAATGACAAACAATTTGGTGTTTGAAGATCACTGTCCTTTTAAGGTAACATATATTCGAGGCATTGTTATAAAGTAAGCGATAAAATCAGATTTATCATCATTTTAAGACTCAGCACTGTTATACGTGGGCAAAAGTTCACCACCAGAAAATAAAATGCATTTTTGCCAGATCAGATTTGAACATATGGCTTGTTTACTCTTCTTCTACATGAATAAAAATCATTTAACTTTTCTGATATGTAGTTAGTCCAGAAGCCCCTGTTAAAAAAGAAAAATCCAAGTAATTTTAATATCACATCTAAAACTAAGACAGTAAAAATTGTTTTGACCAAGATGTGCTTGAGAATACAAGTCCCTTTTCTTAACTTCTGAAAAAAAAAATTACAGTCTCTCTGGAGTCTTATAACAACAGACACTTAATGAGCCACAGCTCCAAGAGGTGCTACTAATTCCTACCATCAGAAAAAAAAAGTCTAAAAGAAAAAACAACCAAAGACTTATCAGTCTACTTCAGGATACAAATAACTAAGCCCTTCCTGAGAAAAAGAAGAGAAACACAAGCAGCGTGTTTCTGAAAGCAATCCAGGTCTTCCAGTGAAAAGGGAGACCCCAGCTACACCAACCCACAATGCAGCCAGACTGAGAAATACATGCTCCCTTCTCCCTGGGCCCCTGCTGTTCTGATCACAGGGCCTCTGGACAGAGTACCAAAAAGGCAGCACAAAAAGATGCACCCACCCTGGAGAGGAGGAGATGAAGTTTTAAATCTGTTCTGTTGTCAGTTCCCACAGTTACTCTTCCTGTGCCGGATGCTGGTTTTTATACTGAAACCCTTGTGCGCACGAAAACCCTGCGCTGCCCTCAGTCTTGAGTCCTGCACCTTCCACGTGCCACTAACCTCCACCCCTGAGCATCAGCAGGTGGCGGAGAGGTTTCTGAACAGAGCGCTCCGCCCGGCCCCAGTACCACGCGCCCATACTCACAGATCTGCCCTTCAGCAGGTTGCCCTCACACGCCTGTTTGGACAGATCCTGGCGCCCGATCAGGACGCAAACTGCTTCTGGCCAGTCTGAGGCAGGCTGCTCCCGGCAGTAATAGATTGCATCTCTGATGGGAAGGGCTACGCCAAAGGGGAGAGTCTCCAGGTCTCTCAAGGTGAAATCTTAAAATCAGCAAGGGGAAAAAAGGAAAGAAACTGTTCTACTGGAGTTTGATAAGGTTTTTTGGTATTATGTGACTTGCTTGCCATTGTCACCATCTCACGCAATAAAAGCTGCTCTTACCAATGTCAGTCAACCAAATAACCAACTTCTCAGCAAGGCTGGAAACAGATGTGCTGTGTCGGAAATCACATCTGCAAAATAATTGAAAATGAAGGAGAAGCCAATAAAAGCGAAATCAGAAACTCCGCAGAAAGGCAAGAGCGCAGAATTTAAAATATTAGAAAACATACCGACTGTCATCCTGTTCGATCTGCTGTTTTTGTCGGCCTAGAAAAGACAAGGCTGCATTAGTCCCTTGGTTTCCAAGCCAAAGGGCGGCACGTAACACACACGGGACACTGGGAGACAGTACGACGGCATCAAAGCATCATTACCTGCTGGAATTTTGTACAAATAATGGGAAGCTTCGTTAGATACAGTGCTCTCATCACCAAGTATGTACAGAGCCACACTCTGGATAGGAAAGAGACACCATAACACAGAGTCACTCAGTTTGCAGCTCTTACTGTTCTGCCTATCAAAACAAGCACAGGTAACTTTAACTTCAGCACTGGGATGCGTTTATTAGGAAAGCATCATTCAGTAAAAGCAAATTGCAACAACCAAAGCAAGTAAACTTAAGCTCGAGATTTCTAGAGTGAAGTTTGGAAACGCAAAGCTTGAAACAATTAACTGAATTTTCCCCAATAATTGTTTCAAAGGTGAAAAGAAAAAGATCTTCAAAACAGAACAACACATTCCTCATCACCTTTCCCACACGTCATGGATTTCTCTTGGAAAACGCACACATTTTCCACAAACAACATTTTTTGCTCCCAGTTTCCTCTGCTTCTTGAGGATGGTGTACTTTGTGGGGGCTCCGAGTAAGAGTTGCCCCCCCCCCCTTCAAAGCAGAGCCCACTTCAGCTATTCAGCCAGCAAAATCACAGTGATCTGCCACTACTGACTTCTGAATACTGCCTGACAAGCTGGCATGCCAACACTAAAATGGCATCCAAGCAGAAACCTGCTGTGATTTTCTCAAAGATCTTCCGTCATGCTGCATCACCAGCACACCAGCTCTGACCTCTCAACAGCCAAAGCAGGTGGACGCAGGTGGAAAGACAGAGCTGGACAGACACAGGTGACAGCCTGAGGGAAAGGTGCTGTCGTCCCTCAGAGCCTGAGCGCAGGGCAAATTGTAAGTGAAAGCATCAGCACTTTAAACAGTCTCAGTGCTGCTGCTTCAACCCTCCACACTCTGAAGCAGAGGGCAGGCTGAACCCTGGCAGCTCAAACTGGAGACTCTGCAACTCATCCTGGACACTCAGGTCACAACAGAGCCTCACTGCTCTGTTCTTCTCTTCACCCACCTCAGGCTCAACATCTCCACTCTAAGTCAGGTTTTCTCCATAAACCCTCTGTGAATAAGCCATCGAGGCTGACCAGAAGATAGCTGCATGAGTAGTTATTGGTGCTGATGTTAAGTATGTTGATACTTGCCCAAGAGAAAAGCTGGGAAATTCTCACTCACAAAATACAGTTAAGCGAGTTACATTATTACTTTGCACATGCCACTACTGCAAACCACAAAAAAAAACATAAGCAGTGAAGCATGGGCCGCTCACCCTGCACTCACAAGCTCTTCTTCCCAGCCTCATATACCTCCTCCTCCCACCTGCTGAGACCCATCCTCCAGCAACGTTCAGGTGATAAGAGAAGATGAGACCCGCAGAGATCACTGCTAAACGTCTGTTATTCCCCGGGAGAGAGGCTGACACCGTGGTATCGCAGGGATACTATGAATCTCATGCAGACAAATGAGGTCTGCTTAGCACAGCAACACTTGGAGATCCTTCAGTGTCCAAAGAGCGCAGCTACAGCTGTGCTTCTCAGCAGTTATTCAGCACAGGCTCAGCACTGTTCCAGCATGCTCCCACTGCTACACACAGTGCGATTAAACCCTTCGCTGACTTCCCACTCAGGGCACTTCACCCGCAGGAAATTCAGCAGCTGGGGCAAACCGTGGCCACAGTGCTGCTCTGCTGACAGAGGAAAACACGTCCTCTTTGCCAGAGTACATACCAGCACCACCAGCTTGCTCCTTTCACAGATTCCTGGTAAGTAAGGATAAGGTTGCACACTTCCTCCCTTCAGACAGGAACTCAGCCACTGAAAGATGCTTGGAGGCTCCGCAGAAAAAAATGAGGGGTGGTGCATGAAACCTGTTTGGATTTAATCATGAAGAGTAAAAACATTGAGGTCACGGCAAAGGCACAAGAATTCTCCACTATTCCCAAAGCAAGCCCTACACTTCTTTTGTGTAACGACAGAAACACAGCTTTCACCAAAGCGTTATGGATCACATCTATCCCCTGTTAGAGAGTAATGGAAGCCTGAGACACCTTGGTGTGCTTCAAGAAAGTCTCAGCCCACAGTGAAAAGCAAAGTATGTAACAAGTAATTTTCAAAAGCCTCAGGGGAACAGTCCTGTAATTCAGCAACATCAGACTGCTGAAGTGAGAGAGCAACCTACCTACAACCTCTTAGCCCTCCCTATCTGCAAACAGGAGCGGCAAAGCCTGGCCATTATGAGATTATAGCTCCTGCGTCAGCAAAAACAGTAGTTTGTCTTGTATGACTGGCAAATTCCAGCTGGTAGCACGCTAAAGGGATGCACAAACAATAGATGACCTTATCTCAGCCTTCATGGTTGTGCTTCTAGCTCCGGTCTAGCTTCAAGGAACTATAGACAGAGAGCCTCCAGCCTACCAGGCTTTCCCACAGCTCTCTACTAACATTTCTCAGCCAGCCTGAGCTAGGAGTTTGCTAGGAGAAAACCACCACTCCCTCCCAGCTCCTTGTTCTGTGAAACAGCCCACAAAGCACCAGACTGAAGGCACCAGCTTATGACTGTGCTGTTCTAATCTCACTCCAGTCTCCCGAGGAGGCTTAAAGACAAAGGAACAAGGCAACCTCTGTACTGTGTGTGCTATTTCATGTGGATTAAATCCTGACCAGCTTTAAAGACAACAAGTTAGAGCGTTATGCTCAGCGTTAGAGATACCTTGCACTTCTGTGCCACTGCACACTCAGCTTTGCATTGCCTTACCTTGATCAGTTGTGCAAGTTTGTCCAGAGCTTTTCACAAGGGCTGGATAGTCCCTGTAGTAATAATCTATGTAAGCTTCAAGTTTCAAGTCCCTAGAATGAAAGAGAGGTGAATCACATTACAGGGAAAAACAAACAAAAAGACAGAACTCCACACCTTCCTACATTTCTGATGTTTTTTGCTGACCCTATTTAATGTTTGTTTATGCACCAACTACAAGGAGTGAAGTTCTGACTTCTTTAACTAGGGCTGCCCATGGGCACTGCCCGTTTCCTAAGCAATTCATCTGTATGTTTTATTTTTCCCCCAACACACTCCTCCTCAACTGTTGTTCTGCTTTGTGCCACACCTCCACCACCACCTAAGGCGTGACAGCTGTCATCACAGCTCCCCCCAACTTCTAACTGTTAAAGCCAGATAACCTGCTGTGTTACCTGCAAGACACGAATGCAAACAGCTTCCAGCTCCAACAGACACGCAGTGTTTCATTGCAGACTTGCTTTCATTGGCAGGATGGAACAAAGGACAGTCTGTTGAGCACACTGCTTTACCCTCGCTTTCTTCTACGACAGGAATAAAAACCATCTACCACAAACTAAGATTTGTGAATTATGCTTATACTGGCAACTGGCAAGAACTATATAAGAGATTTCCTACAAATATATCTGAAGCCTTTGACTCTGTCTCCCAGAGCATTCTCCTGAAGAAGCTGGCAGCCCATGGCTTGGACAGGTGTATCCTTTGCTGCGTAAAAGAACCGGCTGGTCATGAGTGGTGTTCCCCAGGGTCAGTCCTGTTCAATATCTTCATTGATGATCTGGGTGAGGGCATTGAGCACACGCTCAGTAAGTTGGGAGGAAGCATTGACCTGCCTGAGGTAGGAAGGCCCTACAGAGGGAGCTGGGCAGGCTGGATTGATGGGCTGAGGTCGATGGCATGGGGTTCAGCAAGACCAAGCGCCGGGTCCTGCACTTTGACCAAAACAACCCCAAGCAACGCCACAGGCTTGGGGCACAGTGGCTGGAAAGCTGTGCCGAGGAAAAGGACCTGGGGGTGTTAGCTGACAGCCAGCTGAACACAAACCAGCAGCATACCCAGGTGGCCAAGAAGGCCAAGGGCATCCTGGCCTGCATCAACAATAGCGCAGCCAGCAGGAGCAGGGAGGTGATCGTCCCCCTGTGCTCAGCACTGGTGAGGCCGCACCTTGAGTGCTGCGTTCATTTCTGGGCCCCTCGCTACAAGAAGGACATCGAGGCCCTGGAGTGTGCCCAGAGAAGGGCAACGAAGCTGGTGAAGGGCCTGGAGCACAGGGATTAGGGGGAGTGGCTGGGGCAGCTCAGTCTGGAGAAGAGGAGGCTCAGGCAGACCTCATTGCTCTCTACAACTCCCTGAAAGGAAGCTGCAGTGAGATGGGGGTCGGCCTCTTCTCCCAGGCAACAGTGATAGGATGAGAGGTAACAGCCTCAAGTTGCGCCAGCGGAGGTTAGGAAAAATTTATTCTGAGTGAGTGGTCAGGCATTGTAACAGGCTGCCCAGGGAGATGGTGGAGTCTCCATCACTGTAGGTGTTCAAGAAAGGCGTGGATGTGGCATGTAGGGACATGGTTTAGAGGGCACAGTGGTGTTAGGGTGATGGCTGGACTTGATGATTCTAGAGGTTTTTTCCAGCCTTAATAGTTCACAAAATCATGGAACCATCTTTAGCCATGATTTATTCATTTTCTTCAGAAATACGAAGAAGTCTGTTCCACTTCAGGTAATCCATTCCACTCCCCCCCAAAAAAATAATACAGAGCCAACATCAAGAGACACTGCACAACACTGAATATCTGTGATTTGTCAGTTTGGCATACCTGGCCAGCTGAACCAGAAGAACAACAAGTGAACGATTTTCTTCTCCCATTAGAAGATTCAGTTTGAACTCCTCATAGATCAGGTGAAGAACAAAGAAAATAGCAGGAATGTGGGTGAAGAGGAGAGTTGAGGAATCCAGGCTAAGGCTCTGTAAAAAGTCATCCTTTGGAGCTAGAACTTCCAGAGGGTCCAGTCCCAAGACTTTGGACAGAGGATGAGATTCAAAATTCCTATGGTAATCAGAGCTCAAGAGATATTCCCAGTCCTAGACCAAACAAACAGGAGAAAGATGCAGAGGTTCCACAGTGAACATGAAGTTCCAGCAGAAGAACTCCAAAGCATCATTGCAGAGGGTTTTCCCCCCATAACCAATACAAATGCAATCGTTCTGCAACAGATGCACCACACAAACCCCGCAAGCCACGCAGCACAGAGATACAAATGTTAAGTTACGTCTTCCCATCTCCCCTTGTTTTCCTAACTAGAAGGCTTTGATTCATTCATGTATAACAAGACAGAAGAGAGCTGACTGAAAGTGCCTTCTCTGCACCAATAACTCTGTGCATGACAGCTCACTGAGGGCTTACACAACTCACCCAGTGCTCCCAGTCTTCTTGGTAGTTCCCCTGTCACAGCACATCAGGCATTAGATCTTAGCCTTTGTCTCATGCAGATTGCAGCCCGTAACGCCATGGGCTCACCGAGCCGTCAACCCACAAAAAGTTAACGGCATGACTGTAAGCCTCTTCCAGTGGAATGCTAGTAAGCCTTATCCACTTCACTGCTTGACTGTGTAAGAAAAACCTTCCTGTTCCTGCCTAGGCAAAACCTGGTGAGCCAAATCTTGAACACTCTGCTTAACTCAGTAAGAACCAGTGCACTCAGTGAATGATGTAATTGGATGCTCCTAACTTGCTGAAGGTGCTGAGTGGGCAGGAGAGTAAGCCAGCTCTAAAGGGTTAAAGCATCTAGAAGATATTTGACATTGCCAGGAGACTGCCTGGGCTTCTTTGTAATTTATCTTGAACTCATTCCTGAGGTAAATTTCTCTGAAACTGGGACCCTGACAAGCAAGGTCACATGATACAGACGCAGCACATGCAACAAGTTTTCTTCCCCCAAAGGCATTTAATCTCAGGTGAGCTCAGATTAAATACACTACTGGGAGAGTGTTTCCTCTGGGTTTCCTTTGAAAATACAGCATATCAACATCCCCCAGCTTTTATCTGTCAGAAGAGAACTATTTCTTACTTCATCTGACCCAGTTTCTGATGGCCTCGCCTTCTTTGGAGCACTGACTGGTGAAGGTGACCCTCCAACATTAAGCTGCAAGAAACAAGACCAGAAGTAGCTGAGTACTGAAGCACCAAGGTTGCACCAGGACTTCACCAATCACAAGTTCAAAGCGCTACACGACGCTGCTTTACATATTTACATTTCATGCCTAAAACATACTGCAATTAGGTTTTTCCATACACAGCTAGCCTCATGTATGCTGCATAACCTTGGCAGTTTGACTGCCTAACATCTGGTATTACTAGGACAGGGGAAATACTGGGGATGAGCTCATGCTAGCAATGTGGGTACACACTAATTGCTTTCATTTCAGAAGCACACATACCCCTGCTCCTCCCCTCCTGCAACACAAGTGTACTTGCTAGCAGGAAATTCACTTTCAGAGAACTCCAGATCAGGTCAGTAAAACAGTTTGAAACACGGAACTTTGAATGCCATAATTCAAAAATGGCAGGGAAAATCTTTAGGAAACAGGAACCTGATTTGTGCCTCTAGTCAGAATAGGCTTAATATGGACTGCTTGAACCAAGTCACTAACAGTGTTAGTTATGAGATGGAACAAAGCTGCCCAGAGAAGCTGTGGCTGCCCCATCCCTGGCTGTGTTCAAGGCCAGGCTGGATGGGTTCCTGGGCAGTTTGATCTAGTGAGCCAGTGGCTGGCAGCCCTGTCCACGGCAGGGGGGCTGGAACTAGATGATCTCTGAGGTCCCTTCCAACCCAAGCCATTCTATGATTCTATGACTCCTAGTTTAGTTTCATCTGGCCAGTTGGTGTTAGCACTTTCTAGAGAAACACCTCATGATGAACACAGACCAACATGTATACCTGAAATTCAGACATCCAGAACTGATTTCAGCAGCATCTTGTTATTTAGGACAAGAGAGTTTATTTTTGACTACAGTGCCTCTCCACCCATTTCAAACCTCCAAGAATTATCAGCAGTATTAACACAAGCTAGGAAAACAAACAGCTGCTTACATTACGTGTCCAGGCCAGTTTCTCTGTGTTATAACCCATCATATTCATGAGACAAGTTACAAATAAATTCCATTCCAAGCGATAACTTGGTCCTCCTGGAGCATTATAAGCATTGTACCACTTCACAAGCATCTGCACAGCTATCTCCTTAGGTAGGATAGCTCTGACCCCTTGCAGACACGTTTTCACTGTTGCAAAAGAAAAAAAGAAAAAAAACAAAAGTTAGGCCTGTTTTCCATCTTAGTTCTTGACGCTAGTCATCCAACTAGTGCTAAGAATCTTTACAGCTCTTGGATCTGCTTTTAACTCTCCAGAAACCCTTTCAATCAAAGCCATACCACATAACATAGACACAGCCTCTCTAATTCACCACACAAAGGGGGAAAAAGAAAGTCTTTTTGCTCATTAATGAAACCAACTCACGTCTGAACTGACATCTCAGCCTCCAGCAAGAACATAAGCAACAGCAAAGAATAAAGAAAGCTAAAGAACAAAGGAAGTTCTAAGAGTGCAGCAGGTGAAGCACTGAAAGTAGCAGAGGACACCTAGTGCTAGCAGCTCTACCAGGTAAGCCAATAAAGCTTGGAATACATGGTGTTGAATCATTACAGTCTCAGCTATGCATGAACTACTTCAGAAGTGAACACTCAAAAATGATGGAAGATCTCACGTGACAGGTTCCGACTCATACCGAGCTCTGAAGTGGCAATTTCAGGAATTGTAATCCGAACCATTGTGTTATTGCTGAGCTCCTGAAAGAGAGTCAAATTACAAAATGCATCTTTAAATAAAGACAGGGTCCTTCTCCACCAGCTCAGAACTCATTTATGTACTGAGCATACTCCTAACTCTTTGTTATTTGCTGCACTAAAGGTTTGCAGAATAATTGCAGAATAATACCTACTAGAGTTACTCTGTTGTGGACAGGATCTCTTAGAGCATGAATGAAAGTCCCATGCTGCTGAAAGGTACAGTCCTCAATGTAAGTCGAGTCATGGAGTTTGGCAGAATCCCTTAGCTCTGGAACTGGTGACAAAAGCATACCCTGAAAAGTGGTAAAAATGATTGCTTAGAAATGTTACAACAAGGATTTGAGCAAAGGATGGTCATGATGACCATTTTTAAATGTACTAATAAGTAGTTTGAAAACAACTGTCAACATCTTTTCAATGTCTGCCTCTAATTTTACGAAAATCAAATCAATAGGGCAGTACATAATAGATCTACTTTTAACCCTGTGTATTCAGGGACAGAAAAATAAAAAGGTCTAGCTCCAAAAGACACTCCTAAAGTTAAAAACAAGTAATCATTTGATTGGAAAAAGCTCAACTTTGGTCAAACATTGAAGAAACAGGTTCTTAAATTGTCCTTTCAGTTGACAGCACAGTCTTACAAGATTTGCATCACACACCCAGCTCAGCCTAGTCAGAGGGACTAGCAGCCCCTCTGGAAAGTGGTGGTGGGGGGGTTGTCAGTGCACCTGCCTTCAGCTACCTTGTAAGTAAGAAACAGATGCGAGTGTTTGAAAGCTTTATTTTTACATGCTGAAAACGCTCATGGGGAAGTTTTCTATGTAGGACTACTCATTTTTAGCTGAAGACCACTCCTAAACAGAGGATATCAGCATAAAGTACCATTTCCACTACAATGTCCACAAATCCGTGGGTGCAAGAGTAGTGGAATACACACCCAATCCGTATTCACAGACGAAAACAAAAAAAAATATCCAGTTACCTGATGAATTATGCCAAAGCTGTTACAACTAAACCCTTTTCAAGGCAGGATTTTGTTTCTTCCTACCTCTTCCAGGGGCCCCAGATGTTTATTCAAAGGCTTGGATGGAGTGCTGACGGTATCCAAGGGAGTGCTGGGCCGAGGCATTTGGTTAGACATTGTCAGGGATGGAGCAGGCAGGCCAGGAATAAAAACCTTCCCCACCTTTTATGAAAAACACATACAAAAGTGAATAGTTGGTCTTCATGCTCGAGCTTCCACAAGCCTGCTTACAAATATGGATGTTTTCAGATTTTAACATCTTGAAGGAAAAATCTAAAGAAAAGTCCATATATACTTGAACTGAAGCTTGAAGACTGCATGATTTAATGACTTTCTTCAGAAGATGGTACACAAAAAATAACAGTATTAAACACCTGTAGCATTAATGTACTTCTACTAAAAATTTTAGCTGTATTTCATCAGAAAAACTGTACTTTTAGAGGGATTTTCTTTCCCAAAAAATAAACATGCTGTACATACACCTGTATGTGCAAACACATGTACAAATTCTAGTGTCAATTCTAGTGTCCAAGGCTTCTGCATACATGGAAAGAACATACTGCATCTCTATACTGTTGAAAAAAGTTACTCTGAATGAATTACACCCATCCTAGTAACAGCCCTCTGTAAAGCAAAATAATCTGACATCTGAAACTGTCCTGCATGCTACAGACAAGTCTGAATTTTTAGTTCAGGAGAAATTGTTACTTTCTATATTCTTGACATTTTCTTTGTTTGCAAGCATTCTACTACTGTGGCATTTTAGTATTGTAGGAAACAAGCTCAAGGGAGTTAGTTGTACCTCAAGGTGAGGCATTCTTCAGAATCATCCTCCCAGCACCATACATAAATTACACTTGGTATGTGAGCACAGCCACCTTCCCCAGGAAGTCTCAAGTGAGAAGCAGTCTACAGCAGTTTAAAACGATGCCTCGCAATGTGTGATGCACCCTCTGCAGCCCAGTTTGTAACCAAAGACTCAAAAGTTTGTTTTGGGACACAAAAAGCTGCTACTTACACGAACAACTCCAGAATAAAGCACTAGATTTCCACTGCCTTCCAGAACCAGCAGCGTATCAACGCCCTGCAAGAATCAAACAGCGTATGCAGCTTCTTGTATTTAAGAAAAATAAGAGATGGACGACAAGTGACAAAGCAGGATACGCGGCAGCCAGTAGTCCATACAAAGGTACATACCTGCACCGGAGCTGCATCTTTTGCTTGAATGCTGGTAACGGAACCAAAGATCAGCTGCGACTTATCGTTGCTCTCTTGAAACTTTACACACCTGGAGATTTGAGAAAATAACAGGACGTGTCAGAAGGACCGTCCCACCTGCTGCCACAGAAAGGCAACAGAAAACTGAAGCTGTGTTACGTGGTGCAGTTAGTTTTACTGTGGTATGCTTGGTTTGTTCCTCCTTCCCTGGCTTGTTTTGCCCTGCTGTCACCTTATTCTCACTCTTCTAGTCTAAGTGAAATCCCCAGTGCAATTCTAAAAGGCAAAGCTGAGGATAAAGAACCACTCAGAGTACAGCAAATATACTCTTGCAATTTCAATTTCACTTAAATAGCCCAAAACATCTACATCACTCCAGTTAAGAACAGGTCACATGAGAGGCAATGACATCTCATCACCATAACAGATTCCACTAGCCGAAGGAATAAGTATGTCAAAGCTCCTACATAGCCAGGAGTTCAGAGTGCTCTCCTTTTTTAACCTGTCCCCAAAACAGGGATGCTCACCGCAGCTGAAGCTGGGATTCCACTAAAAAGCACAAGAACTTCTGCCCACATAGGTCAGTGGTAATAAACACTTTTGACGCTTGGGAATTCTTCTCTCTGTAGAAAAGAGAAAGTTCAGTACAGTGTCAGTTTACTATAAAACTTTTATTTAAAGACAACAATGTCCACAAACTGTAGGGCCACACTAGACTTCAATTAGAAGTGCCTCAAGTTGCTAAGAACGTGCCTATCTCAGCTTCTGTCCTTGCTCTATTTTCTAGCACTCAGTCTTCACATTCACACTCTCTGGCATGCACAGCACACGCTGTTTGGCTTTGTTTCCCAATTCAGCCTCAGGTTTTATGTTGTTTTACCCTTTCTGATGGTAATAGGGCAAGAAATATCCCCACTAAAAAAGATTTTAAAGCACACAAATCCAAATCAATGACAAGATTTTAATCTACTTTGCTTGAGATCTCACAGAACCATTCCCCACCTCAAATGACTGCAAGCAACACACAAGGTAAAACCATTCCAAGTGCCCAACTCCCTTTTCAAGCGAACAGGGCACTTAGTGAGCATCACTTAAAAAAAAAAGAGGTGCAGGTCCACACTTCTATGTTAAGGCAGCACTATTTGCAGAAAGCTCACACAAAAGATTTGCTGTCATTTTACCTTCTTTCCCCCAACCCCACTGGAAATCACATACTTCCCACATCCCAATGCGAGCACTTAACCTCATTTTTGTGACAGTTTCTGTCCACAGATGATCTATACACAGCTCAGGGACAATTGGTTCAGTTTCTGTTACAAGAAAGGAGTCACCAGAAGTGCTGTCTGGAGAATGGGTCATACTGTGCCTCCTCGGCGACAGGGCATTGCTGGACGAGTTGAACCTCTGCACTCCTGAGAACGAATGCACCCCCGGCGAGTGAGAGCGGCTGCAAGTGAGGACAAAACACTGAGAAGGAAATTCACGAAACTAGATGGAGAATCCCTGTAAAGCCATGGTGCTCATACACTGTCAGACTCTGAAAACAAAAACAAAACCACCCTGAAACAGCAGCTAGCTCACTATTAGCCTCCTGTCATATCAAAACAATTCTCCAACAAACTTCCAGTCATCTCTGCCAAAACCCAATAGATAAGATTTCAGAAGTAAGAAAACCAACATTTTAACTCATGTGGTCCAGTCTGTAGCAATGTGCCCCAGCCTGCTCTCTCTAAATATGGGGCTTCCTTTACAAATGTTGAAGAAAAACACTCGTGGGACTCTGGAGACCTGGAGAGAGCTCCCAACCCCACCACAGACTGGCGGTGTGATGGTAAAACAGTCTGTCTCTTGCACACCAGCGATCCTCCTGTGCTAGAGGGATAATAGCACAGGAACGCCACAAGAGCATTCCAAGAGAGCTCTCAGATGCTCTAAGAGAGAAGGCATTAAAGGCAGAGGAAGAGACAGCAATACCACACATACTGCCTGCTCCATGCCTACGCATCCTGCTTCGCACCCACCTCAAAGCAGCCATGTTGGAGATGGACGGCGAGCGGGACTGCAGGCTGGGTGATGATGCTGATCTGCTCTGGCTGTGGATAGAGGAGTAGTTCTGGAAAGGAGAGGCCATAGGCGAGTCATCTTTCGAAAGGCTCCTGAGCTGAGCAGTCAAAGAGCCGCTAGCGGCCACGTTCTGCGGCGTGCCCATCTGCTCCGAGAACTTCAGCACCGTGTTCTGCTCCTGAGAGAGAAAAGAGCGCTCTAAGCACAAATCACACGGGGCAGCAAGAGCTAAGGTGTTCACACAGCTTGTTCCATCAGTCAGACATGAAACATGTATGCCTGCAAAGGGACGTAGCCTAAGCAGTTATCCCTTCCAGCCATGCTGCCTCCCTCCCAGCCACTGACACCACTCCTGTGGTTTTCAGGGCAGTAAGTGGTCTGCCACCTTCCCCACAGAAGACAACAGTTTAAACTGAGTCCTGACTTCATGGTGCAACGCAACACGCTGTATGCTACAGCGTCACTGCTATCACGTGATCTCCATGACTCCGGTACAGGCAAAAATAAGACTTTTTTTTAAGTGTCTCCCTGCTAAGCGGAATAAATCACAGGCATTCCAACAGACATGGCCATAACAGCATTTAAACACATACAAAAGATCTATAATGACATTTAGCCCACAATAAATTTGTACCTCTGACTTGACTCTACGAAGAGCCCAGACAGTATGTAAACTCTGTACAGTGTCGTAGGTCATCACAATGGAAGGCTCAGCACTGACAAACACAATCCTCAAGGTGTAATCAGCAACATACTGCACTCTGGCTGCACCAAAGACACCTGCTAAAGAAGTAATTAGCTTCAGTTAAGGTGAAAAGATCATTTCTACAGCAGTGTTACCAGCTACAGGGTTAGTATTTTTCCACACCCTTGTTTTTTTTCCCCCCTGCAATCTGGACTTCTTTCCTGAGCAGTTTTCCTGTTCATACTGCAGTTAAAACAATCACTCAAGAATTCAGAAGCAGCTTATTTGCAAATTTGGTAATACAGAAAATGCTTGAGCGATACATTAAGCATCTGATGTCAAGACCTAAACCTACCTCCAGACTTACAGACAAGAGGTGTTATCTCATCTAAGGGATGCAGCATGCTGAACATAGTAGGCAAAGGCTCTCTAAAAAGAAACCAAACAAAGCATGTTCAAAAACCAAACACTAATAAGCACAAGTCCCCTCTCTCTTGCAGTTGGTGCACATGCTGCAGTCCCAAAACAACTCCTCAGACCTTAACAAAACTGAGCCTGAAACCTAGCAGGAGAGACATATATTCTGAAAACAGAAGCTTTTCTGATCAGCTCAGTCAGACAAAGGCTGGCGGTTCACGTTCAAACAGGACAGTTAGGTTCTTACTTATCCTCAGTGCACATGAGAATGACCCCACCTGGTGGCCTCACGACAAACTTTGGCTGGCCCAAAGGAACAGAGCCAGCACCAGGGGAGTTGCAAGGAGTAGGAAGGGGAGAAAGCACTTAATCCAGACTCAGCTGGAGAGTTTGGATTCCGCAGCTCCCCAGGCTCCAGACCAGCAGCCACCCAGCAGGTAATCTGTACCCAGGCTAGAGCAGCAGCACCAACCATCTGTGGTGGCGGTAGCAGAACAGGGAACTTTTGTGAAAGGCCAGATTGAGTAGGGTCAGCCACTAATTTTACAAAGTAACACAGAGCAGGAAAATGTGGGATGGGTGCAACTTTATTCTGTAGTAATCCCAAAGGGGTCCAGTGTAGATGGCTAGCTGAGGCCAGCCACAAGAAGCAAGAGGGGGGACAGCAGGCTGGAAGAGCTGAGCCATGATCAAGGGTTTGGACTCCATGGGACAAATCCCCTATTTGGCCTAACTCCATTCTGAAGCGGACTAAGACACCTCACTATCCCCCCCGACACAGTGGTGAGAGCACACCAACACACTCAGTGTGAGTCTGAGCTAGTGTTTAACCTGGTACCAAAATTAAACCCGAACACTCACTGCAGGTAGCTCACGGGAAGAATTTCTCCTATTTCTCTTGAGTATTTTCAAGCCTTCTGTTTCTAATCCCAACTCTAAGGGGGACTAGACAATCACAAGTGCCTGGAATGGACACAAACACCAAGGGAGAGCAAGCGTGTGTATTCAGGCTGCTTATCCGCTTGCTGACCAACTCCTTGCTCTGCTTCTCAGAGCACAGGGTCTACAAGCACAGAGCAGGATACTCCTTAGTTCCCAAGCACATTGCAGCTGAGAGAGCATATCTCAACGACAATCTCCTCATGAATCTCCCCAACCACCATCACAGCCTGGAAGCAAGTCCCGGGACAAACCTCAGCGAGGTCAGGTCAGCAGCCCTCTGCCTGCCTCCCACATCCTGCTCCCGGGACCACCGCCACCAAGTGGTTAAGACAACGCTGTATCAGAGGAAGCCAGGGCTCTGTATACGGCCCTTCCCAAGCTCCAGTTTCACCTGTCCTTTCATTACGGCAGTTCAATTCTATATTAAATCAGCAGTCTGTAAAAAAAACATACCCAGGTGGGCTTGGAGGTACTTCATGCGAAGAACTACTGCGCTCCAACAACAAACCAAATTTTGTTGGCCAGATGTTTGCAACCTATAAAAGATCAGGGATATCTTTGTGACAAAGATATCAAGCACTTACAGGTTACGTTTCACATTTTGATTTCCCACATCTTACAGCCAGCTGCATTACCTCCAGGAGCGCCCCAACCACACCACCGTGTTTCCACTGTTGGCACATCCACCTACCAGCACAAAGAACCCGGGCAGCCACCAAGAGCAGTGCTGGACACACACCTCCCCACCGCAGCGCAGCCTGCAACCAGCTAACAAGCCCGTTTTCGGCCACAAAGGTTAGGCCCTTACCTGAAAGGGTAAAGCAGCAATGTAATCCTTTCCATCTGTGCTATGCACGTTTACACACGAGCTCTGCAATATGCAGACACATTTCTGTACTATTTCTTTACTGCCTGAAACTGCAGAACAAAAAAGCGCAGTGAGATTCTCTCTTTGCTTAGACATTCCCGATACACAACATGCAAGTTTAAGGGGCAGGGTGGTGGTCTTAATACGGCAGTTCTTGATGACTAAAGTTCTCACACCAAGAGAACTGGGCTCAGAGCATTGCCTGACATCACAGCAAGCACAAAACTCACCATCAGCTTTCTCAGATTTTTCCTGCTGTATAGTGAAGTCACACCACAAGGCCTAAAACCAAATACAGTACAATTATGCCTGAAGAACAAGCTGTATTTCCTAAGATATCCCCACCTCAAACCACCCAAGTGCTGTATAAAAACATACAGCGAGTATTCAGCTGACACGCACTTGCTCTGCCCCTGCTGCTCCACACCTGCATACCTGCAGAACTGGGCTGTCAACAGTGAAAGCCTTGTACACAGCAGACGCCTCACTTTTACTTCCTTTGCTCCAGATGACCATGTTGCTGGCCACATACAGCTCTTCATCATAGTCCACCTCTTCCCCAAAATCACTGACACCTTTCCTCAACTGCCAACTTTCCTGGAAAAACGAAACACAGAAAAAAAAAAAAACAAAGCTTTAAGCAATCATTAAGCGACCACTCGGCACAATTTCGTCCATCTGCCCGGAGAGCGAAGGCTCTGGGCCCCGGGGACGGGCCGGGCGCCGCGCGGC
>VXAV01010688.1:31521-52251 GCA_013399715.1 Alectura lathami | reverse complement strand
AAAGGGGGGAAAGGGGGCTGCGGGCAGACGTGGTTTGGAGGCGGCAAAGCAAAGCGCGGCTGCCCTACGCCGGGCTGCGGGCTGTGAGCTGCTGGGGGTCCGTGCCAGGGGGGCTGGATGGCCGTGGGGTCGGTGGGAAGAGGTGCTTCTAGGCAGGGCTGGTGGTGACGGCGGCTCGTTTTGGGCAGGGGAGAGTTAACAGCCTCGGCTGTAGCTGCGGGAGCCTGCAGTGCAGCAAACCCGCGGCTGTTTTCGGATTTGAGCAGCATTCCCGGACTGTGCCACACGAAAGGTGTGTGGAGCCAGGATCTCTTTGGGAGCCAGGTGCGGCCCCAGGGCAAATGCATCTCTGACAGCTCCAGTGGAGGTTGGACACCCACAGGTGCTCCTCATCCCTCCTCAGGCCAGGCTCACACACTGCCTGCATGTGAGGATTCATTTCAAACAAGAGCCTGAGCAGAAAGCTGTTTTCAGCAGATGAATTGTTTCTGGTAATCCAGGGCTACAAATGTAGGACATTTTGGGGCAGATCTGTGCATTTTCTGCTTTTATTTAT
The DNA here is from genome assembly GCA_013399715.1 of Alectura lathami. Classification (NCBI taxonomy): domain Eukaryota; kingdom Metazoa; phylum Chordata; class Aves; order Galliformes; family Megapodiidae; genus Alectura; species Alectura lathami. The sequence goes on along the minus strand of VXAV01010688.1, from coordinate 51,695 downwards.
TTATTTATCTATTTATTTTACTAGGACTGCAGCAGGACAACTTGCTGATTCCCTTCTGGGGTGTGCAACTCCTTTCTTATTGTTTTCATCTGCAGTAAAGTATCATGCCTCCTACCGCAGGCACTTCTTGCTTAGACTCCCTTCTCCAGACTAGTAGCAGAGAAAGCACGTGGGACACTGAACATCATTACTGCTCTGCCACCTGCTTGCTCCTCAGGCTTGGCTCTTCTGTGGACATACCCACACCCCAAACAGCTGGGGATGGAGGGGTGCTCAAAAAGGAGCTCTTCATTTGACAAATTCCTGTTGTCAGCATGAGTCAAAGGGGAAAGTATTTCATTCCAGGGCCAGCAAATACCTCTTTCCACTTAATCAGTGCAGAAATTGAGGCTAAGATCCCCTTTGCTTTTTGAAACTTGCCCTGAACCTGGAGCTGCCCAGGGGGAGCTGGGGATGGCCACAAACCGACCCAGCCCCGCTGGGTCCCCGCGATGGAGCAGGATCGCTGCTGTTCCAGTTAGAGGCCTTCTTTTCCTTCCTTCAGCTGGGGTCAATCCTGTCAGGAAGGGAATGCCTGCAGCCTGCTAACCTCCACCAGGAGAAGGGAAGGGCTTTTGTGGGTTGCTGGCTTGTTTGTCTGCTTCTCAGCAGGCTTTTTCAGGGCTATCTGGCTGCTGCAAAGCCGGTCACCTGGCCACTGGGAGTAAATCGCGGTAGGCTGCGTTTAGCTTCAGTCACATGGACTCTGTTTGTGTTGTGATGGTGGAGATTAGGAAGTTTGAAAAGCTTAGGGTCTTTTTTTTTTTTTTTTTTCCTGAAAGGGAAACCCTTTGTTTTGTGTGTCAGCCAGGGAGAGCCTTTCTCTTTCCCTGTACGACCAGGCAAACTTTAAAACTCTTCTCAAGCTTCTGCCTAGAAGCTACATTTCTCAGGGGTTAAAAATAGCGACAATTTAGCAAAGGAAGATATCCAGCCTCAAAATTAGGTTGTGTTTCTTGGCTCTCAGCAAAGAACGCCAGGCTCATGCTCCGTTACTCACGATAGTAATGACGTAGCTTTAAAAACCTGGAGCTGTTTGATGTTTTGGGCCGAGACCTGCTCAAAACAAACTCAGCTGAACTGGGGTTGAACAAAAAGATTTCACTTTCTGCCTGCAGTGCTGTTTCNTTTTCCTTTTTTCCGTCCGGTGTTTTTTTTTTTTTTTTTTTTTTTTTTTTTTTTTTAATTGTGGGTAGGCTTTTTGGAAGAGGGAAATTAATTGAGATGAAATTCCTATCTGGCACAATGCCCTGGCTTGCTGAAAGCAGCAAGGGAGTTTTACTGATCCACTTGGGATTTCTGTATGCCTCCAGAAGCTCAGAAATGGTCTCATAAAAGCACCTACTGGTGGTGTATTCTCTAGATCTTCTCTCATCAAAATACACATCTTTATTTTGGAGAAATTGCTTTGTATGGAGCTGCTCTTCATCTTGTTTGTGGCTCTGTGGGACGCACTGGGAGGGAGGAGGCTCAGGGACTTTGTGTGCTAAGTGATGTGTAGGTGGGGGGAAGAAGCCCACAGAGGGAGCTGGTAAATAGCCTTCTCTTGGGAAGAATGTCTGCAAAAGAGTTGTCTAGCGGGACAACAGGGCTAAACAGCAGCCAGCTCCTACGCACTGTCCAAAGGCATGCCTCCAGCAGCCTGCCGTTATTCCCCCCCCAAAGCAGCTCCATGAGGGCAGCTCCCAGCAGCAGCCTGACTGGCTCAGCCTGCCTTTTCCAGAGCCGCCGCCGAAGCACGAGGCAGCCACAAAGCTGCGGTTTGTGTACCCCAAAGCGCTGCACTTTCCCTGTGTTGCCCACACTCCGCTGCCCAGCTTGCCCCGTGCTGGGGAAGGAGCAGCTCCAGGGAGCAGAGAGCCTAAAACCAGCTCAACAAATTCCCCACGGGGACTCCTTCCCATCTGGAAATGCCTGAGATGAGGCCCCTGACAGGGGTTTTTTGAGTCCCAAATTCCTCCTGCCCAATTCCAGTCCCGAGGGTGCGATCCAGCACAAATAGCTCCTTCTTCTCCCCTGCCAGAAGAAAAGGGCAATTTTAGGAGTTACTGACTGCTGGTAACAAACCTGAGGTCTCCTCTTGCAGATGATGCTGAGGGAAATGCAGGTCCGAGGTACCCATCACTCCCAGCAGGAGCCCCGCTGGCAAGGCCGAAACGAGGCCTCGTCACCACCACGAAGCCTTCAGCCAGCTCCCTGGAACAGCTTAAATTTAACCCCACGGTGGGACACATTGTGATTAACGAGCACAAGGAGGTCACGTTTAACTGCTCCATCAAAGTACCCCAGCTGCTGCACCGGCCGGATGCCGCCGGCATTTCCCTGTGGAAAGACGGGAGGGAGCTGCACACGCTGGACCGCATCGCCAGCAGACACTTCGAGATCTCCGACGAGGAGGAGGTAGCCATGACCTCCACCTTCAGGTAACCGGTGCTGTCCTTCTTCTGCAGGAGGGATGTCCCCAGCGTGGCTCCTGGGGAGGGATTGGTGCCCCACAGCTGGCAGGGGCTTGGGGCTGGGGCTGGGAACAGGTGATGGTGGTGTTTGGGTGTGGGAGGGTGAAGTTTGCTGTCACCGAGCACCCAGAGCAAACTGTGACACCTTGCTGAGTGAGGCCTGCCCATGAAAAACCACCTGCAATTAAAGGCTGTGCCAGCAGAGCAGCCAGGAGCAGAGTGAATCTTCATTCTGGCTCTCCCTAGCCCCCAGCAGCAGGCTTTGTCTGTTAAATGTGTGCTGTGGGGTCGCTGATACTGATTTCAACCCACCTTAGCCTATCTGTTTCCTCAGTCGAAGCTGTGTGCAGGGCAGGTGTCCCTGTCGGAGCCCTCACGACCGCTCCACTCTCTCTTGTAGCATCCGTGCTGCTCAGCGCTCGGATAACGGCTCCTACGTCTGCAAACTCAACATTGCTGGCGTGGAGATTGAGTCAGATCCCATCCTGGTGCAGCTGGAAGGTGAGCTGGAGGCGGGCGAGGCCAGAAGTGCCCAAAGAGCTGCCACGTCTCTGCCAGGAACGGGGAGTCCTGGATGGGAAGTACAAGTGGGACAGCGTGGGGTTGTTGCTGGAGCCGTGCTGCTGAGCTCTCTGAATCTCTTGCTGCTCTGCTCGTGTCCATGCAGGGCTCCCACACTTCATTCAACAGCCCGAGAAGCTGAACGTCACCAAGAACAGTCCCTTCAACCTCACGTGCCAAGCCGTGGGCCCGCCAGAGCCCGTGGAGATCTACTGGTTTCGCAACAACGTCCAACTCAACGAGAAGCCCCACGTTTCCCCGTCAGTCCTGACCGTGCCAGGTGAGCCTAGAGGGGACCTATTCCAGGGGGAGCAGATGCGAGCATTTCGATGGGTGCCACGTAGCTTTGCTGCCCACAAGGCTTGGCTTTTGGGCACCTCTTTGAGGAACTGCATCCCTGAATTTAGCTCCAGCCCCTGCAGTTCACATGGAATGTGCTCCTAGGAGTTACCCTACTGCTGTAGGTCGCCTTAGCGCTGTCGGCCTCCAGTACGCTGCTGCTCTTGCGGGCTGTTTTGCTGGCAATCCTCTCTTAATGCCTCTGGAAGACCTGGAGTTTGCTCCTGCGTCACATCTCCCTGCCAGCCTGGTGAAGCATAGGGGAAAAGTCCTTTGTGTAACACAAAACCCAGCATGGTTTTGCTGTAGAGGCAAAAGAGAGGAAGCATTTCTTGATTTGCTCGCATGAAGAAAGCCACTAGCTAAGCAGCCAGGTTATAACTGACTCGTCTTGGCATCCAAAGGCAGGCTTTAAAAGGCAGTGAAAGCCGGAAGAAGTGACTCATTCCTCCTGGATTTTTCTGTGTCCGGTTGGCCCGTGTTAGGTTGGCTTTCTCGGACGATTCCCTGCGGGTCCAGAAGCCCTGTCCCACAGAAGGGCACTGCTGCAGGTTTGTGTAGATGCTCAGCGAGGCCAGGGCACTGCATCGAGCCCTTTGTGTTGCAGTGGTGGAAAGGCCTTTCACTAAAATCGTCCCTGGTAAGGATGGTTTTAAGATCCTGAGTTGCAGGCTTTTGGTACAGGATTGTGTGCTGGCGCTGCCAGATTCGGTGTCCAAAGGTCATTGATTCCTCAGTGGGCTTGGGTCAGTTGAGTTCATTCTAGCTGCACAACTACAGAAGGCTGTTTTCCTTCCACTGGAGAGGAAAAGACTGTAAAAGCAAGGCTTGGACACTACCCAAGCAGCAGTGGGACGTGTTGATACAGCGGAACAGGCTGGCACTTCGTTCCCTGTCCCCATTTCCATCCAGGGACGGCCGCACCCTCCCCTCTTTGCAGCCGACCTGCCAACCAGCTGCTGCACGCTCAGGTGGATGAGCTGCCAAGGGAGGCGACTCTTCCTTGCACTTCAGTGCAGATCTCTGCAGGCTGCCAAGCTGAATTAAAACTGCTGGCAACGCTGCGCACAGCTCAAACCCCTCTTCAGGAAGGCAGCAAGTGATGTGCTCCCAGGCACCTGTGCCACCTCGTGCCCAGCAGGGACAGCCCAGCAGCAAAACATCCTTTGCTTGAAACGAAAAGTCCCGAGAGCTGTTGTTGCTGTTGGGTCATCTCGCACAGGCTGTGCTAAGCCCCCAGAGGAAACCAGCAGCAGTCTGCACATGGGTATTTCCAGTGGCCCCCAAAGGCAGTCTTTCTCCATTATCAGCTGGGACACTTGAAAAGCAGTAGGTCATCTGATTCAAGCCATGGTGGTGGGCTCTTCTGCTTTCTGTCTTTCCCTTTTTGAACGCGAACCAAGTGCTTGCACAGGAGGTTGTGCAATGATGCCATAGAAATGCACAGCCCTGTCCTCTGTGCTCATGCTGGCTGCGCTCATGTGCTCATGATACGGAAGGCGGTGAGCTGGGTCACCCTCGGCCAGCCAGCTGCCAGCCAGAAGGGGAAAAAGTGGTGGGAAACAAGAGGTCTGTTGTGCTGCCGTGGAAAAGAAAAAAAAAAAGAAAGAAAGAAAGAAAGAAAGAAAGCAACGCTAAAACAAAGGAAGCCACAACGGTTTCCTATGAGCAGCAGGTGGAGAATTGGTGTGATCTGGGCATTTTGTGTAGCGAACAGGTCCTTGTTTTTTCCCATGCAGGTCTCAACGAAACAGCACTGTTCAGCTGTGAGGCTCACAACAGTAAGGGGCTGACCGCTTCGAGCCCCGGGCAGGTCAACGTGAAAGGTAAGCGGGAACACGGTGCTGTCCGTACCTGTTGAGTACACATCTGTCCATCAGGAGCTGCTCTGACCTCCACACATCCCAGCAGTCATCCTACACAAGCTGAAGGTGGTATTTTTAGGGCTTGCATGCTTATGTTTCCCTATTTGAAAACTATATTTACAATCGAGCAGGATGCGCGTAGTAGCACGGTCACCCCCCTCTGCTGTTCTGTCATTTGGAGCAAGCCTGGACCCAGTGTCGCAGCTGTGGGAGGAAGCACCAAAAAGCACATTTGAAAGCAGAACTGTCAAACCCAGAGCAGGTTTCGGAAGGGCTGTATCACTCTTTTCCTTCCCTCACAACCAGGGCCGTACTCAATTTTCCACAGGAAATGATGGAAATTCTCAACATTCCTGATGGGAACCACTCTGGCAAAGCAAGGAAGGTGTTCCCCAGAATATGTCATTGCCTCTAAGCAAACCAGAGCACTGTTTCAGCTCGCAGTTATAGAATATGGTCAAAACAGTCCTGCAGATGACTTCTTCTACTTCCCTGCCCAGTGGCCTAAAATATCCATAGCTCGCTGATACAGGATACCGCTGCAGCTGTAGCCAGGGCTGTTCCTGGGCTTCTCACACAGCCTTGGGATCTGCCTGGGGGAAGCCAGACATGCCATGTCTGTGCAAGGGCATAATCCTGCTGAGCTCGTGCCAGGTGTGCGGGCTGTTGTGCTTTTGCACAAGCCTTCCTGTGGCCACGTACCCTCCAACGCTTGCCTAAACTCCCAGCACTGTGTGCCCCGGCTAACACAATCCCACATCCTCCCCGAGCTATAGTGAGCATCCCATAGCTCTCCAGCTCAAGGTGTGCACAGCTTTAAGTGCTGACTGGGCTTGGCTTTTCCTTGCAGGAATACCATTTGCACCCACCAGTGTGCGTGTCCTAAAGAGAACGGCCCACGGTATCGTGATCTCCTGGGTGCCGGGCTTCGATGCGTTCTCTGCCTTGAACAGCTGCAGTGTCCAGGTAAGCATGTGGCCTTCGACTCCGCAACCCAGATGCTCAAAGGCAGGTGGAAGTCAGTGTTCTTTGGCATGAACCACATGGATCTGACCAGGCCATTTTCTGGGCAAACTGAGCTGGACAGTCACAGCAGCTTTGAAAGGGGAAGGTAGCGTGCTGTTTCGCCTGCACCCCGCAGTCTGTGTAGCTGGGAAGTTTGTGGTTGCATGAAGTCAAGAAGTCAAAGCTGAGGACTGAGCAGAGTCCCCAAGTGCTGGGACCCAGGGCAGCTGGAGCACCACTGTGGTGGTCAGGAGGCTTTAAAGGAGCTGCTGCAGACCTGGTGGGGCCAGCTCATGGAGCGTGGCCTTGCTGTGTCTGCTGCTGCCAGGAAGGTTGGTGAGAGGGGTTCTGCGGAGAAGCCAAATTGGGGAAAAGGCTGTGCTGGGTGCCATCACCCAGACAGCTGTTTGGGTGGGCAAAAGGAACCGGATGCAAATGCTGCTCCTCAAGTCATGAGTCATTAGGGGAGAAGGTCATCTCATCTCGCATTAAATACGTAGAACAGGCAACCGAGGGGGGGAAACGGGAACCTCTAAACTGAAGTTTTAAATCTCTCAGTTGAGACAGTCAGGTTGTCATGTCTCTTCATGGAGAGATGCCCAGAGAGTTGCTCTCTGGGAGACTTCCTGTGTCCTTTGCTGCTGCTGCTTGTAGGGACATGGTGGCCTTCCTGGGCCAAATGGGGCTTGGGGGTGGAGGCTTCTCTCAGCTCTGACACCTCCTGACACCTCGTGGGTGGAAAGCCATCTTCATGGCTTTCATGAAGCCCTGCAAATAGTTTCTGCCTGCTCCCTCTCTTTGACATCGCTGGGTTTCACAGTCCAAGCCCATTGCTTGCTCTCTTCTGGATATGTTTTTCGTAACGGTTTGTCTGTGCTCTGGTTTGGGTAGCACATAGCATGTTCTAGGATGAGGAGAAGCCATCACCAGAAGATGTAATCCTACATAGACTGAATTCAGCATATTGTGGCAGCCAAAATTTGGGGATTTACAAACTCTCTGTACTCACAGCCTTCACATCAGAGCAATCCTTAGGCTCCTACCTCTAATGCCCCATTATGTGGTTTAAATATATCATGTGAACTCTTACTGGTAGGAAGCAAACCTGCCTTGAAGCCTGGGTGGCAGTGGTGACAGCAGAGCTGCAGCTCCAGGCGTGGTCCCATGCCGTCCCGTAGCCCTCTGATAACCTCCCGCAGGTTAGCGCTCTGTTGGTTCCTGCAGCCGAGCAAAGGCTGTGCAAAGAGCCAGGGGACAGACTGTTTCCTCCTGCTTCCTCTCAGCCATCTCCCCCTTTCCTATGTGACATCTCCTCTGACCTCTCAGCCGAGAGAGGATGTTTGAAGGCAGGTAAAAGTGAAAGGGGTTACATAGGGGAAAGGTATCCAAGCTAATATTAGCGCCGTGTCCACTGCTGCGTTCCTGCTGGAGCTCAGGAAGTGGGGTGGAGAGCCAAGGAATTTCCTATGACTTCATGTTCATGGTCTGTCAGTAGGAAATAGCATTTCAAATTGGAAAACAAGACATGATTTCTGGCAAAAACACAGCCGTGACTAAGGCTTTTTGCTCCTGTCCTCTTTGATAATCCCCTATCTTGGGCAGCATGGCCCACCAAGCACGTAACTCATTTTTGACCATTCTGGTGCTTAAAATGGAAGCTCTTGCTGTCACAACTGGCAAGTTCAAGCTGTTTAAGTTTGTAAACAGTATGATCTTTTAAAATATACTTTAGCCTGAAAGACTCCCTCCAGCAGACAAGCATGGGTTGTCGCCTCACTCATGCTGATGTCCCTCATTCTTGCTCTTTCCCCTTTCTGCCCACTGTCTCAGCCCAGGCTGCTCTCGTGGGGCTTGTTGTGTTGCCAGAACTTTGCTGATGCACGTGGAAAGCAAAACAGAAGAGGCGACGCTGAGCAAGCACGTGGCTCTCACGGCTGATCGGAGAAGGAGCTCAGCATCCCAGCCCTGCATCCGGGCTCAGACCGGCCCTGTTATGGTCTGCGGCACCCCCAGCTGTGTTTAACGCATTGAATTAATCCGTTCTGTTAAATCTAATCTTAGAATCACAGCATGGCTTGGGTTGAAAGGGACCTTAACGCTCACCCAGCCCCAACCCCCTGCCGCGGGCTGGCTGCCACCCACCGGATCAGGCTGCCCAGGGCCCACCCAGCCTGGCCTGGAGCACCTCCAGGGATGGGGCACCCACAGCTGCTCTGGGCAGCCTTCTCTGGGTAATGATGGAGAGCAATGAGGTCTGTGATGAGGGTTTCACGAGATGGAAGTCTGTGCTAATACCGTGAGGTCCCTAATGGGTAGAGAGCCTCTAGAGCTGTCCCAAGCCACAGACCGCATCTAGACCTTCATCCTTGATACCCTTGGCAGCCCGGTCCCCCATCAATTTGTCTGACACTCCTCTGAGGCGCTTTTCACTGTTGGCTCTCACAACATCTGATGACCTAAGTTCAGTGCTATAATGATGTGCTGCATGAAAAAGGACTTCTGTTTGTTTGAGACTCGCTGCCTGGTAATTTCACTGGGTGCTCCTTTTGCTCCCAGTTCCACACAACTCTGCCATGCCAAGCTCGTGTTTGTTCTCCACGTATTCGAGACCAGCCCTGGGTTCTGCGGACAGGCTGCTGTCAGCTCACTGCTCGGTAGAGATGAGGCAGCATTCAAGAATGAGGCCCTGGTGCTGTTTTGATGGAAGAGAGAGAGGGAGGCAGGCTCTGGATCGTATTTACAGATGTAAAATCCCGCTGTGCGTCTCACCCTGCAGGTTGTTGCTGACTAACCCTTGTCTCTGATTTTTCCATTAAGGTCAAGGAAGCTGCTCCACAAAGCAATGTCTCACTTCTCTTTAACACCTCGGTGCCTCCCCACGTGTATCACATCCAGCAGCTGTGGCCCATGGCAGACTATAACATCAGTGTTTCCTGCAGGAACGAAGTCGGCTGGTCGGCGCTTAGCCCCTGGATAACCGCCAGTACCACGGAAGGAGGTGGGAAATGAGTCGCTAACGCTGAGAAGGGTTTCCCCACCTAAGGCACGCTGCTGGGCTTTGTGCAGGACTGTCTGGATGAGATGCTGGTCCAGAGCGATGGTTGCTTAGGGCTGGGACATCTTGACTCTCTTCATTGGAGAACGGAAATTCACCCAGGTGTGACCACCTGCTGGAAATATTAACGGCTATTGGAAATACTGTGTGCTGTCCGGCTGACCTACAGCTCATTTTCAGTCTGCCTACCATGTCCCTGTGGGATGCACACATCCACCTGCCTCCCCTCACCTTATTTCTCTTTGACTTCTGCAGCTCCCACTACCCCGCCACTGAACGTCACGGTGTCATTCAACGAATCCAGCTCCTTCCTGGAGATCCGATGGGTGAAGCCGCCACTGGGGAGGACACACGGGGAACTGCAGGGCTACCGCATCTGGCACACGTGGCAGGACTCCAAGGGGCTGGTAAGTCACCGGGGGAGCTGGGAAGAAGAATTCAAGCATGGAAAAAATCTCAGCAGGCGTTGGTCTTGGTGCTTCCATCCATTCTTTCTGAGCCCATTAGTCTGTTGTCCTACGCTTTGATTTGGGCATCTTAAATACAAGCGGTGTCTTCAGTGCGTGTGTACGGAGTGTGTAACTCGTGGTAATGCCCAGTGTCATTAATATCAGGAAGGAGCAGTTCTTGAAGGAGGTGGGTTTGTCCACCATGGCTCCTTGGTGCCAGCCAGAATCTGCTTTCTCTGAAACAGAAGGATGTTGGAAACCTTTGGTACGATGCTCTTTGGATTGGCAGTCAGGATTTGGCAGCATCTCTTGGCACTTTTAGCCACAGAGTCAATCATAAGGTGTCTGGAAGAATTTGCTCCTTGAGGTCTGAGTCATTCCTTTCTCAGATGAGATTTATTCCACGCGTTAGCTCTTCTGCAAACCCATGGCACTGAGATGTTAAGCTCAAGAAACATTTTAGGGCAGGGCGGCTGTCCAGAAGCGTATGAAGTCATTTGGCACAGCCTTGCTTGCCTTCTCCAGGCTTTGGGACATCTTAAGTAGGTGGCAAAGCAGCACGGCAGACAGCATCCCACCCAGGCTCTGCCTGTGGCCAGGGAACCTTTGGATAATTGCATGGACGTATGCAGCCATCGCCTCTGCACTGCAGTTTGGTCTTCCTCTGTCCCAGGCTGAAAGCACAGAGAGGCACTGGAGGCCTAAGCCCTGTGTGGAAAGAGTGACTCATGCTCTTTTTTTGTAAGATGCTGCATTTTCTGTTCTCCTTTTATGCTTCTGAAAAAGAGCATGTATAGATCCAGACCAAATGAAGTCAGGGAAACAATATTATGGTCTTGTGACTAGCATGGAAAAAAAAATGCTGACACATTTGTCGTCTCTCAAACTAAGTAAAAAACAAGACTTGCCCCTTAAGCCCTGGCAGACTTTTCTTTTTTTATTTTTTTTTTCTTAAATGAAATTTCCATGTCAAATGCTTATGCAGTGAAATTTCTACCTAGGTGCCTGGTCAATTACTGTTCTCATTCATGCTGGCTTTCAGGAGGATTGAAACACTGGTCCTGGGGAGGCAGTTCAGAGGGGAGCCGGCTCTGCAAGGGAGGTGTCTTCCAGACAACCTTGGCTTTGCACACCAAAAGGTGCAGTTGTGCTCGTGGCTGATTTGTTTTATCAGCTTGTGGGTTTTCTGGAAGGCAAAAATGCCAGGGGCCAGCACTTCTTTTTGCAAGGGCTGTTGCAGAATTCAGGGGCACGAGAATGGCTCTCCCCAGTGCAACCCTGGGCTGGCTGTGGAGCTGGGTGCTCACAGGTGCACTTCCAAGCGGGCTGCAGCCTGTCTGCGGGAGCCGACAGACAGACAGGCTGCAGTGCAGGAGCAACGTGCTGGTTGCTGTTTGCCAAAATTAGGGGCAAAACCCTTGTTTTCCAGAAATAAAGCCTCTGAATTTTGGCCCTGGGGAGGCTAGATGTTAAATGCCAGCTGTCTCCTGCTTCTTATGTCCCTCCTGTGCTAATGGCCCCACACAGCACAAGTGCAGCGATTAATGCCTGCCCTTCTTGTGTCAGACTTCCCCCCAAATAATGATCCGTTTACAAACCCTGGCACAGTAAGTGCGGTGGGATTCTGTATTTCTGTGTCAGCAGGGCCACCTGCAGGTCTCTTGTTCTCCACAACCAGTTTAAAAACAGTATTAAAAGCTTCAGAAGGTTCTTATTTTATTTTTTAAACCAGTAATTCTTGGTTGACCCAAGGCTCTAGGAACTGGGACGTGAAGAAATTCCTCAACTACCACAAGACTCATAAAAATTGTTAAATTTGGCAATACTTTCCTGCCAAAATTGCTGTCTGCTGCTTTGAAAATGTGCTCATGCTCTCCACGGTCTGTTTGATATCTGTCCGGCTCTGTCCTCAAATGACACAGCAGGGCTGTGGGAGATGTTAAAGGATCCCTGTGCACTTTTAGGCTGGTGGTGGGGAAATGATCTCGAGTGCGTTTCCGCCGAAGGATGCCATGAGAGTAAAGTGGTCAGAAAAGAGACGTTCCTCAGGGCAGTGCCTTCTGCTGGTGCCTGTGGAGCTCTGCCTGGTGCTTGTGCCCATTTCACTTCCATTTCTGTGGCTTTTTTATGAGCAGAAATCAGTTCCCTCCGAGCAGTTCTGATTTCCTCCGTGCCCACCTCTGCTGCCATCTTCGCTTGGCCACGTGAGGTTAAGCAACAGCACGGAGCCAGGCTCTGCCGCGCACAGCAGCCTGCCAGATGTTTTGCACATCACAGGGCAGTTGTTTTGCAGCTGGCAGTCAGCGAGCAGCAGAAGCAGGCACTTTCTCGTCTGCTTGGCCGAGTCACAAGAAGATCAGGAAACAACAGGGAATTTTGCAAGGGAAGAGGATCACTTGTGTCTTTATCAAGGAAAAAAAACTGTGCCACGAAATACTGACTTCTATGGTGTTCTCAGACAAGGAAACGCACTCTTAAAGCTGGAAATATTATTAGCTCGGCACAACACCACAGTCAGAAAATATCTGCCCTAAGATCTACTTCCTATGGCCGGGCACTTGAAGGATGAAGCCGGGAGCTCTGCGGCAGAAAGCCCTCACGAGGGAGAGGTGGTGGCTCGGAGGCTCGCAGGACTGCCTGGCACAAGGCTCACACGGGGCTCGGGTGGCACGGCGGGGCCGTGGCGTTCTGCCAGCCGCAGCACAGAGCCCGCGCTGTCCCCGCGTGCGTCAGGTCCCCACGCCGTGTGGGACGGAGCGGCGGCAGCGTGGTGGCCCCTGTGCCAGCTCCCGGCAGCCAGGCGCACAGCCTCAGGCAGGAGGGACAGCGTTACTCGTGCTGTAGGGTGCAGGCTGACACTTAGATCACCTTTATGGCCAGGAGCGGGGCCGTTGCCTGTAGAAGGGAGAGAACTGGGAGGAGAAGTGTGTTTCAGACCCTGGTGCGTGCCATGCCTTTCCTCCTCTTGCCTCTTTTCTGGCTCTGTCCTGCTGCTGTTGACAAGCACGGGAAACACCGCTCAGCTCCTTTCCAGATCCCATCCGGTCCTTGCAGGGCTATTATTCTCCCTAAATAGCTTGCTGTTGCTGCTGCATTTCCTCTGGGCTTCTAGCAGCAAAGCAATGCTGAAATTTAACGAGGGCACAATTCAGCAAACCCCTGGCTTCCACTGCTGCTGTGTACCCCAGCCCACGCCCACCTTGTTATCTTGTCTCCAGCAGAACATCTCCTCGGAAGCCCGGCCGAACGCCAGCGTGGCCATCCTGCCCGTGGTGGCTACCAACGCCACGTGCTCGGTGCGTGTGGCCGCCATCACCAAGGGTGGCGTGGGGCCCTTCAGCAGCCCGGTGGAGGTCTTCGTCCCCAGCAGCGGTAAGGAGATGCCCGTCTCTGCGGGTGGGAGATGATGTGGAAGCACACAGTATACGCTCTCCTCGCCTGGTGGTTTGCCACAACTGTGGTCAGAGTCCCCTGCTGCCACCGCGCACTGCCAGTGCCAGATGCTGTCCCCTTTGGCCAGACTATCTGCGCGCAGCACCAAGAATTTGCAGCATTTCAGCGTGCTTTGTCATCCAGGAGAGACTTGCTGTCCGTGTGCCACTCCAGCCCCGGTGCCCTGCTCTCCTATGGCACCCTTGGGGTGTTACTGGGGTTGGTTTCAGCCACTGGGAGCCCCTCCCCTGCTCTCCGCGGGCTGACTCCCCGTCACCGGCTCTGTTAATGGGATGTTTCCTTAGGGCTAATAACCTCAGCCCCCTCCTCGACTCCAGCCTCTGGGAACACAGACTCCTTTATCGTAGCCCTGGGCTTCATCTGCGGGACGATTGCTGTCGGGCTGATCCTCTGCTTGTCCGTGGTCATCCAGAAAAGATGCATGGAAACAAAGTATGGGTAAGCCGAAGGGAGGGCAGGCACAGGGGCAAGGCCAGGCAGGGGAGCTCTGCCCATACTGCATCCAGGGAGAAGGTTTCTGCCTCCAGCAGCATTGTCATTCCCAATAAGAGCATTTTTTATGCCAGTGGAGAGGGACTGAGTGTATTTTTACCGCAGCAACGGTACTTCCCCTCCCTTCCTTAGCTCAGCAGTTCACCTTTTGCTCACTATTCCTATTTCTAAAGGGAAGTAAACTTGTGCAACTTAGTATGGGAAGTGGCCTTGGCATTTTGACACAGTGGAGAGAACAAAGATGCATAATGTCCTGTGTCCTAGAGAAACCCCTCCTGCCTCGTCACGCACCAAACCTGTCTTGGTCCAATGGCTCAGTGCAGCACCAGTGTCCCCAGGGCAGAGTGACGGCCACTGGGCTGCACTAAGTGACGTTTTTAGGGACATGCACAAAGGGCTGTTATCTACTACAATAAAGCCAGCACTGCTCACTCACCCTCGTGACTTTCTACGTGGCATTTAAGTGCCCTGTCCTATTATCTGTGCTAAATAATTGTGGTGTTAGCGGCTTTTCTTATAAGCCATATCATTTGGATGTCCACTGCCAAATGGAAAAATGATGTAATTAACTCATTTGGAAGTGCATCATTTCAGTAAGGGAGCTGGCTAGGGAATCATGTCTACTTTGGTCTCCCTGGCATCACCCCATCCCCAGTATGGAAACTGGTTGTAGGTGAGAATCTCTTTCCTAGCTGGTATAACGTTACGGGACTGTCCCTGTCCTTGCAGTGTTTTTGTTTCCCTGAGCTGGACCTCTGCATGGCCCTGCTGCAGAGGGGTAGCACAGCACCTCCCAGCAGCATGCCCACCAACATTTTGGGGCTGTGGTGCAGAGCTACCATGGCGCCTTTTTGGCTAAAGGACCGTGGTGGCTACATGCTAACGCAGAGCATTGACATGCTCGAGCTGTGTATCATACAAGAGGAGAGATCGCTGTAGAAGTGGAAGAGCTGGGTTGGTATTTCTACCAGCCCAGTCTGATATCTGATTAGGAAATGAGTATCCCATTTCCTCCCCAAAAGACCTCCGTGACTCATTGCTTTGTACATCAGCTTTGTTTATCAAGTGGCTGTTTTGATCGGACGTTGTAGGCAATGGCACCGAGCCAGTGAGAGGGAAATGAAAAAGATCAGAGCAAATGTGTATTTCCTCCTCTGCTGCTGATCTCATGGGTAGCTCCGTGGCCACCCATGCCTGCAGCTGTGATTCCCTGAGCAGAGGAAACGCAGCTGGAGTGACCCAGCATGCTCTCTTTCCGTCCCACCAGGAGTGCCTTCAGCAGAAACAATTCAGAGCTGGTGGTGAACTACACGGCCAAGAAGTCCTACTGCCGGAGAGCCATCGATCTGACACGTGAGTCTTCTTTCCATCCCTCTGCAAGGAGGTGACGGGGGACAGCGGCAGGGCAAGCCAGCAGTGAATGTCTGCATCCAGCCACAGGCTTCATTCTTCAAGCTTTCCACATCTGCCAAGCTGGACTTTCTCACCTGTGAACCTTGAATGCTCCATCTCCTGCTGGATGGCCCATGGGCATCAGGGGAAGCTCAGCTGCTACAAAATGATGAAACCCTGCCCCTTGGCCACCTCCCTCTGCATGTGCCATGCTGCACCCTGATGCTGTAAATGGTTGGCACGCAGCTGACGTCTCCCGAGCCTGAGCTCGTTTTCCCCTCTTTGCAGTGGGCAGCCTGGGCATCAGCAGCGAGCTCCAGCAGAAGCTGCAGGACGTTGTCATCGACAGAAATGCCCTCAGCCTGGGGAAGGTCCTGGGAGAGGGTGAGTGGCGGTGCTGCAGGGGCTGGGGATGGATGTATGGCTGAAGCAATGGGGCAGGGACCTCTGCTGATGCCCACACCATCACATGGCTCCGAGATGACTGCGTGTTGGGCTGGGAATTTGGACCCCTGGGTTCACGTCCTTGTTCAGCCTCAAGGACACAAGCATCCCCCTCTGCCTTTTGGGGATGAGGTCTCTGTCTTAGAGCGTTTCAGGTTCTTTGGGGAGATAGTGATGTCCCAAGAGGTGATGCTTGGGGGTGTGGGTAAAGTGCCTGCTTCTTTCCCACAATGCAGGGGAGTTCGGGTCGGTGATGGAGGGGCGTCTGAGCCAGCCAGAGGGCACCCCGCAGAAGGTGGCTGTCAAGACCATGAAGCGTAAGTCACCCCAGCCTCGCACAACCCAACTCTGTTTGTCTCAGTGGGTGCTGGTGCTCCTGCCACTGCTCTCAGGTGCTCTCTCTGCATCCTGGCACCGTTTTGTAGGGCTGCTGGCCTCTGCCCCAGCTCCTGCTGCCAGCCAGACCCAGCTGTGGCAGGTGATCTGCCAAGCAGATGCTGGGCAGCAGAAGGGAAAGTGTGGTGTGAGGCGGGGAAAGGGACCACCAGTACGACAGAGGCAGCTTCGGGCAGACCTCACATCAGAGGTTTGCACCAGTGCTGGGTTATGGAAGCAAGGAAGAGCTCTGTCCCGCTCATGCAGTAGCACCAGACCCAGGGTGGATGGAGGCCACAGCATCAGGAAAGATTAGATATGGTTGGGGATCCCCAAAATCCAGGGGTCTCTTATCTAGCTGGAGACAAGTGCTGTCACCTCCTAGTTCTTCAAGGCAAGCTTGGCTGTAAGATGCGTGTCCCTTCTCAGCGAGGCCTTGGTGGACAGGGCTGTTCCCTGCTGAGAAGGGATGTGGCAGCAGTGATCACAGTGTTAAAGCTCTCAGGGTTTTAAACTTCCTCTTTTTTCTCTGCTTCCCAGTGGATAACTTTTCCCAAAGGGAGATAGAAGAGTTCCTCAGCGAAGCAGCGTGCATGAAGGACTTCGACCACCCCAACGTCATCAAGCTCCTAGGTACGGGCTCCCCGGGGCTGGGCTGGGAGCAGGACCGTGCTCGGGTCCCACGTGCGTGAACTGTCCACGTGTTCCAGGTGTGTGCATCGAGCTGAGCTCCCAGCAGGTCCCCAGGCCCATGGTGATTCTCCCCTTCATGAAATACGGCGACCTGCACAGCTTCCTGCTTCGCTCCCGGCTGGAGATGGCCCCCCAGGTAATGAGGGCACCTGCGAGGAGCAAGAGGGGGACTGTGCCTCTTTTGGGGACACTGGGCAAAACCTGCCTTTGCTTTTGGAGAACATCAAGAGGTATCGGTTGTAGTCACACCTCCTGACTTGTTTGGTGGTGGTGGTGGGGTCAGGCTCCACAAAAGCCTGTGGGATTTTTGCCTCCTTGAGTCACGATCAGCTTGCTCCACATCAGGACCCCGGGGTCCTTTTCTGCAGAGCTGCTTTCTAGCCAAAAACATGTGACATGAAGTGGGAAAGGCCACAAGGCAACAGCATCTAGTTGCAGGCTGCGTTCAAGAGATGTGAAGAAGGAAGCAGGGTTGTGAAGGGTACGCGCTGCTACAACAAACCACAGAGATGTGTGGTTTGCCAGGATGGGCTGCTCTGGCCCGCGGCACAGCCTGGCAGATGGCACTTGGTGTTATTTCTGCAGCAGCTGTCCCAGCACCTGCAGCTCCTGCAGGCTTCTGGTTCAATGCAATGCTCTGAGGCTGTCACCCCAACGGGGATGAGAGAGCCCACGGTGGCTGCTGCGGTGGGCTCCTTGTGTTCTCTGAGGCTAGTTAAATGGCCGGGATGTCAGCAGGCAGTCCTGGGCAGGGGCCGGTCAGACCAAACGTGCTTCCCAAAGCACTCAGACCGTCTGACCCACGCCCTCCCTCCCCAGTTTGTGCCCCTGCAGACCCTGCTGAAGTTCATGGTGGATATTGCCCTGGGGATGGAGTACCTGAGCAGTCGGCAGTTTCTCCATAGGGATCTGGCAGCTCGGAACTGCATGTGAGTTTGCTTTCTCCTGTTTTCGCCTGGCTAGGGGAATACCAACGGAAGCCTGATGGCTGTATAGGGCTAGGAATGAGCATTCACCTTGGGTTTACTTAAGTGAAACCTCGCTTGGTCTGGAGAGACACAGGCAAGGAGATCAGTCTCGGGTTTCTAGCTCAGAATCTGGCACACCAAACTTTTCTTTCTTATCATGTTTTGAGCTGTAGAAGGGAGAGGCAGTCACACACGACGTGCTTCAGGGGCCAGCCTGCTGCACCTGCACACCAGCCGTTGTGCATCTGTCGGCAATGCAGGCTTTGCCTCCCCAGGGCTTTCTGACCCTGTTTCCACCTGGCAGGTTACGGGATGACATGACGGTGTGCGTGGCAGACTTTGGGTTGTCCAAGAAGATCTACAGCGGCGATTACTATCGTCAGGGCCGGATAGCAAAAATGCCAGTGAAGTGGATCGCGATAGAGTCCCTGGCAGACCGTGTGTACACCACCAAGAGTGATGTGGTAGGTACACACGGCTGGGCGGCCAGAAAGCAGGAGCCAAGAGCTGGAAACTGATCCATGGGCTGAGTCCTCCATGCTCGCAGCACTTTGTTGCGGTTGTTCTTGCAGCTTGCAAGTGCAGAAGCCAGAGCAACGGGAGGCTGTCAGCAGCAAGCCCTGCTGACCTTTCGTTGCCTGCTCAGCACCCTGGAATAAGTTTATGGAGTGGGCTGCTCGCCTGTTGTGTGGCGCTGCTTGTTATTTCCAATTTTGGGGAAGGCAGGACTGGCGATACAACCCTTGGCGTTGTGCGAGAGCCCAGCGGACGCTAGGAAGTGACCTTTCCCCATGAAAAGACTCATTCATTCCTTCTGGAAACGTCCCTTCAGCACGCTTTGCCTTTGTTCTCGCAGTGGGCATTTGGCGTTACCATGTGGGAGATAGCGACCCGAGGGATGACTCCGTACCCAGGGGTGCAGAACCACGAGATCTACGAGTATCTCTACCATGGGCAGCGGCTCAAAAAGCCTGAGGGCTGCTTAGATGAGCTGTGAGTATCGCACCGCTGCGTCTGGGCTGCAAAAAGCCTCCCACATCCCCGCTCCAACAGTCCCCAGAGCCAGAAGTTATCAGAGACTGAATTTAAGTGAAAATGACAAGGATTTAACCTTTACTTCCTCATGGGGTTGACAAGCAGGGAGCTCACAAGAGCACAGGTTGGCTTGGAGAAGATAGCTAGCCAGAATAATTGTGTGGGTCACATTTTAAGTGAGAGTACCACATTAAAAAAAAAAAAAAAAAAAGCTCAAAACCTTTAACATTTTCGTTTTCATCATCTCCTGAGTTTTAACATGCCTAATATAAGCCAGATCTCAGAGCAGAGCACAGTATGACCCAGGGATGGAAAAGCATCCTCTTAACTCCAGGCCAAGTGTTGCACAGAAATCCCAACAAATACCCCAAAAGAAAGCAATGCTTGTGGGGCTCACTCAGGAGGCTGATGGGCCGGGCTGTCTGCAGCAAGTGGCATGGGGTGGGTGGGAAGGGCCACAGGTCACCTCGCCAGCCCTGCAGCGTTGGCAGCAGTGCCCTCTGCAGTTTGGGGTGAGGGAATCAGACTTCTTATTATTACTATTTGATTTTTAAAGATGTTTTGCTCAGAAGGTCTTGCCTGGGGATGCTGCACTGCTTTCTCAACAGAACAGCCCAGGTGTGGGAGGCTGGGTTTTGCTTTGCTTTAAAGCAGAGTGGCACAGGACTCATCTAGTTTCCAAGCAGGGAACTAGCCCGCCTCCACCCCAAAGCCAAGCACTTCGCAGCATCCTCCGCAACAGCCGCGTTCCTCTCCCCGTTCCCAGGTACGAAATCATGTCTGCCTGCTGGAGAGCAAACCCCGCTGACCGACCGACGTTCTCACAGCTCAAAGTCCACCTGGAGAAGCTGCTGGAAAGCCTGCCCGCCCTGAGGGAGCCCAGGGACGTCATCTACATCAACACCAGCCTGCCAGAGCAGAGTCCGGACTCCACCCAGGACTCGGGGTTCCTCCAGGCGGACTCTGACTTGGACCCCAGGGACATTGCCGAGCCCTGCTGCTCCCAGGCGGAGGCAGCGCTGGTGGCCGTGGACATCCACGACAGCGAATGCTGGGGCTCGAGGTACGTCCTCGAGGGCGAGGAGCAGCCGGGCAGCCCCACGGAGGAGGCTTACGTCCTCCCGCTGCTGCCCCACGAGGGCTTGGCATGGACTGAGGCCAGCACCTTGCCCGCCGGCAGCTCGCTCGCACCCGGGTGTGCCGACGGCTGCCTGGAGGACTCCGAAGTGCTGCTGTGAGCCGGGAGCCTGCGGGATGCAGGGCGTGAATCAGGACAGAGAGATTTTATTTTAATAAACAGTCTTATTTCTTCTTGCATTATTTTCATAGGGGAGTCCAGCCCTTCCCAGGTGGAAATCACATGCTCCGACGATGTTTTATGCATCGGGAGGCTTTGGGTGCCTGAACCCTTTCATATTCAGAGGGGCAGCCCCTGTGCCCCTGGTGGAAACATCAATGGCAGGGGTAGCTGGTGGGCAAGCACAGCCCACATGGGGTTGCCTTCCTGCAGTCCAGGCTGTGCTGGCACCAAAAGGTGCCAAAAGTGGTGGTTT
>VXAV01010688.1:18734-31492 GCA_013399715.1 Alectura lathami | reverse complement strand
TGTGCTGGGCCCAAAAGGGGCCAAAAGTTGTGGTTTTTTTTTTTTTTTTTTTAAACCATTCTCAGCATTTTCTGTGCCTTTCTCAACGGGCAGCCCTGCGGATAGCCGGGGCTGATACACAGCCACCTGGGGGCATTTCACACTGTGAGACATCCCTGTTGAAAACTGCAGAGCGGCCCCAAACAGGAGCACTGGGTGCTTCGAAATCCCCTCTCCCAGACAGCAGGTTTTTGTTGTCCCCAGCGCATCCCTGAGCCACCCGCTGAGCATCCTGCCCCATCTGTGTGCCGAGAAAAGCATCGCTCCTGCTGCAGTGGTGGAAAAATGGGAGGCATCCCAGGAGGGATGGAGCCACCCTTGGACTGTCTGAGCTTCCCTGGGGCTCACATTCCTCTTCTGTTTGGGGGGTATTTCTGCTCTTTCTATAGCACAGGTCGATTTACAGCACCCTGCTGCAGGCAGGGGAGACCTCTCCCCCAAAATCTGCCCCAGCAGCCCTTTCCCAACCCTGCCCTGATCCTGATCTCACACCTCCCAGTCCTAGCTCTCATTTCTGTGCCGTGCCCAGCAGATGGTGCAGGGGCCCCACAGTGCACGGTGGTGGTGGACTGGGGAAGGGGACACGGTGGGGGACACGGCGCCTGAAGAACGGCTGCACGAGGCTCATGTGGCCCAGGAGTGGCCTTTTTGCAAAAGGAAAGCGTTGCAGGAGAGCACTGTGCGGCGTGGATTTAGCCACAAACATTTGCTTTGCATGGGAAGACGTCGGGTTGGTAACGTGGGCTTTGTCGAAGACGAGGTGCAGTGGTGGAGGCTGGTTGAAATCCAGGTAGCTAAAGGGGAACAGCTGACGGTGTAATGAAGCGAAGGCATCCCCCCTCAAAGGGCAGCCTTTAGGGGCTGAAGGGGGACTTGCACCCACGCCCCCCCTCCCCAAAAGCAGCGTTTGGGGTGGCTGTGGCCAGAGCCTGGGCACAGGGAGGGGGACGCAGGCCAGCCCCCAGCTCTGCTGCCAATGCCAGCCCCGAGCCCTGCTCCCTAGGTCAGGCTCTGCCGTCCTCCCCCCCGTGCCCCGCTCCACGGGGCTCCAGCAGCGCCCGGCACCCGCTGTGCCGCTCGCCAGGGCTCGGCTTCCCCGGCCGCGGTGCACGGGGCCGGCGTGGGAGGGATAACTCATCCCAGCCAGGAGGCAGAGGTGCCGGGCAGAGGGAGCTCGCCGCCTCTCCTCCCGCCAAGAGCCCTGCTCGGCCGCGGGACCATGGCTTCGGGGCTCCGCCGCAGCCTCCCGCTGCTGCTGCCGCTGCTGCTGCTGGTGCTCCTGGAGGCACGGCCGGCGACACCGGCGTCCCAGGTGAGCTCGTCCCCCTCCTCCCGTGGGGCCGGGGCTCTCCGAACGCGTGGCCCTTCGTCCCTCTGCCTCCCCCGGGCTGGGCGCTGCGGGCTCTCGGGGATGCCTCCTGCGCGGTCTCGGCTTTTTTTCCCCTTCCCCAAAGCTTCGAGCATGCAAACGCACCGTGCGTCTCCCCACTCCCGAAAACCTCCTTCCCAGCTCTCTGCGGTCTGCGCTCCTCGCCCTCGTCCCAGCAGGTGAGCCAAGCAGGGAGCGTGCGTCCCGCCGCAGCTCCGCTCCCCTCTCTCCGGCACCCAGCACTGCGAGAGGGAGGCGTGAGCAAGGAGGCTGTTGGTGCAAAGCAAGGCTGGAACGGGGCTCGCGTGCTGTTTCTTTTCTTTAAAATTTTATTTTTCCCTGCACCTGAAATCATGACCGTGTACGCCCCGAGCAAGAAGCACGACCATTTTTACGGGAGAGTGGGGGTTTGCTACGGCTCAACATCCTCTGCAGGGAGCTCTGCTGGCTCTTGAAGTTAAAGCCAGCCCTAACAAAGAGCTGTTTATTGAAGTGCACTGGATGCCAGGCATCTATTTGCTTTTTCCTCCCTCTTCCTGCGCTGTGCACCCCAGAGCCGCGGGCAGGGCTCAGCTCATCCCCTGGCAACCCCGAAACGGCCGAGCAGTCCGAGCATGCTGTTAGGGACTGGCTTTTCTTTTTCCTTTGCAAACCCACGGAAGCTCTTTGCAAAGCGGATTAACCCCCACCCCTCAGCTCTGCTTGCTTGACCCCAGCCTCGGACCCTTCCCTTTTTCCCATCACACCAGGGCACGATGCAGGGCTGTGTACTCCACATGGGGAGTGTTCATCCCTCCCCCCCCACCCCGTGTGCTCTGCAAATCTCCAGACTCTAAAGCTGACTTTGCTTTGCTCAGCTCTCACTCATTCCCTTCGGTTTTCAGTTAATTCCGCAGGAAACCTATAATAAAGATGCCCGTCGTCTGCATGAGTCAGTCCCTTGGTAACCATTAGCTTGCAGGCACAAGTCCCACAAGTGTTTCTGGCCACAGAAGAACTCACAAGACATCTGTTTTCCTATTATTTTGTAATATGGAAGTGGGACACGGCTCTAGCTCCAGCAGGATGAGCTGTGGCATCTCTCCCAGGGCTAGCGAAACGATCGCAGCCTGGCCGGGAGCGATGCACTGCCCTGTGGGATGCAGGAGGCCAAGCCAGAGCTAGGGATTTCCTGCCTGGGGTTTGGGTTCAAAATCCCTGTGTCTGGTCAATGGGAGGAGCCCGATGGGCACCAGGGCCACGGGTGCTGCATGCAGTGCTGAGCACCCGCCGTGCCCGCAGGGCTGCCCGGGCAGGCAGCAGCTCCTGGCGGCCGTGCGGCAGATGCAGCAGCTGCTGAAGGGGCAGGAGACGCGCTTCGCCGAGGGCCTGCGCCTGATGAAGAGCCGGCTCAGCGCCCTGCACACCACCCTGACCAAGGCGGCCCCAGAGCCGGCACCTGGTGAGTGCCAGGGTCCCACAGCGGCCTTGGGATGGGGGTGCTGGGGTGGGCAGCGGGCTCGGAGGCCTTTGATCTTTCAGGAATGGATGCTACCGATGAACTGCTGCCCGCTGACCACATCCTGCTGTTTTTGCAGTGTCCTGCCCTGCCCCGCAAGCCCCCGCCGGCGGGCGCGTGTTTGGCACCAAGTACCTGGTGGAGCATGAGGTGCACTTCGCCTGCGCGCCTGGCTTCGAGCTGCAGGGCTCCAGCACCAGGACGTGCCAGGCCGACGGCAGCTGGAGCGGGCAGGAGCCGCGTTGCACAGGTACCGGGGCCGCTTCCACTCCCCACGGGGCTGGATGCGGCCTCCACCGCAGGAGCATGTCCTGGGGCTGGGGTGGTGGGTTTGTGAAGGAAAGAGTGGTTTGGTCTTGCTGAAGTTTTCCAAACTGACAAGATGGAGCAAAGCTGCAACACAGCCTACAGCCCCTCTTGTTTCCCCTCATGCATTTGGGTCCACAGCAGCAGCCCCAGCTGCAAGAGCGGGTGCAGGAGCTTATTGGAACAAGAGGGATTCTCGCGGTCTGCGTTCGGTGCGATGTCAGGTTATGATGCTCCTTAGAAACACACAAACAAAACGTGGCTTTTTGCAGAGCTCGGCGCGTGCTCCAGCAGCCCCTGCCAGAACGGCGGCACCTGCGTGGAGGGTCCGAGCCAGCCCCGCTGCCTCTGCCCACCGCCGTGGAGCGGGGCCACCTGCCAGCACCGCATGCAGACGGGTGGGTGATGCCCACCCCAAAACCCGGGGATGCACAGGGGGCTCGGGCTTGGTGCGTGCTGTGCCCCGGCCTCACCTCGACCCTGGTGCCCCCCAGAGCCCCCGGCGTGGAGCGCGACGGCCGACCCTGCCTTCAGCCGCAAGCCCCGCTGCGCCCAGGTGGAGCGCGCCCAGCAGTGCCGCTGCGAGCCCGGCTTCCACATGAGCGGCACGGCCGCTGCCAGCCTCTGCCGGGGTAAGGGGTAAAGGGGCCGCAGGGTAAGGGGCTAGGGGCTGCGGGTGTGCAGCTCTCCTTATTTCCCCACAGACGTGGACGAGTGTGAGCTGTACCAGGCTGAGGGGGCCCCGCGGCTGTGTGTCCACGCCTGCATCAACCTGCCCGGCTCCTACCGCTGTGCCTGCCCCAGTGGGTACAGCCTGCTGGGTGATGGCAAGAGCTGCGAAGGTGAGGTGGCACGGACACCCTCTGCTCCAGCTGTCCCACTTTTTCCAACCTTGCATGATTGCCTTTTTTTCCCCTCCTTGCTTGCAAGCATCTTGGCATGCAAAAATCTCCGTGGGTTTGTGTGGAGAGGTGCTTCCCATGCTGGGCATGGAGGGTTCGCAGCACGTGCTAATGCACACGGTGCTCTTTAGAGCATGGACAGCAGCCGTGGGGCTGCCCCATGTCAACAGGGTGGTCCCCAAGAGGAGGTAAATATTAAAAATAAAACCAAGGATTAGATGACAGGTGGTCAGGTCAGATGCTGAAAGCTTGTCTTGCAAAACCAAGAGAGTTTGGGTGCTGACGCAAAGAGAGTTTGGGCGCAAAGCAGAAGAGCAGCAGGTAGGGGTGGTGGCCAGAGCTGCTTGGATGAGTCTCCTGAAAAATGTGGGGTTTGGCATGTTAAAGTGCTTGCTGCCCAAAAGGTAGATTGAAAAGCCCATGTTTTCCCATTTTCAACGTGATTTCTGCCGTTGCTGCATGCTTTCATAACAACTTGGTAGCACTCCCAACAAATATCCGCAACAAAAGCTCCTGATCCTGTTGCTAGGTAAGTCACCCTTCCCTTGCCTGGCGTGCTGACGTGTTCAGCGAGCTTAGCACAAAGTTAGGAAAACAAGCCCATCCCACTGCCCTAACCCCTGATGGCTCTGGGCAGACACAGGAGGAAGGGAGCAGCAGCATGTGCAGAGTGGGATTTGGGGTGATTTTAGTGTTTTCAGCAAGTCCTGGTTGTTTCAGTCGGATTTGGGTTTACATCCTTATCCTGAAAGAGGTCAGTGTGTGGTGAGGGAGGGATACAAGCAGCAGGACGGGAAGCTTCCATGCTTTCCTTATTCCTGTTTGAGGTTTGCTCCATTTCACCTGTCTTTGCCAAAATGCACCTCGAGATGAGGGTTTCCAGCGCTCTGTCACCCACCTGTTTTTCAGACATTGATGAGTGCGCCCTGTCACGGGACAACTGCACGCGGGGGACGACGTGCATCAACACGGGGGGGGGCTTCCAGTGCGTCAGCCCTGAGTGTCCCCAGCCCGGCGGCAACGTCACCTACGTGAAGACATCACCCTTGTGAGTGCGGCACGTGAGAACCAGCCCCGCCCTGCGCGCTGGGACCCCCAGATGTAGGGAGGGGAACAGGGACCCCTGGGGACCCCCATGCCCACCTGAGCTCACTCCAAGCCTCCTCCTCCATTCCCTTTGCAGCCAGTGCGAGCGCAACCCCTGCCCGATGGACAGCAGGTCGTGCCACCAGGCTCCCAAAACCATCTCCTTCCACTACCTGCCCCTGCCCTCCAACCTGCTGACCCCGACCCCGCTCTTCCGCATGGCCACGGCGGCGGCACCCGGCCGGCCGGGACCCGACAGCCTCCGCTTCGGCATCGTGGGAGGCAACAACCGGGGCCACTTTGTGATGCAGCGCTCAGACCGGCAGACCGGGGAGCTCATCCTGGTGCAGAGCCTCAAGGGCCCCCAGACCATCCAGGTGGACGTGGACATGTCTGAGTACTTGGACCGCAACTTCCAGGCCAAGCACCTCTCCAAAATCACACTCTTTGTCTCTGCCTACGAGTTTTAGAGGAGGCTGGGGGGCGGCTGCGGGGCTTGGATGCTCTTGTGTGCGTGGCCGTGGTCCCTTTGCAGCATCCTCCACCCGAAAGCACTCCGGGTGCCAGCGCACGCTGGAGCCCTGCAGCCAGCTGTCCCCCCTCTGCACTGCGGTTATTTTGTCCAGGTCTCCAGGTGGCTTTTACACCCACCTCCATGGCAAAAACAGCACGTGAGGTGCAACAAACTGTAGACGGGTTATCTGCTTGCTGGGTGCGGGAGCGGGGCATCGTCTTCGCCCGCGGCTCCTGTAGCCTCCGCGCCTAGAGAATGCAAAGCAGCGAGTAGAAACCAAGGTGCTTACTTCATTTTTGATTCCTTTTTGTAGGAGAGAAGCTAAGCTGGTGCTGCCAGCACTCCTCTGCACTGGGCTGGGCTTGCTCCCCTCTGAACCCTGAGACCCCCAGCCAGGATCTGCAGGGCAGAGCTCAAGCTCGGGGCAGTGGTGGCTGTGCCCTGCGGGCCCTGGGGCTGTGCAGAAACAGTGTGTGCACAGCGCACAGCTCTGCTTGGAGCACGTCGAGAGGTCAAAAGTTCTTGTCAGCCTTGGCTCACAGCCCGTTCCTGAAGCAGCCGAGTCTGGGATAGGACTGTACAAAAGTGAGGTTGCTGCTTGCGTTGGGGTCGGCTGTCCTGAGGTCCCGGGAGACACAGGGAAGACTTGGTGCCATCCCACAAGAGAAGCTGGAGATGAGGGACGAGTGGAAGGACCTAAGGCTGCCCCATGCCTCAGATGACGCACAGCACTTCCTTAACCCTCTTGGATGGGGTCACGCACCTGCATCCACCCATGACTGTGGGGAAGACCTGGCACGGATGTGCCGTGTGGAGGGTGCACGTGGTGCTCGTTGTGCAGGAGGTCGGGGTGTGAATATCTCCTTTTTTAATGTCCCCTGCCTCCAGCTATGCCTGAGGGCTGCAGAGACAGCTCGGAGCTGGCTCCTGCCCTGCAGCTGCGATGCGTGCCCGGGGTTGGCACCGCCGTGGTGCCCACCCCTGCTCCCCAGTGCAGCGCTTTGTGCATGTAAGCCACAAAACCATTATGCATGTCTCTTCATTTAGTACAATTAAAGGATGTTATAGCCTCTGAGTGGGTGCAGAGCGCAATGAAGTACCCAAAGTGCACGTGGGGTGTGGGTATGCTCACCCACAGCCATCCGGGGATGGGTTCCGGGTTTATGGGGCAATAACTCGCCCTGGTTATTTTTGTTTTTCTGCTTTGTGCTGCTGGGGAGGGTTGGGGAGGAAAGGCAACAGGCACGGGGACGTGCCAGCAAGGGGGCTTGGGGACAGGCAGGGGGAGCAGGAGCTGCCTGGTCAAAGTGCCCCAAGCTTTATGTGGAAAGCTGTAGGGTCATGCAGCAGGAAGGAAACTGGGGCAGAGCAGGGCTCTGCGATGACACCCGGTAGCCCTTCAAAAAGCAGCTTTCCCTTTTTGCTGGAACTTGGCCCAGATTTAAAGAAAACCTGCTCCTGGGAGAAAGGGGATGTCCATCTGCCTGAAAAGCACAAACATTACATGAAGAAATTGTTTCGAGGCAAACTGTGCTCCTCGGGCTTTGCAAGGAGCATTCTCTGTGCGCACTCTTCCTCCCCCTCGCCCCGATGTCCCATACAAGGCACCTGCACTTCCTCATGCCCCAGCTGAACCCGGGGGACCCGTCCCTTGAAAAGGGACCAAGGGACTGAGAATGGCACAGTCGGGGGCTGAAAGGAACACCAGCCACCCGCAGTGTTTTTCCCCGGGTGGCAGAGCCCGAACCCTGCCCCACAGCTGGGCGGGATGAAACACACCGTGGCTGGGAAGCAGGAGAGGATGACTTTCTGAATAGTTTCCATCTGATGCTTCAGCTGGCTGCTGAGGCTGGAGATGGGTGTCTGGGCCTTTGTGCTGGAGGCTTTCCTTGCAGCGTAATCCTTCACTGACAGCATTTTCCCAGTTCCCAAGGCCAGGGTGAACTGGTTTCCCCTCTCCAAGATGTGATGGGACACTGGGGACTGGCACGGGGACAGGAAGGAGCACCTCTGATCTGCTTTGCAAAGTGCTGCCTGTCCTCACAGGCGTTTCTGACCTTCACCAAGGGTCAGGATCAGAGCGGGGAAGCTCAGATGTCTCTCAGCCTTAGCTGGATGCTGATCTCTCTGTTAGACCCAGAAATGTTTAAGGCTGGCTCCGCCGTGCCTGGACTGGGCTGGAAACCTCTGCCCAGCATTTGAGCTGATGAAAGGAGATTTTTCCCTCTCCCGGAGCGGTGACTGCAGCATCCTGCAGCCTGGAATGTGCAGTGAGAAGCTCTTCTGGCCCTGGAAAATACAACTTCTCACTGAGATAATAACATTTTAGAGCCCAAGAAATAGCTGGGCTGGCCTCTGCTCCCCTGACAGGCACTGAAGGCAAGTGGTCCCCATGCAGCTGGCTCCAGATGTGCTCTGCATGCCCTGGGAGAGCCCCAAAACCACCGCCCCAACGCCCAAACGGCTGATGAGAGCTCTCCCCGCCTCAGGAAGGGCAGTAATCCCCAAATCTAAATATATAGAGAGATTCCTGGAATATCTACCTGACCAAAAATGTACATGAAAGGATAGAGGAACTCAAATGAGAATTTTTTCCCAAAGAAACCATTAAGACTTAACTTTGGCCGCGGTGCTGGACCTCTCAAATGCTTTACCAAGTGACCTGCACCGATCTCCTTCCACTTTTACGGAGGGAATCACAGCAGGGTTGAACAGAGAGGGATCCTTCTCACAGTGCTGTCTCAGAGAGGATTCTCTTCGGGGTTTCCTCACGGAGCTTCCTGGAGTTGCTCCGTCTTCTCCTGGCCTCCCATGCCAGATGGGAAGAAAAACTTTGCACTTCCCAAAAAGCACAGAGCGACTTTGCGCACCCCGCTCTTCCAGCTGCTGTAGGCCCAGCTGGTGTACCCCAGTGCGAGTGTTCTCCTCTCAGGGCACATGAGAATGGGGTGCTGGAGAGCCACCACGGGCATCCCTCCTGCTCTCCCGAATGGCTGTGTGGCCACACAGGACATCCCGATGTCGGAGAGCCCAGAGATGGTATCTCAAGGATTCCTCTGCAACTTCAGGCAGCCCAGTGAATGGCCAGACCTCGTAGGTACCACCACACGTGCACCAAACAGACCCTGAGCCCAATCAGAGTGCCTCAGCCTAATCAATTCTCTTGCTAAACACAGAAGAGAATGTCAATAAAGTTACCTTAAGCTGCAGGCTAAAATCTGGATTTTGTTACAGCAGTGCCAAGCCAGCACCTCCGAGAAGGCCAGCCTGGTGCGCGGTGTACACGTTAACGCCGTGCTGTCCCCTCCCACCCCGCAGATTCATACCACGTTTTGAGTCCTCACTCAAGCACGCATTCCACAACACTTATTAATCCTGTTACAGGCCTTAATGAAGAGCTGAACTGTGACATTTTTATTTGTTATGGTTGCTAGGTATGTTGCTAAGTCATACACACCATACCCCAGATCCCAGTATATCTGTGATATCCGAGAGAGCGTACTGGGGAATTTGTTTCGCTGATATTGCCAAATTTAGTTATACTTTGAAAACGCTGAAAAAAAAAGGGCCATTCACGAGCTTCTCACAGGCATACCTTCTTCCTTGACAACGCAAACACATGTAAGGATATTTAAATAAACAGTTGTACCCTGCTGGTGCTGGCACATTTTTCTGTTCATTTAAAATTAATTTTCTGGATACGGCTATGCCCAAGGAGTACGCGTGGCTCTTATGCAAGTCCCCACGGTGAAAGAGGAGTTGTCCCCAAAAGCTGGGAGCAGACCCAGAGCTGCGACCCAAAGAAGGATGTCCCAGGATGGATCTGGACACCATTAGGTGCCAGGGCCCCCCTCAATGTACAGGCTGCAGAGGCTGCATGGAGAGAGCTCCACACATGCTGTGTGAAAAGCAGGACTTTTATTCTGAATCTAAAATCCCCTTTTTTTCCCCTATTGCCTGGGGAGATGGTGCTGGCAGGCAGCGCACAGAGATGCTCACATACCGAGGGCAATAATTAGCCTTAATAGCCCTGAGCAGCCTCACCTGGGGCCAGCAACCCTGCTGCTGCCCATGCTCCCTAGTGCCCCATTTCAGTCCCTGCTGGAGCTGGGCTGCAGCAGTGCTGGTCTCCAGCTCAGCTTGCTTTGCTGGTGTGACCTTAGAGCTGCCTCGTCTCTGTGGATCTGTGTGTAGGTCTGGATGTTTGGCTGATCCTGGCCGTGATCTCCTGTCCTGCTTGTTTAGCCAGGATCCAGCCTTGCATGTGGCGTCACCGCGGTGGGGATCCTAATGTTCCTGGGGGCATGGATGTGCAACCCCAGAGGAAGGGCTCCACGGTAGCCTGGGGCACAGCCAGGCTCCCTAACCGTGTGCAAACCAGAAGCTGGATGCGGGGAACTGCAGGGACAGGAGTTGTCCCAGCTGCAGCATTTGAGGGGTCAAGAGGAGCTGGTTTCCCTGGGCCTCTCTGCTCTCCAGAGGTGACTCCGTGGGGAGCAGTGTCACCTGCAGCCGCGTGCAGCAGCACCCTTCCTCCCTGCCTAGCAGGCAGGGGCAAGAGGATGCCCCAGAGGTAAGAAGCCACCCCGGGCTGCTGGAGATCAAATAGGCAGGGGAAGGAGATTCTCCCTCTCCCTGCGGTGCCAAGAAGCGAAAAGCTGCAGCGTGAGTCAGGCCGTTGCACAAGTGGAGCTCTAATGGGATAATGGGAATGCTTCTGCCATGGGAAACGCTTTGTTCGCAGGCCGCGCTTCAGCAGGCTTGGCCACAGTGCAGAGGGAGGGAGGCAGGCTTTGTTCATTCTGCACTCAACTGTTTCTTGTCTGACTTCGTAACAAGACAGCCGTGTGGCTTCGCAGGCAGTCGGGCAGCAGCAACAGGCAAAGACACTTTATGTCTGTGTGTGCAAGGGCAAAAATGTCCTAAGTCAGAGCAGAGCAACTGCAGGAGCACCCCTCCCAAACGGGGACCAACGTGGGTGTTCTCATTTTTTATTTTTGTGTTAGGATTGCTGGCACTGGAAAAAGAGAGTCATATGTCCTGAAAAGCCCTGTAAGCCAGGGAGACTAGCCTGTAAAGGAAAATAAGTTGATGTAACTTACTTGGGGTATTTCCAAAAAGTTTTGACAAAGTCCCTCAAAAGACAATGTTAAAATAAATATCGTTAAAATTGTTAGAGAACAACAAACAAGGCTCTCTCAGGGACTATGAACTGCTGAGAGTCAGCAGAGCCAGGGCAGCAATGAGCGGCCAGCTCTCAGCGTGCAGCAGTCTGGCAGGTGGGATTGTCTCCCTCTTGGTGCCAGTGTTGTTGTAAACAGGCACACAGCAAAAAGCTTCATGGAAGAAACGATGAGCAATGGAGTGACAACACTCCCAGCTGATGCTATTTATTTGGGTTGGACAAGACTATCCTAAGGTTAAGGTACATAACTTAGAGACGCAGTACTGCGGGAGAGGATGAAATTCACTGAAAATGCAAAATGACGCGCGCAGAAAGTGATGCTAAGAGCTACCACCCGTGCTGCTGGACTGTGGGGTAACGAGAGCATGGCGAACGCTGGAATGCAACCAGCTGCCCCCAACACCGCACGAGGTGACGCACAAAGCAAGGTGCCCCCGACAAGGGTTTGGTTTGGTTTGGTTGCACTGTTGGCTTCCATAATGTGCCATGGCGTTAGTAAGGATTTCTCCGTGAGTGTTGAATGCCATCTCTTTTACTAGCAGAATAGTCACTGAAGCGATGATAGCAAAAGCATCTGGGCTGCCTTTCAGGACAGACTTCAGCCCTTTGCTGGCCAGTAATCGCTTCTCTCAGTAACAATTTCATCGTCAGTCTTGGTTAACGTGCAGATTTCTCTAGGCCCCAGTCATGCTCGTTTTAAGTGCTCCTGTTTTAAGTGTAGTGACAGCCTTTACCCCGGGGAGGCGAGGATGATGATAAAGGGTTTATTTATTTTTGAAAAAACGGAATGAAGAAATAAGGCTGTTTCTGAAGCTGTTGGTCGTGGCGGTTGGAGTTCTAGTGCCGGCGATCTGCTGTAGCTCACCTTGGATGGTGGTCTCCACAGTGCTGCCAGAAATTGCCAAACCGGTCCCCAAAAGACCTGAATTTCCCATCTAGACGGAAAAACAAGGCTATTGCCTACACCAGGTCTAAATATCAAAATGTGCAACAGCTTGAAGGTGCTCTCCAGCGTGTCCTTGAGCTAACGGGATAGGTTGGTCTCCTGTGGCTTCAGCGTGCGGAAAGGACCTCCTCAAAAAAACCCAGATGCCCTAACTTGGGGTGGGGGGGAGACGACATTTTATTTTTTTAGTGGAAAACGCCGGACCCAGTGAAGCTGACTGCCTGGAGGCTCAGCTTGGTGCGCAAGCTCGGCTCAGCCATCCGCTGCCTCAGCGATCCTTCAGCCCTAGCACAGGAACCGGCTGCAGCCTCTCGCAGGTGAACGCTCCGGTAATTTCAAGAGCGTCACACCGTTCGTTAAAGCCGACAGCCACGAGATCCAACCGACGCGCGGCGAAAAAAACAGAGGCTGCTGCTTGTTCACGTTGTTTTAGGGCAACGCCGAGAGGCTGTGAGGAACCTCAGGCCTGCCGAAGGTCCTGGGGAGGATTTCTGATCACCGGGCTAACTCCGTGAGGTGAATTACTTCACCAATTACCCACGGGCCTCCTCAGAGCTGTTTGTCTTTTTTAAAAAAAAAAAAAAAAAAAAAATAGCTATGTTGCTTCACTTGCAGCCATCTTTGTTACAGTAGGAATGTTTGTTCCTGTCAGGACCTGTTGGTTTGTGATGAGCAAGCACCCAGGGCTTTCGTATTATTTTATTTTAAACGTGGGATTTTATTTTTTTTTATTTTTTTTTTCTACTTTCAGAAGCGTCTCCTTTAAGCAAACCCTCAGGACACCGGCACGGCAGAAGCACTTTAAACACAACCCCAACGCTCCGCCCCGCCGGCTCCGGCGGCGGCAGCGCCCTGAGGGGAGAGAGCGAGAGCGACAGCGAGCCGCCCCCATTCCCCCGGCTTCTCGCGAGAG
>VXAV01010688.1:0-17557 GCA_013399715.1 Alectura lathami | reverse complement strand
CAGGTCACCTGCGGGGTGGGGGGCGCAGGGGGGGGCTCACTGCATTACGAGTGCGTTGCTGGCAGGGTTTTATTTTTGCGAATGCATGCCTTTGACATCTTCATTTCTTTGTTCCGGCTGGGAAGGGGGACTGTTTTCCATTTCTTTCCGTAAATCGCACTTTCCAGCGGGTGTCTGTTGAATGTCACCATTGTTCTTTTTTCTCCCTCGCCCTGGTGCTGCTAGTCAGGTAGGAAAGGGTGTTTGCAGTTGTGTTTTTTTTTTTTTTTCCTCCGTTGCTTTTGTTTGTAGAGAATCTCACCAGATCCATATTTAACGTCATTTTCTTGCCAGATTACACCTTCCCCCTTTAACTGGATCTTTTTTTATGCAGATGAAGGTCTGACTGACGTTATCTTTGCCACCTCTCAATCCCCATGCGCAGAACACCAGAGTCCTGTTCCTGGTGAAAGGACCTCTGTTCCTCCCTCCCTTTCTCTCCTGCAGCTGCTGGAAATTCAAATCCTTTCTCCAGGCAGCTCTGGCCTTCTGCACTAGTTCCAAAAATACCGTTGCAGGGCGACAGCCACCAGTCCGTCAGCGCGCACCACGAGTGCAGGAGTTGCAGTGCTGTTCTTGCAGCAGCTGCCTTTCGGTTCTGTCCGCCCCACACAGCTCCACGACCTGCTTGGTTCTTGTTGCAGAGGGCTGAAAAACACCTGAAGGTTGTGAGTGGATGTAACAGCTCCCTCGCTGGAGGGAGAGCCACGGATCGTGTGTTGTGGCCGTGCAGGTTGCCTTAACCTGCCCCAGGTTCATGCGGTGCCCTAGCGACAGGGTCAGGGCAGACCCTGGGCTTCTGGTCCCTGCCTTCCCCTGCCCGCGTGCGGTGTTGGAGCGGTGTGAGCTGTGCCGCGCCGCGTGTTCCGACCAGCGGCGTGTAGAAAGCAAAATAGAGCGCTGGGGTGGCTGAAGGTGCAGCGCGGACTTGTTGCGTCTTTGCAGCAGTAGCAGAAGAGTTCTGTTGGAGTTCTGTGTTTGTAAGTCTGTGACTTTTTGCTGCGGATCAGATGCAGGGGTTGAAAATAGTTTCTGTTTTGAAGGACAAGCCCAAAAGCTTTGTCTGCCCTCCTGCTGTGAACATGGTTTTTCTAGTGGGGAGTTCCTCCTGTGATCTCTTACTGGCTGTCCTCACCAGTGCACTTGTTACACTGGAGAACTGTGGAATGGAGTAAATAAGGACGTGCAACAGCCTGGTGTGGTGTTTATAAACACTGCTTCACAATGCTTTCATTTCAGGAGAGTGGAAGGTTAGCAGTGAACAAACACACCTTCAGAATAATGCTTTTGTGAAACTTCGTCTCCCCTCTGACCTGAGACATAGTCAAGTGTGTTCTTCATACCCCTAGGGCGCTGAAAAATACCCCGGGTACAAGTCTTGCTGTCGTGTGAGCCTCGTGCGTGTAATCCTGTCCCAGTGTAATACTTTGTCTGGCTGAAATTCACAGAGTTTGCCCAGCAGCTGGTGGCAGGCAAGGCCGGGACAGAAGCGGGGGCTTTTGCTGCCCCAGAAGGCCGGGTTGGCCGGAGAGGGGGCAGGAAGCTTTGGTGGGAGCGCTTCGGAAGCGCTGAGCTGGTTTTGTCCCGTCCCCTGCGCGGCCAGTTGGAAAGCCAGGGGTGGTGTTTCAGGAGCAGGTCTGTAGAAGAGATGCGAGTGCGCTCTAAGCTGACGTGAGCTGAGGCTTGCTCTAGAACTAGTCTGGTGTGTTAAAAGTAGTGCGTCTGCTTCTGGTATGTTCTGTCTTGCGTTTGTTTTCTTGCCATGTTGGTAGCTCAGAGCCAGCAGTTTGCGGTAGGGGCAGCCCCTAGTCGGAAGCTAGCAAGAGCCGCAGCAGAGCAGAGCAGATCGATTTGTCGCCATCAGTTAACAGCATTGCTCCTCGCCGTTAGGGGTTGGTTCTGAACTGATCTGCGGAGTCCTGAGGAAGTTGGTGAGCGTGTTGAGCGGTAGGAAATGCTGAAAGCCCTGGTGTTCTGAGGTGAGGGTGTTGCTCTAATCCGCAGCCTTTGTTTCCTTGGCTGGGAGATGGGGCATCAGGGAGGCTTTCCATTCTACGAATAACTCCCCGTGGAGATGTACAGTACGCTACGCTCTGGGGTGTTTGAGACTTCCCCTGCTCCCAGATTACAGGTGTCTTTTTCAGGTTATGTTTTGTCCAGGGTCGCTTGCTCTGTAGGTACTTCCTAAAGGGCGAGAGTTGGAGGCAGGCTGCAGGCAAACTGGGCATGGCCAGCAAAGGCACAAAGCAAAATGCCCTCGGGCTATGCACGGGGCGCTGCAGGCCGCGCTGCAGGCCGCGGTCAGCAGGGTGCGTGCTTGTGGCTGCTGTTAGCACCCCAGGGCTGGGTGCTGGGTGCTCTGCCCAAACCCATTTTATAGGCACTGCCCTGTGCTGTGGGCTTGTTTCCTGGTGTGCCTAAGGTAAGACTAAAAGCTTGCCACAAATGCAAAAGTCCTCGTGCAGGCTTCAGTGGACTTTGACTTTCTGACTAACCGTGAGCTGTTAAGCGGAGAGGACTTGTTTGTTACGACCTGATACTTTTTTTTTTTTTTTTTTTTTCCCACTTCAAAGTCAGGCTGTTCTGTTGTATTTCTGCTTCCGTGTCCAAGAACCATGCAAATCCTCACTGCAGACTTTTTCATTGTATTGGATATGATTTTTACATCTAAAAATGAAATTGGTAGCTGCTTTCTTGTTCAGGATAAACCAGTTTGAGCTTTACAAAGTGTGGCTGAAGTGCTTGATGACACAAGTCCGCCTGCTTCCAGAGCCCCTCCTCTGCCAGCCCTGCCTGAGCCCAGATAAACAAGTGAAATGCTCCGCCCTCTCACCCCTTTGTATTTATTTTCTTTTCCCAGTTTCTTCTTCCAGCTCTCAAGCACCACTTCAAACTCTGCTGACAGAACAGGTTTGTCTGGTTTGCTGTAATGGAGAGCTGCTCTGGGAAATTGCAGTCAGTGGGAAGCAAGGGGAAAGCACAAGTGGCTGATGTAAACAAGACGGGTGGCAGAAAATTGAAATCAGCGTGCGACACCCCGGTTACACGTTTTCTCCATTTCTGCTTAGCCAGCAGTTTTGCAAGCTGCTTTGCCTTGATCCTTACAGCCCGTCGGCTCCGCAGCAGCATGGATCAGGGGAGCCTTTGCGGAGCTGGAGGGCTCAAGGTCTGTAATCCGTGGTGGTGCTGTCCCAGGCTCCCTTGCCATGAGGCTCTCAAAGCGGATGACTTCAACGTGTCTGTTACTCTGCCCGAGCTGTAATGCCCTCTGTCCTCGTGTGTGGAGTTTGCTTTGAAAATGTTGGCTTGCAGCTGTATTTAGAGCTGATCTGTGTATTTTTTTTAGTAATAGCTATTCACTAAAGAATGCCTTCATGTTAAGCTGAAGTTTCGCGATCTCAGCAGGAAGCCTTGTGGTGATGTACTGCTTTTGAACATGATTTCAAAACTCACTTGGCATTGGGAAAATAGGAAACGAGCGTGCCCTCTGGGTAAGCGAGGCTTCCTGACATCCAACAGACGCTGCAGGAGGGGTGGAAGTGCGTCCCGCTTGGTGGATGTTACTCCTCATCGTCCTGGGTGCCTGACAAGCCCCTGGTCCTGGAGGTGGCTAGGAGATGAAGCGGCCCTTCTAGCCTGCCTGCTGGCCTCTGCCGCTGCAGGAAGCTGGGCTTTGGCAGGGCTTATCCCCGCCTTTCATACTTCTTTCCCCTTTGTAAGGGAGCACAGCATCTGCTGGAGCAAGCCTAGGGATAAAAAGGTAGAAGACAGGTTGAAAACCTGAGCCGTCTGCCCTGAAACTTCTCACCACCTGGCTGCGGATTAAAGTAGCCCTCTGTTTGTGGAGCGGTCAGACCTAAGGGCAGCTGAAGGCTCTGCCCTCAGCAGCCTGCGCAACGCTGCGCAAACCGCCTGTGCTCATTAGACGCCGCCTTGTTAACTGCAAGAACACGTCCTTCGTGTAGCTCCTTGCTCATTCATAAAATCTGTAGTGCAGAGGATTGCTAGGACAAATTCATTAATTTTAGGCCTCTATCAGCTTATTTTAGACCTGTAATTTTTGTGTCATCAAGCCAGGAGAGCGTGAGGAGCTAGAGCAGAGGGGCTGAGAGAGAAACCTGGTTTGGGGGGCTAGGAGAGGTGTCCCCAAAAGCAATCAAGGAGACGAAACACCCGGCAGGGGTGTGAGGCCTTTTCACTAAACGGCTCTTGACCTGTGCCAGAGCCACCCGAGTTTCCTCTCTCCCGCTGTATGGCCTTGGTGCAGAGCGTGGCGGGATGGGCGTACGGTGCTGTCACCGGCCCTCGCAAACCGGACATGTTGGATATTTTATGGAGCCCTGTCTCTTTGAGAACTAATTGCAGGAGAAAGAGGAGAAGGTTTAACGATGCACTCCTTTTAGGAGGAGGTGGAGTTTATTGTGTGTTATTTTTGGTCGGTAAAATTCAATTATCAGCAGAAATCAGTAGCTTCTTAAAAATAATTTATTACTTAGGGTGTTAGAGTTCAGAGAGTCACATCTCTGGTGTGTGACTTTGTTCGTGTACACTCTTAGAACATGCAGGAGTCTCCTGCAGCACCTGCTGCATGTGTGTTATACCAAGTAATTGTGGCAGGAGGATTGAAAAAGCAGCTCCAAAGGGAAAACCCTTTGGGTTTCCCTGGAGCTACAGGCATCAGTGTGCAGAGAAGATTCGTCTGCTTTTTGTGTCTTGGGCTTGGGGAGCTCGACTTGCACGTCTCTGAAGGTAAAGGCTGCTGGTTTTAGGAGTGGCTTGGGCTGAGGGCATGATGGATAACTGGTCTTGCAGCGATTTTACCAGACTGTTTCTCCCTGAGAAATAATTTGCCTTCTGTGCCTTTAGAGGAGCCCATTTTGGCGATGCACTAGAAGTATGCCTGGGGCAGGGGAGCGCTGGCTGGTTTTATTCCACATACCCATCAAGTTCCGGGTATGTGGAGATTGTTTTAATTATTAAACTTCTCCAGGGCTTTTCGTGAAGAAGTTCCAGTAGGTCAGGCAGTGGTAGCCAAAGAGCATCCACCTAACTTGAACTGGGTACTTAACGAAGGTGCTCTTGTTCCCCTTCCAGGAGGCCTTGAAGTGCGGTAGGAAACGTCTGACCTGAGCAGCAGGGCTGCCCCACGAAGCCAGTTCGTGTCCTATGAGTTGCTGGCTAGCCTGTGCGATAGGTCACCTGTGGGGTGGGCTGGGCTGGGCGCTGCAGAGCACTGTGCTTGTTCCCAAGAGCCCACTGCTCAGGGTGGTGGACAGCATAAGGAATTGAAAGATTGTCTCTGGCATACTGTGCTCCAGGTGTCACGTTGTGCAAACTGACCAGGAGGAAGTGTTGCCTCAAGTTCTGTCTTTCCAGCTTCCAAACAGCCCGGGAAGCTGGCTGCTGTTTGTGTGAATCTGCCTTGTCAGAAATGCAGCGGACGTGTGGAATCCCCCTCAGCGTGACATTCTCACAGTGACGGTTGTTGTGGCTTCTGACTCCATCTCTGCTCTGATTTTTTTTTCCACTTGGAAATCTAGAAGAATATTTATCAGGGAGAAGGTGCATGAGGTTTCATTCAGCCTTCACAAATACAAGTATAGAATTCAGGAAAGTAACACGTGGCAGAAGTTAAAGTTTGCCGGCATTTGTTCCTTCAGTGCTGAGGCTTTTTGACTCCTGAGATGTGTGGTCAGACACTTCCAGCACTAAAAGATACTCTGTAGACTCAGAATATTCTGTAAGCACCCCCTGTGCTGGGCGGGAGAGAAGTTCGTCTGGTCTCTTGTTGCCTCGGTGGTGTGGCTGCAGAGACCTGCCAGAAGGAAAGCAGCACACAACCAGGACCGTTTCCTAGAAAATCATCCGCTAGCTCTGTTTTTTCCAGACCACAGCTGTTTGTTGTCTTATTACTCATAGTGGAAAAGCAGGCAGGCAGTCTGGATTCACATCACCAGAAGCCCTTCCTGAGCCGATTGCCACAGCCAAGTCTGTGGAGTGAGCTTAGGAAGTGACCTTCAAAAGGGGGTGGGCTCTGCACTCGCAGCTCCTGTTTGGGTTTGGAATGGGAAAAAGCCCTGAACTGGAGGTGATTTCTGCCAGGTCGCTTCCTTCCAACTTTCTCTGTAGAAGAATTAAATTTCAGTCTGGGAGCGGTACATTTGAGACCATTATCTTTTCAAAATAATGCTTACTCAGTGATTTTCTGTTTTAACATCATTGAAGCTCAGTGCTTGGAAAATCCTGGGTTTTTCTGTAAATAATTCCATCACCTAGGGAGCAGAGGCCGTCTGCAGCCGCACCTTTGCAGTGCCACCCAGGGGACGGTATTACTGAGATCCTGCTCGGTTGTTTCACCCGGAGGGTTCCTTGAGCCCCGCGTGCATCCCAGGAGCGCAGGTACACGACGGCAGCTCCCGAAGGAACTGGTAACTGGCAAATGCCTGATTTCCCAAGGAGCATTGTCAGTGCCTGTTTTGCTGAGAAGGGCTTTTAATTGGGTGGATGTCCTTGACAGAGAGCGCTTCGCTTGCTTTGTCAGAACAGGAAGGATTGTTGTTTTTTTTTTTTTTTTTTTTTTTTTTTTTTTTTCTAGCAGCAGCAAGTGGTCAATAAATATTTGCATTTTGGTTCTGCTATGCAGGCTGTATTGATCAGGCACCTCCTGGGAAGACGTGACAGATGTTTTTTTGGCGTTTAAACGATGCACGTCAGAGGGAGTGCTGGCAGTAAGGGGCCCTGTGGTGCCTGACAGCGGGGTTTGGTTTGTGCTTGGGTTGCAGCTGTGTTTTTTCCCCTCCTCTTCTCCCTGTGCTTTGAAGCAGCGGTTGGTCGTGGGGTTAGCTGGCACCCTGTGAGTGCAGGATGGAAGGGGATGAGCTGTAGGGCGGTTTAATCTGGCCTAGTTACTGCTTCTGCCCTAATGCCCTCTGCTGCCCTCTGAATACTAAACTATTCAAACCAAACACACAAAAGCTGACCAAACTCTGGGCAGAAATGAAACGCACAGAATTACAGGACTGAGGGTGCCATTCTCAACCTTCCCTGCCTGTTACAAAAGGTTATTTTATTGTTATGCATTTTATTGCTTGTTGTGTTTATCGCACTGTTCAGCACTAACAATGGTTTTTTATCCTTAATTTTTTTTTTTACACTTCTGTAAAAAAATCTGTATGGCACGCTGTTCCTAGCAGCTCTCTAGTTATTACCCTAAGCTTCTCAGTTTTGTTCTAGGTTCAGAAAATTACGTGGACCTAAAATGATGCCCCCTCTGATCCAATTCAAGTACTTGAATGTTGGAATTCAAGCTTTATATTTATTTTTTAGCTAATTTCTAGTCAGTGTCAGTAAAAAGACCATTTAAAAGCAATAAGGACAGCATATGCCTTCACAAAACCTGTAATCATTCTGATCATTTGCATCTTATTCATGAAAGCATACAAGCTTGTATTACAGGGGACCAATTCACTGGCGAATAGCCATGAAATGTAGAGGTGCTTTTGATTTTTTTTTTCCCCTCAAATAATAGATATAAAGTTAGCTTAAAGTGCTGTTGTCCTAAGGCTACCAGGTCTATCTCTGGGTCCCGCTTCAATTTCTGCTGCTGTTTTCTTTTGCACCAGCAGCAACTGTCAAGAAGTAGCTTGTTTAAATCACGGCCTCTCAGAACCGTCCCAGCACCAGGAGCCTCAGGCGTGGTGGATCATAATCCTGCTGGCTAGCTACCGCAGGCAGACTGCAGGCCACATGGGTTTAGTTCAGGCACATGGTTTGTACGCCAAATCATTTTTCCTGGTTCATCTAGCGTTGTATGCAGCAGCAAGAGCTGTACCTTCCAGACTTTGCAGCCTGCCCTAAGGTGCTGTTTGTCACTTCTTCCCTGTCTTCCCCCAACTGCCAGCAGCTTTGGGTTCTTTTGCTGTCACATGGTTTCCATTAAAACAGCAGAAGTTTTCCTCAGCAGGTGTGTAGAGCCCTGCATCTCTGAGCGCTATGATCTTTTGAGCCTGGCCTTTGCCAAAGATGAAGCCTTGGTGTGAAATCTTCAATCTGCACTTCACGAAGTTGTGGATTTAATAGTTCTAGTGTTTATACTGAGAGCCA
Organism: Alectura lathami; assembly: GCA_013399715.1. Taxonomy (NCBI): domain Eukaryota; kingdom Metazoa; phylum Chordata; class Aves; order Galliformes; family Megapodiidae; genus Alectura; species Alectura lathami. The sequence goes on along the minus strand of VXAV01010688.1, from coordinate 9,415 downwards.
TCCCAGTGCAATCATGCTCGATCTTTTGTTTAAATCCTGTAATGCATTTTCAGTGCGCTTATGGTAGCAGCTCAGCCAGACCACATCCAATAAGGAGCTGGTTTTTCAGATGTTTCTTTTAAACGTGCTGTAGGGTCCAGGCCTGGACCTGGGACACAGATGCTGAACAGTTTTCTGCATAAACACTGTACTCAAAGTATTTGTGCAGTCCCAACGCTGCAGGAGCTCTCAGCTGTTCTGTAGCACAGATGTGAGCAGATCAAAGATGAAGGGGCTCGCTTGGTGTTCCTGCTGTAGGAAAGGCCTCTGATGCCCAGCTTCTTGGTTGTTAGAGGTTCGTAGAGCCGCAGGTCGCAGACCGTGCAGTACGACTCCTGGAGTTCACTTGCCTTCTGCCTCCCACTCCTGCGTTCCCAGAGGCGCCAGAGTATGTTCTGCAAGGAGCTCAGCCGCCATCAGCTGCGCTGAAACCATAGACCTCCGTTAACAGGCAGCCGCAGTCCTCTTTCATCCAGCACTGTGCTCCCTGATGAAGCCTTTGACTTTTTTACACCGACAGTGCACAAGGAGTATTACCATTTTTAACGCACTCTCCATCAGGTGGGAGGTTTCATCTTTTTTTTTTTTTTTCTTCCTGATGTGCTCTGTGTCATTTTCCTCAGTGTCTAGACCAGCAGGTGTTTGCATTACAAATACCAAGTTACTTTTCAGGCAGTTTCCATTAATCGCTTTTTGTGATGTTTACTGGTGAGTGAGGATTCTGACCGTCAGCAGTTTGTAGAGATTTGTAAAGAAACCCCCATTTTCCTGTTGTGATCTTGTGTATGGTTTTCTGGTATCTGTGGGCTTCTCCCCTTGCTGCCCCCACCTGGCAGCTTTTCTCAAGATCCTGCTGGATCTGGTGAGCTCACAGGGCGATGGTCTCAGGCACCAGGACGCTAACAGCATTTTCGGGCAATCTCTGTGTAAAAGTTCAGGACTGAGCTTTCGTAAGGTCCTGTGATGCTTGCAGAGGCTGAGTTCCAGAAGCAGCGGACAGTGATGTAGCATGGTTACACAGAGCCAGTCTTTGGAGTTGGGAAGTAGCGTATTCTTTCACAACAAAACCCAGCAAAGGCCAGGTAATAGAAGGGGAACTGAGGCTGCTTCAGCAGCATGCCAGAAGTAGGGGTGGGAAGGAGGCCAGCTGGTGTTGTGCTGGGTAGATTTCTTTGATGGCAAAATGTCTTCAGGGTTGTTACTGTTTGCATCAGAAGACAGAACTTAAAGGCTTGTGGAATCGTAGATGTTTTTATTTCTTCTCCTGTACAGGTAGAGATGCACACAGACCTTTCCATTATTTAGTCAGCAAGCAGGTGGAGCGTTGCAGTTTGTGTTAAAACCTGTTTCGAAGCATCCTTTGGTGTTACTCCAACATAAGGACTTCTGAGACAGTCACATCCGTGTGCAGAAGTTAGGGTCACAGGCGTGTGGTGCCATCTGCAGTGATCATTGTATCAGCTGCCGCTGCGATGCGGGGAACAAACTCCTGCAAAAGTCAGTGCTAGAGTGTTTGGGAACAAAATCAACAAACAGCTGTCTGAGAAAAACAGCAGCATCAGATGTCAGTGCTCTTTGTGTTTTCAGCTTCTGCCGACTGGACTTAAAATGTTTTTTCCATTTTTCTTCACAAGAAAATCCTAGTAGGCTTTGGGGTGGTGCGTGTGTTGTATGTATGTGTATGACAGTGTAACTGGTGGAAAGAAATACTGGGTGTTTTTGTTTTTATGGAGCTGTTGAGCAGGTGGGATAGATAATCATAATATGATTTCATTGTATTGGTGTTTTTTCTCCTACAGAGAAGATGGAGAGCTTGAAGACGGTGAAATAGATGATGCAGCGTATGAGGATGTGAAAGAGCATGGTTCAAAGAGTGATGAGAAACAGAAAAATGAAAAAGGACATAGAAAATCACGGAAGAAACGCAAAAAAGAGAAAGAGAAGAAAAAGTCGAAAAGGAGAAGAAGAGATAAACATAAGGTTAGAAGACGCAAACCGAGATATTGGAAGTGCTTGTTTTATTTGCAGGTTTTCAGGTTGAGACCAAAACCCAGGGAATTAGAGAAGCCGCCTGAAAGTGGTGTTAGTGTTAAGGCAGTCTTTGGACTTGGTGCATTTTTTTGAGTTGCATTTCAGTATCAGAGAACTTGTTTAAGTAGGTTTGGACACATGGCAGCGCATATTCACATGTTTCAGTGATAGTTTGCGTGGGGTAAGAGGTGATCAGTCATGGAGCAGTCCAGCTGCGGCACAATTCGGATGATAGGCAAACTCGTCAAGTAAGTTTCTAAACTAAGTGCATTTTCATAAACTTGTTTTTAAAAGATACGCAAAGTCAGAGCATGAGTCTGTGTTTTTTGTGGTACATGTCTTCATTGGGCCCTTATTTACTGCTGACAAGGATGGTGGGAGCTGAACCATAGGGAGTCAGAATTCCTTTAGTCAGCCTCATTTTTTCTCATTGAAAGAGAAGGTTTCATGCTAGGTACGTGAATTCTTCAGTCGGCTTCATTAAGCTAGCGTGTATGACATACAGTTCGACTGGCTCTTCAGTAAATTCAAGAGACTTACAGCATTTTCACCTAAAAAATTCCACTTGATTGTCATTTTCTAAAAAGCACCGAACTGTAGTGTTCTGGTGTGGCTTTGAGGAGAGGGGCAGAAGAATGACATCTGTATGCAGCTGGCTTCCTCCTACATCTTCCGCAAAACTGTGCGCCTAAGTGCACTCGTCCTGGGCGAATGCTGAGTTTTCTCACAGCAGAAGTTAAGAGGATACTCCTCTGTCCTGTGGTGACATGCAAGTTTCTAGCCAGCTCCCGGAAGTTTTAGCCTTCCAGCAGCATCTCAGCTCTGCTGCAAAGAAGTGGGGCTGAGGGAAAGACCTATGGGAAACCGATGCAACCCAGAGTAACCACATAACCCGCAATGTTTTCGTGCAAAAGCCTCATCAGATCAGATCTCTCTGATAAAAGGAGTGGGTCATCAAAGAGTGTGTTTTCTTTGGTCTCCCCCAGAGGCAGAGGTTTGTGAGAGTTAAGAAAATATTTTCATGCACTGGGCTAGTGCTCCCTGTAAGTTCGTACACAGCAGACCAGTGACATAACAGCATTTTAAAGAGCTATTTTCTTCTGTTTTTTCAGCATAACTCCCCTTCCAGTGATGACAGCTCAGACTACAGCCATGACTCTGATATTGAACGTACAGAGAGATCACATAAGAAGAGCAGCAGTTCTTCGTACAGAGACTACGATTCTTCGTTCAGTCAGGTGGTGCTTTGTAAACGAATTTCTCATGTCTTTATTTGGGTATAATTTAAAAATTGTAAGTGATGTGGTGTTTGAAGGCCGAACTGATCACACGGCCCATTCTCCCAGTTTCAGGAAATACATGCAGTCCTCACGGCCCTTGGGGGTGTTTCCAAGTGTAAAGCGTTATCCGTAGCGGGAATGTGGGTGCTGTCACAAGCTTGATGCTGTTTCTCCTCTATCAGGCAATAATTAGGATACCTTTGCTATTGCCTGCGTTGGTTTTAGACAATGCTAAGAGGAAAAAGCTCTTGAAAAGTCGCCATGAAATGCCCTGAGTTGATGCTGCGTTCTGTTAGCTCAGTTTGTCCTGGCTTGTCTTTGTCTGCTCAGCTCGATAGCCCTCCTGAGAGAGCAGCTTGATGGAACTGTTTCATTTCAGGGGGAGGGTCACTTTCCTTTTAGCCAGAAAACTCAGAGCCAGCCTGGTTTATTAGTGAGCTGGAAATCCTGTCCCCAGAAACTGGGAGAGGGACAGTGCTGACTTGGCCATAAAAAATGCTTCATCCTGACTGACAGAGGCAGGACAGATTGTATTGTCCCTGTCCAAGGTCATCAGGATACAGAGATCATGAAGGGGAAGACTGTTTTAATCGTAGCTGTAATGCACCTTTCATGTATTGGGTATAACAAGATAAATTTTAATTCTGCCTGCTGTTACTAGGAGAGAGCTCTGTTATTAATGTAAACACAGGATTTTTCAGTCCTGCTGACTTTCCCAGAGTGGGATACTCTTCAGACTGTTGAACGCGGTGCACCAAAGTAGCCTGAGTTCCAGGAAGCAGCTCAGCTGCAGTCTCCACAAGTTAATCATCTTTGCTTCCTGACCAAATGCCCGGTAGCTTCTCAAATTCCAGCAAAACAAGCATTAAAGAATCTGGTTGACATGTAGCCTCCAAACCAAGCGCAAAACGCATTTAAGGTTGCTGGCATCTTACATTGCTTGTTGTAACGTGGTTAAAGTAATTCTCTGAAGACACAAATGCCACCGTGCCTTCTTACGTATATGTTGTAAGCTCGTCTGTGAAGGATCTGAATATACAAGGTTTTGGTGAAGCTGTTTTGAGCGATAATTTATTGTTTTCTCATGCTGTGCTACCTTCTGTTTGATTTTAAAGAGCCCCCTTGCAGATTAGAAATTGCGCTTGGAGCGCTGAGGGTGCGTACGTGGATACTCTTTTCCTCTGAGAAGCCTTCTGCAGGACAAATGCTGATGTTTCATTCTTCTTAGCTATTTTGATCCATTCAGTGTTGATCAAAAGTACCGATTTTTTTACTGCATAACTGGTTTTACTGTTTGTTATTAAAACTTGTTTGCGCAGCTCTGTGGACAGCGTGACAATACAGCAGTGCGCAGGCAATTGGTTTTGCAGAGTGGTGTGGAGGGGTGTTGTCTGAAATCTTGAGTTGCTTCTAAACAATACAATCCCTTTCCTACAGCATGGACATGTGTCGGGAAATTACATGAGCTCACAGAAAATGCAACATAAAAAAAATATAAAAAGTAAGGAGTATGATGACTATAGTCATTACAGCGACGAAAACTTCGGCAACTATAACGAGGAGGAAAAAGACGAAGACTTTGCTGATCAGCTTAAACAATACAGGCAAGCTAAAGAGACCTCCAGCAGTGATCTAGGACCTCCCTTCATGAAGGAACCCGTGAAAAAACAGGGGATGAAAGGGATCCAGAAAGGTACGATGGCTTGAACCGTTGGCCGTGGGCAATGGGTGATAGTAGCACTTGTGTTGTCGTGCATCGTTTTGCGATGGCTGTGGTGAGCGCTGAGGAGAGCGAGCAGTCGCTCATTGGGAAGCAGCGTGCTGTTTGTTGGGAAGGTATAGAATCCTGTGGTTGCAGGGCTGCATTTCCCGAGGAGAAGGATCGAGTGTTGAGTAGCGTGTACACAGTAAATAAATACATAGACTATTAAAAAATAAACAAGGTCGTGGTTGTGTAACTGCCCAAGTAAGAAATCATAGGGCTGTAAAGGGGCTGGTAGTTCTTAAAAGTCTGCAGTGGGACTCGATGCAGCCTGGAGGAAGGTGTATGTGGCATGGGGATGTCGCTTAGTGGCTCTCAAGAAGATGCTGTGTTATGCAAGGGTAGTGAGCTTTCTTTTGCTTACTGCTGTGATGATCTCTTGCATTCTGTTTTGCTTCAGAACCGAATAAATTGGCAAAAGATCAGCAGAATCTACTTAGCTGAGACAAAAATGTTGTTGTTGGGTTTTTTTGCATGTGTGCACTGCGTGGTAGTGCCACTTTGAGATCTGTCTGCAAGATCTCTACCTTCGTGCTGTGGGGTGGCTGCCACCTGAAGCAGATGTGATGTCTGCAGAACTTTCCAACTTGTTTGTTTTAAATTGATGAGAAAGCAGAGAGATACTCGGTCTCTGTTTTTAGCTGAGACCATGACTCCTGGCATGCTGAGAGCTGGAAAATTACTGCCTTGAGGCTTCCAAACAGCTGCCATTAAATATTGTTATCTTCAAGGCTGTTCTGCTGTATTTCTTAGGTTATGATCTCTGATTTCCTGCATGTTGTGTCACGTGTGTGTAAACCTGGGGGCCAGCCGGACTGGTTAGTGCCAGAAAGTGCCCAAGTGGCACCAAATATTTCAGGTATTTGGGCTGGTTAGAAATAACATCTCACTGCTAAGGGCAAGAAGCTGCTCTGAAGGAGATGAATTTCACATGCAGCTTGTCGGGCGGCTGTTGATTTGAAGAGCTCTCCAAAGAGCAGGCAGTTGCACAGGATTAGAACTGGCTGGTGGAGTCCTACTGCCAGCTCTGATTCAGGATAGCATTTAGGAATTTGGCCCACAGAAAGGTGTTTAGTTTTATGTTTGTCTGTGTTTGTTGTCACTAGATAACTGTGCTTCTGGGGGACACTTCAAAGGTCATTGCTTTTTTTCAGGTATTTCACAAAGAGGTAATAATTACAATGTTGGTCGAGGACGTGGAATGCAAAAGAAACTGAAGCGTAAAGACCGTGGGAGAGGAAGAGGGGGCAATAAAGGATCTGATGGCTTTCATGAGGTATGTGGGATTAAAGCTGAGTTTCTCATGCCGTTGTTGCAAGTGACTGCAAGTCGTGCTTTGACAGAAGAGTATTTCAAAGTACATGTTTTTTCACTTTTTGTTCCCTTCTCCAGAAAAGTCAAACCCTTTGTTAGAATTTTCCTGCACCTGATGTACAAAGTATAGTCGACAACTTAAATTAATTGAATTTTTCTTGAAAATGTGAAAAAAGAACAGAACATGGTGTATGAGCATTGGTTTTGAATGGCATATGAATGTCACTGTTAACTGTTTCTGAAAGATGGCATGTTGCTACCACCAGTTCACCTCTGTTTTGTCAGCAAAGGAAACGGCCAGCTTCACAGCTTTTGCCAATTTTTATCAAAATCTGAATGATTCTGCTGCTTTCCGTAGCTAATTGTGGAAATGGAAATATGTATGACCTTGGTTTTCATTTAGTTACTATTTGTTACAGGAATTAAAGAAAACATGATGTTTGGGTTTGCCCCAATATTCATAAATTTGTCCCTCCGTGATCTTGAAAGGGTCAAGTATTAGATTCAAAACTTCTTTGCGTGAAGAAAAAAATCTGCTGAGATTTCTCAAGCTTTAGTGCATTCAGAGTAGGAAACAGATCTTGACTGATCCAGGAGTGGCATTCCTAGCTTGAGGATACCTGCTCCTCCATGTCAACGAAGTCTGCTAATGGACCTTAGTGTTAATGTTCACTGGCGTTGCTTAATTTGCCAGCAAACCGAAGCTCACGTCTTCAGTTTGATTACGGTGGAGAACCACATCCATGCCTTTTCACAAGTTCCTTCTCAGCAGTCAGAGCCCTGCTCATTTCTGTATAACTCAGAAATTGGAAAAGCCTCACTTCCCTCCACCATCAGATCAGCAGGTGACCACCTGGCATTGCAATCAGGACATAAAAATCCCCTGAGAAGGGAGCAGAGGGGAAGGAGTGTCACAGCCTTGTAGCTGAGGTGGTAGCCTGGGAGCGTGGTTGTTCCACGTGCGTTCGCCTTTACTTTGAGCTGTGGGTATAATGCTTAGTCGTGGTGCAGTTGGTCAGGTTTTGGGGTGACCACTGCACCAAAAGCGCTCTAATGTTTTTGCAGCTGCACTGAATAAGTAGGCATCAGCGGCATGTTCCTTTTTCTTACAGGACGGCAAACCAGTGAAGAAATGGGTTAATATGAGTCAGGAGTTCATAAATCAGCATACGGTGGAACACAAAGGCAAACAGATTTGTAAATATTTCCTGGAAGGGAGATGTATTAAGGTAAATGTGCACCCTGTCTGTTGGTCTGCTTCTTTGGTGTGAGGAAGGGGAGAAGATGCGCTATTCTTTTTTTTTTTTTTTTTAATCAAGGAGAACTTGCAGGTTGGAGCTCAGTGTTTTGTCTTCCTCTGCTTTACATCTTTATCTGTAGATGCCAACAGAAGAGCTTGCGGAAAGATATCCCATCTGCTACACGTTTAGGATTATAGCCAGTTCTGTTAAAAGCCATTGCGTTTGCGTATTAATGTGCACAGTAAAAGCATCTGTGATAGCATTGTAAACTTGCACTGACAACATAGCATAGGTAAACAGATAACGAACTTACCTACGGGTACGGGATCTGTAGGTCCTCGGCCATTTCTGAATGTCTTAGATGATCTCTGTACTGGTCATTTTGAAACACGGAAGAAACTGCAGAGTTATGCCGAGTTATTTCTCTTTCTAAAATGTGGGGTTGTAGCAGTAGTTCCCTTACAAAGAACTGAAGTCACCTTCCCTCAGCCAGCAAGTGGAAGGCAGCAGAGAAGAGGATGCTCTTCAGGGCAGTCAGCTGTCCAGCAATGGCAGGCAGTCTGCTGGTGCACTGAAAACTTGCTGTTGCTTCCTTTGGAAGCTTACGCTGCTGTGAAGCTGAATCCTCAGGTGTCAGAGTAGTTCAGTCAGTTATAAATCACACTCCATGCTTCTCGGAGAAGTGGGTGAGCCACTTATATCCAGTTTTCTCTGTGTCTTTCATGCCAGAGCATTTCCTGTTGCTTTTCCAGGTGGTGAAAGTAAGGGTGAAATTAAGTACACTTTTTCCCAAACCAAGGGGCAAATTGAAAGGGATGCCTTTTGCTGGCTTGATGTACTTTGGTATGTTGTGCTCAGTGAGATGGGTGTTTGCTGCCACCTTCAGTTTTAAAACAAGAAGTTGAAAGAACACTTGGTGTGTTTTTCCTGAAAAGAATTACAGAGAATGTACAAAAACCTTTCCAGCCGCATATTCTAATGTGTAATGCGGTATGGTTGGCAGCCTGTTTGGGCTCCCTTTTTCCCACGTGGAAAAATGAAATCCTTTGCTGGTTGGACTTCTCTCAGTTCTCCCACATGCTGTTAGAACCGGGTTTACTGGTGAAGTGCACGACTGTTCACATGTGAAATAATTTCAGTAGGGTGTTGTTTTGTCCATTTAATGCCAATTGCCAGGTGGAAACAGAGCCGAGGTGAGTGCTGGTACCGTAAGTGCAGCTTGTTTTCTGTGACCAGCAAACTGATTATTTGGAACCCGGGTTCAGGAGTGGTTTCTCTGTGTCCAAATTCCCCCATCCCTATTTTTTATATAATACTTATAATACATACTTATAATACAATCCTGTGTTAGTGACGATAAAAAGTTTAAATTCAGCGAAGGAGGTTGCCGTTCTTCACGTGTGGAACTGAGCGACTCAGCATGTCCGACTGATAACATGTTCCTTTTCTGTTCTTCTTTATAGGGAGAGCAGTGTAAGTTTGATCATGATGCAGAGATAGAAAAGAAAAAGGAAATCTGCAAGTTTTACATACAGGGTTACTGCACCAAAGGAGAGAACTGCATTTACTTGCACAATATCCTTCAAAAAACTGCTGGAGTTCAGCTGACTGTTGGTATTTACTCCTGATCTGTGTAAATGATTTAAAGGATGGTTGCTTCTTCTCTTAAGAGACTATATTCAAGTACTGCTAGATTCACTGAAGGATTTTTTTTTTTTTTTCCCTCAAATGGGAGGAGAAAATACTTA
>VXAV01010687.1:275196-315604 GCA_013399715.1 Alectura lathami | reverse complement strand
CCCCCCCCCCCCCCCCCCCGTGGTTATTGCAGGAATTTGCCGTGAGTCTGAGGAGCAGGGTTTCTTCCGTCAGCGAGATGCCAAAGGCTAGGACGTTGACCTTTGTCCTTCATGCCTGCAAAGTGCTGGAACAGGCACGGAAGGTAAGACTGGGTAACAGGTTTACTGAGATCTGGACTTAATTCAGTTGGTGTGTGTTATGCCTTTCTTGGATTGGCAAGATGTATCTAGGAAGACCTTGCTGTACTCCAGCAAGGGGAGGCAGAAAAGCCTTGAAGGGAGGAATAGCATCAGAATAGGGGAAGGGCTCATGTTCACCTTTCTGAGCTCGGCTCCCTCTGCAGTGATTCTCGCAGTCGGATCATAGGAAACAGCTCAAGTTCATACCATGGAACCAGCACAGATGTTTTCTTACGGCTGATTTGGTCCATTCCAGTATAAAATGCCCCCGTGGTAGCACTCACCTTTTGGAAAACTCTCCTGACGCTGTGCTACAGTTAGGAAGTCCTTCTTGGTGCTCATGATTTTCCTTTCGTCACTTGATGAGCTGTCGGCATTTTGGGTGCGTTTTGAGTTACCTAACGCATGCCCTGCTGGCCACATGATGAAGGATTTGTAGTGCAGCCACTGGATCTGTGCAGTAAACCTGTAGCAGGAGAGGCCTGCAGTGTTTTCTTTCCCCTGAAACATGGAAAGGAGGTGGGAATTGCCTTTAAAATGCATACCTTCTTTGTGCAGGAAGACTTGATTTTGAGAGGCACTTGGAGCAAGGGTATCTGGCCCTGTTTTGTCTTCTCAGTGTGGCAGTCCCTGTGTTGGCCAGGGTACACATCATTGTTGCTTGCTGCTGCTGGCTTTTCTGGCCTCATTTCTGTAAACGCAGACAGTAGTCTTGTTCCTTCTGGGTACCTGGATGGCATTAGGAGTCATTCATCCTTAACAGGAGTTCGTCAGTTGTTGAAGTTATTTTGTCCTGGGCTCTTGGGACTATACAGCATCGTGCATGCATTCCCTTTGGTGCAGTTCTCTCAGTTCACTGCCACTCAAGTTCAGCCTGGGCTGCCCAGCAATGTGTGGGTTCTGCGCACTGGTTGTTGTGACACCTTACCAGTCACATTTGTCACAAGCACACAGACTGCAGATGCGTAACGTTTTGCGAGCTGGGAACAACCAGTTACTTCAGACTTAAGTACAAAATAATTACACATTCATTTCCAATTCTATCAGTAGGTCTAGGTGGTCTAGCACTGCTGTCCCTTGGCGTAACGGTTCACTGGGCTGTCACCACAGACCAGAAATGTGCCAGACTTCCCTCAACCACTGATACTTATTGGAAGGGTTTGGTGCTGCTCTCTTCTTCTTTCCTTGCCTGCTGAAGCGGGATACTTAACAGCCTGATCTGTACTGCTCCAGGTGCTGGCCTATTCCTGTGTGTACAGCTATTATAACCAGGACATGGAGAGCGTGGATATTGTGGAGCAGCAGACTGAGAGCCTAGAGCTGCACACGAATGCTCTGCAGATCCTTCTAGGTAAGTGCCACAGTCTCTCCGAAAGTACAGACTAGCAGTCCCTGATATGTGGTTCAAAGGGTGGCAGCTCTGTAGTGTGCAGTTGTAGGGCAGTAGCATGCACACCGGCACCCAGTAGGTATCTCTCACGTCTCTCAGGCTATTTCTGACTTCAGTGTCATTTCTGGGAAGTTCGTGGAAGCAATTTGGCCGCTGATGCGGTTTGATGCAGTAATAAGCAGCATGTTCCCTCTGAAGGAGGAGTGTATGGGCACAAGGGACCTAAGCAGCTGTGTCTGGCTTGCTAATGAGCTCAGAGATTTAGTTTCTGCTTAACAGCATGGGAACCAGTGTGATTTTTGTTGGTCTTGAATTGTAGAGGCAACCCTGCTGCAGTACCAGGACCTGGCTTCCTCTCTTCAGCTCCTGAAAGCAGAGCATTTCAGTACTGGTTTGGAGTTGGTGCATCGGATCAAGGAGCGTCTGTTCGCAATTCTCTGGCACTCCACACAGGTGAAGTCCACATTCCTGTTGGTGGTTTGTCTTACTGTGGTCTAGTTTGATCTTGGCAAACCTAGAAAGAGTCTTGATTAGCAGAGTGTATGGACTCTGAGGTGCTGTGAGCATGTGTGGGTGCAGGGGAGGGGTCTGCAGTACAAGGTGCACCTCGAATTACATGTTGTCTCTCTCTTCTGGCTGTGCTTCCATGCTGGCAGGATTTCCGTGTTGGGCTTCAGAGTTTGGCAGATTCTGGTCAGACTAAGGTGAAACTCTCAAATGTGCCTTCTTCGGCCCCTGCCTCTATTGGGTGAGTTTTCTTAGTGGGTAACAAGGAAAAGTGGTGAGTGCAGAAGAAAAGCAGATGACCAGTTTTCTCCTGTGCTCACTGAAATACAAAAGAATTGATAAAAGATACTAGTTGATTGCGTTCTGTGTTGTGGTTTGAGATAACAAGGTAAGTAACAGTTGTGTAGGGAGCCCGGTGAAACCTCTTCTTAGGCTATGGTCAAGACAGCTCCACTGCTGACAGACCCAGTTATGGGTGTTGCTGTACATGGACTCTCTTGGGTTTCTGCAGAGTCACCTGCTCTTTCTTTAGAGGTGTATTAGAGTTCTAAGAGGTCTCTGAAAGAGAGCAGCAGGGAGGATGTACACGGAGAGAGACAGAAGAGCCTAATGCTTATTTGAGGAAGGGACTGGAGAAGACACAGCTGTAAAATAGTATGTCGAGAGGTGAAATGGATGGTTTGTTGTGACCCTGTCCCAGAGTACTGAGCTGGCCGGCGTTAAGTGTGATTGAAACATGATGAGTGTGAAACCAAGTCCATTCCTGTATGACACACTACTTAAACCAAGGAACACAACTGGCACATGCTGTCCCACTGTGACCAAGCCCTTGGACAGCTGCTGCGTTTCCAGGAGCTAAACAGTGTGCTGAAGGTTGCAGGAAGGAATGGCAAATGGGCCGAGAGAGACTCAATTTCAGGGCAGGGATTCCAGTCCCCTCCTAGAAGGCTGAGACACCAGAGCTGCTAGCTACAGCTTGTTGGCCTGTCCACAGGTGGCTTGCTGGCACATCCCTGTGTTGCATGTGTGGATAAGGCCATCTAATCACCTTCTGGGTGCACCTGCATGGCTGCTGTGTCCCTGCTTTGGCAGGGCTTGCTGAGGAGATGGTAGTGGGGAGCGTGAGGGTGGTGTCGGCCTGGATCACGGTTGCTGCTCGTAGCCTGTGAATGGGCAGGGTCTCTGTTTTATGCTCTCCTCTTCAACAGGCCAAAAAGTGCCATCTTGTGTGATTCCCCCAACACGGATGATGATAGCTATGAAGTTGAAGACGAGGAGTATGAACCACAGTGGCAGGAAGACTATGATGATGATGACGACGACGACGACGACCTTGATGAAGACAACTTTCTGTTCGATGATGAGTCAGATAACCTCGATTGTGATTCCTACTTTGATGATGATGTTGCCTGTGACTAGAGGTGGGCTGTCATCCAGCCTGCCAGCCTGGATCTCTGCCTCCAGGCTGCCTTGACCAGTTTTAGTGTCTTTCTTCCAGGACAGTGAGGAGCTCTGAGGCAGAACTAAGAGGCCTTTCCTTGGGAGTCACTGAGGAAGCAGCCCCCAGTTTCATATGCAGAACTGCTGCTCTGGGCAGATGGCGTGTGTTACTGTGGTCGCACCTTTCAGAAAGACATCTTCCCTTTCTCACTTGTTTCTGTTTCCGCTCCGGATACAATCATCTATTTCAGTTAGAAAATCACAGTTTGGTTCCAAAGTGAGGACTGCTTGCCACCTGTTAAAGAGTTCAGTCCTTTGGAGTGCTCTCCTCAAGTGCTGAGGCACGTCCTAGCGTGGCACTGCCTGATCTAGCCAGTGTCTAGAAATACTGCAAAGCAATGTGTTAACACTCAAGCCAAAGCCTCCTGTCTGGAGCTGGTGGGGTTCCCTCCAGAGCCACAGATGGATGTGGCTCAGTGCATTCCCCCATTTGAGGGGGACACCTTTTCTGATGTTTGTCGTTGGAGTTGTCTTCTCTGCTATGAAGCAGGATCGTCTGTTGTGAGTGGCACAGGTTTGCAGGGCTGCATTTAAGGGTATAAATACATGCATGCCTGTACACACATATATAAAGATATACATATGCAGAGGTTGTTGGGATTGTACTTTATCTTTGCAAAAAAAAAAAAAAAACCCTGAGGATCAAGGGTAGAAAAAAATCTGTTTATAAAAGTTTTTCTTTTTTCCTAGCACAAGCCTCCTTGTGGTCTATAGGGGACGTGATGTGGGTGCAAAGGGAGAGCAGGAAGATGTCACCTAGACAAGATCAGCCTGGGAGTAATTTGAGAAACTGATGAGGGTTTGGGATCCTCAGAGTGGGTTTTGCTCTCTGAGCAGTTCAGGGAACAGTAAGAGGGATGGAAAAGAGGGCAGAGTACCAGACCCTACAGAGCAATAGGGCTGCTGTTTATGGGAGCAGTTGCAAGGCAGGATGCAATGTGCGTGTTACCTTCATCAACATGCAAGCATCTGGTACCTAGCAGAAGGCAGATGTAGGACTGCTTTCAGTGTTTGGGGGAGTGCAGTGTGGAAGTTTGTGGGACTGGAGGTACGGAACTGTTCTCAGGGCCTGGGGATGTCTGGGAGGGCATGGGGTCGTTAGGGTATACTTGGAGGGGGGAGCATTTGCAAGTCTATTTTGGTGCCTCTGGAGGCCCTTTTGGGCAGGAGATACCTGCTAGGGGCAGACAATGAGAAGAGGACCGATTTCCTCTCCCCCCGCCCCTTTGCACCAAGTCCTGCATTAGGTTCAGCTTCATGGCTAAGCCCCAGAACCTGCAAAGGTGGACAGGGGCAGACACATTGCTCTCTGTTCCCAGTGGCTCGGCACCATCCTTCCTGTGACCGTCACCACTCACCTGTCTCTGGTGTGTCATGGTTTTGTGCCACAGCCAGGATGCAAGCAAAACCGCACAGCACGGCCACAACTAGAAATAGTTATGGAGTGGGTGGTGCACAGGGAGTCTCTTTCTCGAAGCCTGAGGATCCCCGCTTTTCTGACATTGTGTGCTACCTGCCACTGCCACCACTTTGTGCAGCTATTCTGGTTTTGGCTGGAAGAGTTGATTTTTCTTCCCAGTGGTGCTTTGTTTTGGATTTGGGTGAGAGTAATGTTGATAACACACCGATGCTTCAGTAGTTGCTGAGCAGTGCTTACTCTAGGTGAAGGACTTCAAATGAAGGACTTTCCACCTTCTCCTGCTGCTCTGCCAGCGAGGGGCTGGGTGTGCACACGGAGCTGGGATGGGACAGCTGGGCCAGGCTGGCCACAAGGACGTCCTGTACCAAGTGGCATCATGCTCAGCAATCGGTGGGTAGTGAGCAATTGCCTTGTGCATCACTCATCTTGTATATTCATTTTATTATCGTTTTATTTTCCTTTCCTTTTCTGTCCTGTTACACAACAGCGCAAGCCAGATTCTCTGGAGTCCGTTTGGCGACATCTGTCATCCTAATGACTACCTCCCCGCCATGCATATGTATTAGGGGAGACTGAGGCGACATAAGTAATGCCGAAAATAGACCTAAAGGTTATGATACCTCTGAGTGCAGCAGAGTAGGGAATTAAAGTAAAAGGGAATCCAATCCCAAAGCTGCATGATTTTTCTGAATTCTATTAAACTTCTATCACATCATTTGCTCTATGCTAAGAAAACTGAAAAGCATCGCAGGAAAAAAAATCACAGTACTTTAGCAGATAATTAATAGATTCCATGGAGCTAGATATATGCAGAACTCTTTTCTGTCACCTGATGGTAAGCAGTGGCTCATTGTTTTTTCTTCTTTCAAGAAAAGCTGTCAATGTAACACACTAAGGTGTTTTAGCTTTGCAGAAATACAAGCAGAGGAAATCTGAGCCTTAAATGTTTGCGTAATATGATGACAGCCTTTGAGTGTGTTAACAGCAGAGCCATAGAATCATCTATGTTGGATGCTGGGGCGTTAGTTGCCTCCAAAGGGTTGGTTACGACCAGTCTCAAACAAGGACCAGTCACAAGCTTAATGATTTGATTTTGTGTATGTGCTTATAGCATACACATTTTTAATAGACAATGTGATGTCAAATACACAGTTAGTGGTGGAGAGGTTTGAACTGAAATGAATAAAGACTCCTGATTTTGACAGTTGTTGATTAAAATAAATGTTCTCCTACGTCTTTGGTTAGTTAGAAAATACAAAGGCCATCTCCTAAATGAGTATGAAATATATAAGCCTTTCTGAGAATAGCAGGAAAGTGAAGGAAGAGGACATAATCTGTCAAGATCCCCTCCCATGTTAATTAAATTATCTGTATACATATAAGGAAACTATTCACAAATCTCAGATGTGATGAGGGAAAGAAGTTTGAAGAATTTCATCTTGGTACAATACATTATGCTTTTTCCCTTTAATTTCCTCACCTATATCTTTTGTAAGTATTTCCCTCTATATTGTCTTTTTAATGTTATAAATACACTCATTTACGGTTCACATCAACCTGGTTTGAATCTCAAGGTGGCTGCCTAGTGGCAAATCATTTTCTTATCCAAGGGTTTGGTGAAGCTGCAGATGAGGTTACTGAGCCTGAGTGTTAACAGGCACCTTCTGTTCCCATGTGGGCTGGCTTGTGAGCTGGTGTCACAGGGAAGAACCCTGAATCCCAGCGTTCTTCTGGAAGTTTCATGAGTTTGATCGGGAGAAACTGCCTTGTTATTCAGAAGGGTCCATCTGATGATAGTATTTGATAACTAGGAAAAAAATAGATGATGGTTTTGTAAATAATGATTCTGACACGTGGTCGTTGCAGTACTGATGTTCGGTGCAGCCACACTGAACAAGCTCAGATGTTTCATTGGACACTGAGTTCGAACCTGATCTGGCAGTCAAATGTATACACTGTTCAACTTCCTGGTGGCATTTTATCACTGGAGGACTCGGTACACTAACAAAAACTGTCACTGCTTCATCTGATTCATGAGGAGTGTTTAAAGGCTACCCCAAGGCTGGACAGGACACAGCCATTCCCCATCTTATAACACATTCTGCTATTGTAGTCCAGTGAACACGCTCCAATCGTTTCAAAATTTGTAGGTCTGGGAAACTCTGACATTACTTACTTTGGACTTTACAAGCATTTTAAGGAGACCTTTCCCCCTTCCTTCTGTTTTGTTTTGTGGGCATTTGATGGCCCACCAGTGGTGCAGCACTGTCATCTTTATTCATCCGGATCCCAGCACCTGTGTCAGGCCGTGTGTGAATGGTACCGCAGCCTGCAGGAGCAAGGCAGAAACACCAGGGGGAGGGCGTGACAAGGCGGAACACGGACGGCGAAGACGTGCACCATTATTAAAATGGATGGCTGTAATAAAGTAACAGCCTCCGGGGCTGTGAGGTGTGGGCAGTGTGTTCCAAATGTGGCAGGGACCAGGAACTAACCCTCAGAAATGAAGGAACCGGTAAGCATTGCAGAAGAGGAAGGCAGGAAGCAAAGAGCATGTCGGATATGCCAACTGGGAGGCGAGGGAAAGAGGATGCTGTGGTTAGTGACTAGATGAAGACCCAGAAGAGTTGGAGGCTGTACTTCAGTTTGCCGTAGACCTTGAGTGACCTTGGGATAATAATTTAATGACTTAATTAATAATTCATCATTTAACTTCCACACTCCTTGTCTCTCTCACCTAACTGAATTTCAGGCATTTAAAGCACTTTCTGCCTCTGCAATTCACCGTCCCTGGCTGTGTTCAAGGCCAGGCTGGATGGGTTCCTGGGCAGTTTGATCTAGTGAGCTAGTGGCTGGCAGCCCTGTCCACGGCAGGGGGGTTGGAACTAGATGGTCTCTGAGGTCCCTTCCAACCCAAGCCATTCTATGATCCTATAATGCTGGGACTATGGTATTCACAGACCAAAGGAGCTTACGACTGTATCGGAACTTATTGATGCTACTATGATATGAATAATGCACTGCAATGATGCACCGAACTAATAACAGCTTAAATTGGCTGCCTTCGTTCTGTAGGGATGCATTAATACCCTCTGTGGCAGTGGTGGCTCTTTTCAATTGCTGTACTTCTCGTAAAGCTGCTCACCCAGTTTATGACTAACCTGACATTTAGGGACGTGGTTTCGTGGGCATGGTGGTAATGGGCTGACGGTTGGACCAGGTGATCTTAGAGGTCTTTTCCAACCTTAATGGTTCTGTGATTCTATGACAGGAGTGTGGTATAAATCCAGAGGCCTGTAGGGTCAGGTGAGCAGTTCCAGGGCCAATTACCTAAGATGCCATATGGAGAGGAGTAAATAACTTACTGGAAGCGTGTGTGTTCAAATGCAAGGCATAACAGTGTGATTTGTCACAGGGAGAAACAGAGAAGCGATAAATTTCTGAGGCAGAAGTTTCTTCCTCCACTAAGATTTACATCAGAACTCAATGTGTCTTGGGAGTTTATGTGATAATCTGGGTTTAATGTCTGTACTTTCCCTATAGCACACCGCCTCTATGTGAATCACGCTCCTTTTGCGTATTATAGGCTGTGTGAGAAGGAGTGACAAGGTTAGAACAAGGAAATCTTCCATTAATTTATTTTCTTCTCTGTATCTTCCTGTCTTCCTTTTTCTGCCCTGCATTTCATGTCCTTTAGGCACCATCCAGATTCTTCCCAAAGAGAGACAGCCACCTTTCTGCCTTCCAATCCAGCATTCATGATGAACATTTTTATAAATCTCAGTAGAAATGTTTATTCCTTTCAATACAAAGAGAAGCTAAAACAGGATCAGAGATCCTTCTGCTAAGTGGCTTTCCTGTGAAGCTGAAGCCTTCCTGTGCAGCCTACTGTAGGGAGCCTGTTTTAGCAGGGCGTTGGACTGGGTGATCTCCCGAGGTCCCTTCCAGCCCCTGTGGTTCTGTGACATCAGTGAAAATCCACTGCAGTATGCTTCACATCAGGCCTTGAAAATCCACGGGGGATCACAGAGCCAGCAGGTTCCCGTTGGTTGTACCCACAGAAAGTCAAACCACCAAAACCTGAAACTGTTTCTTTGCATCCTTGATTTCTTTGTGTTAGGAAAAGGTGCCTGGGGCCACAGTTCTTAAACAACGGCAGGTACAGAGATAATGCTGCAAGGCTCCAAATTCATCTGCTTCTGTTCACTTCTCCTGCACTGCTCAGCGGGTTTACTGGAGGCTGGATTAAAGAAATACATAAATGAGAGGAAAATAACAATATATGGGGAGGTTAAGTAAGGCTTTTGTCTTCAGCTGTACTCTGGGCTCCTGGGCCCAACTGCTGGTGAGCCACGTTAGTAACAACCTGAGTTCACCTGTGTGTGATAAGAAGGGCATGCAGCAGTGATAAAGGGAGTGGGTGGGCTGGCTGGGAGTTTTCGTGCTGCCTGAAGGGGAGCTGTGGTAGGGAGGTAAGAGTGAGGCACCCCAGATGGGACAGTCAAGAGGCCCCCTCCAGTACCTCAGTGTTTTGGTAGGAAAATCTGTGGCTGTTCTGTGGGGGGAGAGTTAAGGTGTAGGGTGCTGTGCCGCCTCAGCAGGGGAAGCTGAGTTATCTTGGTTGGGCTCAGGTGGAGCCACCTGTGTGTCAGGGCAGAGGCAGGGCATCTAGAAGCAATGTGCCTTCTGCTCCTGCCAGCAGAGCTGAGGTCTGTGGCTGTCTGCGCTGCCGCTGGGGACTGGACACGCAGTTGCTGCCTCCAGTTTGGTACATGTGTTCTTGCTTTTTTCTGTAACTTTGTGTTTCTTGTTAATCGTGTTAATCATATCTGCATCGTTTTACGTGTGGTCAAGGTACAATCCTGCTGCTTTTGAAATGACTTTGAACTAATGAAATTCCTTACTCATTCATTTCCTTGGTGTTGTTCTTGAGGTTTAGTTATATACTGCTGCAGTCTGTTTTTTGCATATACAATAACTATTTTTACTTTTTATCTTTTCATCTCCACATGCCTTGCATATTCAATTTTTTTTTTTTATTCGTAGCAATGTCCAGGCTGTTATCCCTCAGCAAGGGCTGAGTTTGTACCTTGTGTGTTAAGCATGCTAAGTCGAGGTTCACTGATGAACATCTGTTTTGAGTCTGTGAGTCTGGGTGTCAGGTAATAGCTGGCAAAGCAAGCACACGCAGGGTTGGTTGCCAGGCCTTTTGCGCAGTTTAAGAAGCAGGCATAAAACCACTCACTGGCTGGCTTCTGTCACATAAATTAGTAACACACATGTGCAAGCTGGATGCTAGTTCGTTAATCTATTAATCTAAGGTGGTTCTCATTATCATGTCCGTTCTGCATTCAGGGGTGTGTATTTTATCATACTAGTTCAGCATTGGTTACTGAAACAACTTTTTTTTTTTTTTTCTTTTTGTGTGTGTGTGTGTGTGCTGGCACTATCACATACTTGTGGTAAGACATCTATGCTTTCTTATCCTTACGTTGTTTCACCAAAACTTTTCATTCTGAATCAGCTACAAGGTCTCTGTCCTTGTTCCTTTTTATGAATACCCTGTGAGTTTCCATGCAGGAAGTTGTTATCAGGGTATTTTTGTAGAAGATTTCTTGTAGGCATTTGTTCATGCTGGAGTAGTATTGTAGAAGTGATGTATTTTGTAAAGGCTTCTCTTGGAGGTGCAGCATGGAAAGAATGCTAGTGACTTTGAGACTTGGACACTACTGTACTGGATCACAGTAAATTTGAATCTCAAATTCAAGAGAAGAACTATAGAAAAACATGAATTTGAGCTGTAACATTTAGCAAACATGTTGAATTTCATTCTGTTCAGGCTGGATTTTGTTAAAAGTGCCACTTTGCTTGACTTGGGAAACAAACACGATGTATTTCAAGACAAAGCATTATAAACAATCAGATCACTTCTTATTGTGCTACTTTGTAATTAAATAAGGTTTAGAAAGATTCTTTAACTACAGAATTCTCAGCTTCATAGTGAGAAAGAAACAAATGCTACCTTCTTGTGACCTTGAAGGCGAGGAATTGCATAAAATACTCTTCCAAGTTAAAAACAAAAATAACAACCAAACAAAACCCCTCTCTCCTGTCTTCGCCTAAACAAGAATCAAATGAGCTTTTCTGGCATTAAACTTAAATTACATTGATCTGGGAGAAAAGGTAGGGGCTTGTAACTGTGGGCAGGGAAAGATGTGCACAGGGATTGTGGCTTGTTTGGATTAAGTGGTAACGGAGAAGATGATTCCAGATACTTTACTGTAAACTAGTATTGCATTTCTGAGTCCAGACTCAGTGTACACAATGTCTGGTTCTGGAATTAGGATGTTGTACAGACGCCTCATAGGGGTGCAGACAAAGCACAGACATTTAATGCCTTTTTTTGCCTCTGTCTTTAACACCGATGATGGGCCTTGGGACCACCGGAGCCTCGAGCTGAAGGACCATGACTGTGGTGACAATCAACTCCCAACCGATTTTGAACTTCTTCAGGATTTGCTGCTCCAGCTGGGTGCATGCAAGTCTATAGGGCCTGGTGGGAGTCATCCCAGAGTACTCCAAGAGCTGGCTGATATAATCATGGGACATTTCTCCAATACTTTTCATTGGTCTTGGGGATCTGAAGAGGTCCCTGTTGGCTGGAGGCTTGCAAACATTGTCCTGGTTTTCAAGAAGGGCTAGAAGAAAGACCCTGGTAATTACAGACCTGTCAGTCTCATTTTGGTGCCTCACTTCAGCAAAATTGTGGAGATGATGTTTCTGGGAGTTATTGAAAAACACTTGAAATACAGTGCAGTCATTGGTCACAGCCAACACAAGTGGAAAGTGTTTTGCAAGGGGAAAGTGCTGTTTAATGAACTTAATCTCCTTTTATGACAAGGTTACGCATCTAGCCGACCTTACCTTAAGCTTAGCAGATAACTTTACTTCTGGGAAAAGTAACTTGGAATTGAGGAGAACTTGGATTTGGAGGTGAATTGACACGGCATTACTTGCAGCCTTCTCTATAGAGATGGCAACCTGCACAATCAACATGGATTGGTGACAGCCTGCGGGTGAGTATTTTCCTTGTGTTATGGCCCAAAGACAGAGAGGTGCCTGAGAATGAAATCTGTAAGGTGCCAAAGATATGCTTGCACATGCTTGGATGTTGCAAAAATCAGAAAAAAAGACGGATAAAAATGAGATCACTATACTTCGAAAGCTATTTGCCTCTGGAGACAGGAGGTTAAATGGCTCAGGAGCTGGTGCATGCGGTGTTCACCAGGGTAAATACGTGTACATGTTGCTTTGCACCACGTCGGCGCCATGGCAGGCACTGGCTTCAGAAGGATATGGTGAAGAACCATTTGGCAGGGAGTGCCTGAGATTGGTGTCCAGGAAACTCGAGGTCTGACATCTTGAACGTGTAATAAGGTGTGTCTAGAAGATCTCAATCCTTGCATGTTTGATTGTTGTGTGAGGAAAACGTATGCAAAGGTGATCTGAAATAGGAAAATTTTTGGTATCAGCTTGACACTCTTTAGAAAGATATTGTGTGGCATTTTATTCCCTTCCCTCTTGTTCTCCATCAGTGGCATACGAACATGTGTATGCTTTTCTTTTTGCAAAGCATTTTATACATTTCCTTAGATGTGTTCAAATTAATATTGCTGTAAGGAACAGTAAGCTAGGGAGCGGCTAGGTGATGGCACTGTTCCTAACAAGCTCTTTCCTGAAGGCATAAGCTAGGGCAGCTGTTGACTGCTGTAACTGTAGGTGAGGTCGACGTATTTGATCAGAGCGTGCTTTGTAGGCTCTCACTGTGCTCAGACATGACCCTGACCTTTGGGAGCACTCTGAAAACAGAGTTTCTATCTCTGCCATTTGCCAGGAGGGTTAATGGCGTGATTATTCATTATAGGAATACTGTGGGAACTGGGAATGGTAAAATACTTGGTGAATGTTCCAACGTGTATTGGCTCTGGGCAGGATTGCACCATTCACCCTTAGTAGGGAAGAAGTGTTGCAAGCTGCACCTGATAGGTGATCTAGACATGTGCTACACGAGCATGGGTCAAGGTTGTGATAATTTTTCAAATACTCATCCTCAAAGCAAGAGGTTACCTTAGTGAATGTTTGCTCCTCTGTGATTGCAATGGGAAAGCACACAGGGAGCTGTAAAAACAGCCTTGTAGCCGTGGTGTTGGGTGTGTTGGTCAACTGGAGGCTGCGGGAGTGACTTGCTCCTGCTGTGCCTAGGCGCAAGTGGGGAGCTGGCTGGGTAGTAATGACTGCTTCCATGTGGCTTTTTAGTGTGGACATGGACCATTATTTATTGCAATTGATGGATTTGTAATCCTAAAAGATCTCAGGCAGTAAAGGTACATCTCGTTTTGCTTTATTAATGGAACTGGGGAGAAAACAGTAGTAGTTTGAAAGGTTTCATTTACTGTGGTCTCACCAAGTGTTTGTAAACAGCCATTTTAGAGGCTATTCCAGTATCTGAGATGGAAATAATGATTTTACAGGCAACAGCATCTAGTCTTTACTACTGCCTTGATGCTACTTGTAATGATATTCATTTTAACCAGGGAATCAAGTGTCATCTGTAGACTGCACTTCCAGGCACAAATTGTCAGAGTGCTATTCCAAAACGGGCAGTAGTGACTTATTTATTATACCCTTACCAGGACTGGAGACCTTCAGGGTGTGTAACTTGTTGCAGTCATACAGAAAATGAAAGTTGAGCTTAATTACTATGACAAAAGTTGGTCGTCCAACCGAGCAGCACAAAGCTATACGTAAAACTTCCAAGATATTTTACTTTAACATTCAGATCTCATCTTGCTCTTATCATATTCTCACTGAACGTATCAGCACTGAAGTAAGTGTACATGAGAACTCCATCAGCAGTAACCATGGATATTAACCTAGAAGGAGTGGTAACAACCAGCACACATCTTTCAGGCATCAGCAAACGTTTCCAGGTTCTTAACTGACAGAGGTCATTAATGTGAGCAGTACCTCGGAGTCTGTATAGATGTCTTTAGGTTAGACGTGCTCTATTCAAAAGGAACAAAAATTGAGGCAGAATTGCTGAAGACTGGAGAAAATAGGTGAGATTTAACTGCAGTAAATCAGCCCAACCCTTGGTAAGGGCTCTCACTACCTCAGAGGAATTTGTGGAATATCAGCTAGGAAATAATTACCTCAATTAATGAGAGACAGTACAGCTTAATTGAGCACAGGACACTGATTCTACAAAGATCTAGTTTTCATCTTATTCTGTATTTCGGCTTTGAATCAGAGGCAAATTGGCAGTGGCCTGTCACACTGCAGGAAAAATTCCATCAGCGCCACCTTCCAGCTATTATGCAAACAAATTGGCGGGATAAAACCACAAATAAGGGTCTACAAAGCTTGCACAACTGCTAGTCCCTGGAGCAATCCGCATAACTTCCACTTTTATGGCCTTTTGGAAAGGTCACCAAGCTTTTGCAATTTCTTTGAATATGTAAATATAAATTTCAACAAATTGATTTGAGGTAAGATTTTAAAGTGGTAGAATTAGTGAGTGGTTTAGTCACTTGGAAAATAAATCAATGAACCAAGAAAGTGCATAGCCCAGGGGCTGTAAAAAGACTTTTAGTGTCTCATCTTTTCTCATCTGTAAAGCTGCAGGTAATGACGTTACAGGACGTTGTGCCAAAGCTAACCAAAGTTTATTAAGTTATTTTAGTGCTTGCTACCATAGTAGCATGAAGTTATTGCATAGAAAAATCGTAGTAGTTCTTGGCCCTGTACTAGTGATGTGCAAAAATGAATGAACATGCATGTTAAAGTTTTTAAAACACAGCCAACCAAACCAGCCTTAAAAACACTGCGTGAAGTAGGCTTGGAGGAATTCTGGTATTTCCTGCGGCTCATCTCAAATCAAACGTGTTAAGCCAGGTTGGATGGGGCCCTGGGCAGCCTGGCCTAGTAGCTGGCAACGCTGTTCACAACGGGGGGCTGAAATTAGATGATCTTTAAGATCCTTTTCCACCCAGGACATTCTATGATTCTATGAACACTCTCACAGGAGATGGGAAATCTCACATTTGCGCTGTAACTTTCAATTCTGAGCCTTTAATATTTGAACTTGAATTATAAAATTGTCGAGCTTATAATTCTCCTGGCATTCTACATCCCATGAAACAAGGTACAGGTGAAAATCAATTTTCTTTGCATTTCTATTAATTTGTAGTTCCTTTTATTAACTTCTGTTCTCTGATTTTTTGCTTATGAAAATATTGCCATGTTGCCTAAGAAAAAATTGTATGTGCTCTACTTCATCTGTGAGGTGATTTACCTATTTTTTATCAGTATCTAATACATAGATCAGGTTCCAGTCAGAGGGTTTTAATTTTACTCCTCATAGCCTAGTAATTTCAGTGTCACTAAGAGGCTGCGACAGAATCATATTGTAAATAGGACATGTCCTTGGTTTTGCGAATTTATAGGCGGTACCATGGTAATTATAAACACCTGTGTAAGCTTTCCAGAATGACAGTGTATCATTGAGACATCCTGTAATGGGAACAAGTCAGTGCAGTTATGCGCGTTGTTCCTGGTGTGCTCTTTGAAGGATCGCTCTGTGGCATGTGCTGTATGCTGCGTGTGACTTCACTGTTCTCTGCCACGTCCGCTCCCCAGGTAGCGTTTGCCATTGCGGGACTGCACAACATACTCAAAGAGAGCTGTGGTATTCTCAGATATTAATTTCTCCTTGCACCCCATTTAAGCTCTAGGACAATTCTCACCCGGTTAGCTGGGTATTCTTTAAGTTGTACCTGAATATTTTGTAATGTTGATGACCAGTCCTTATGGAAGCTCTTCCAAGGAAGCTGCAGATCCTGTCCCCCTGCACTATCCTGTTGTTCTGGTACCACTGAAATGTTTCAAACAAGACCAGTGCCTTTCTGTAGGTGCTGCCTTATTGCTCAACAAGAGAGGAGCTTTGTCTGAAAGAGCTTGAATAGGTATGGCAGACTGAAAAACTCTAGAGATGCAGAAGAGATGTCCAAGAGTCCTAGCAAGAGATTGCTATGGTCTTTGGACTCACTCCACTGATGTAACTGGTGTATCATGACACACTGAGGCAGGTGTCTATTTATCATCTCTCAAGGAGGAGGGAGAGGCACTCTACCATCTGTATTGTTATTTCTACTTCTGTCTTGTTCCCTGGCACTACCCACATTGGTTTCCATCCTGCACCCGCTTGTTGTTCTGATATGTTTGTTGATGCATGAGATACCACCCAGTGTGAGACATGCCAGTTGCCAAGTGAAATACAACTGCTGTAGGCTGTGCTGTGACTGAACTGCACACACTGGTTAGAGGATGGGGAATGAGGAAAGTGGTGAAGAGATAAAGTGGATCTGTACATGTTACGCCAAATAGAACAGACTGGTTATGCTTTCTGGAAACTAGGAAAATCAGAATAAGTTACTGGGACTGAAGTTAACAGGTTTAAAAAAAAAAAAAAAGTGTGTCAAAATCCTGAATGCGTTAGGAGCACTTTGTTTCAAAAGGAGGTGGGACTGTTATGGATTTTAGGCCTGATGTAGTCCTTGGAGGAGGACAATGAAAGAGTGGGAGGTAATTTCAGTGACTGAAATTATGAAGCATTCTGTGAAGAGAGCTCAGTGCCATAGGAACAAGAGAGAGGGGAAACAGCAGAATCAATTCTCTAGATAAGATATTAAATGTATCCATACATGACTAATCAGATACCCACTCGCGTTTCTAAGCACTTTAAGTGTGCTGATCAAAGAGCTACTTCAGTAGCCAACCTCGTGTTTTAGAACAATGCATACTTCATCCTCAGCAGACCTGAGTGCCTGAGATACATCTGCTTATGATGTGTTTTTGGCCTATCTGGGCAGGTTTTAGCTTCTGTTGAATTGTCTTAAGCATTCTCGTCAGTAATCTGAAATGAAAGTGTGAATAATGAGATGTGCCAGCAAAAAATACCTTAATGAGTCCAGGTTCTGAAAAAATCAAACATAATGCAATATTTCAGGAAGGCTGTGTGAAGGGAGCAGTAAGCCAAGCCAGCCTTTTGTCAGAAAGCTGAAGAGCAGAAGTAGGCAACGGAATGTAGGACAAATGTAAAGAAGTGCAATATGTCATCACCTTTCCCGACAAACAATCTGGATGACAAATGTTATCTGCCTCCTTCCAACAGCATGCTCAGAATTTCAGGTAGCAGTTGTCTGCTGAGGAGTGTAATTCTGAAGGCTGGCAAGTAGTAAAGATGACTTGGAGAGATGTAACCAAATGGTGTGTATCCCATGTCAACCTGGATTTTCAGGAATTCATGATAAACAGTGGGGAATCACAAAAAAATTAGGATATTTGAGTGGATCCCATTACAGAAATTTCTCTAAGAGAATCATTATTGATTTATTTCTATGGCATTTCTGTTTGGAAATTGCTTGGCTGTTTTGAAGTCACAGTTCTGGGTTAATCAATGATAAAACAGATTTTCAGAGTAAAAACTGCTGAGAAGTGTGAGAGTCATGGTCTTAAGACAATCATTCTGGATCAGTAAGACAGCTGAAGGAAGCAAGGAGGGACAAGAAAAGAAGGAAGCATCAAGATCTGCATCCTCTGTCCTTCGCTTTCTTTGTATACAAGATCTACAGAGTTGAATAGGAAACTCCAAGGGCCTGGTCATAGCCACGGACAAGATGTCTGTGTGAACACTGTGACCACCTGCTGGCCTCGGTCTGTGGACGTATTTGTACAGTTGGTCAATCCCCTGTTCCGACTGGGTGCGTTGACCTCAGCAGCGTGTAGGACTGCCTGGCTCCAGGAGCCCTGTGAGATCAGATTCCTTCTTGTGGAGTTGTTTCACACAGGCTGAAAGCTGTGCTACCTGAGAGCTTGCAGAAGATGTGAAATTAAAAGTAAATAAATAAATAAAAACCATTAAATAAGTGTTTTTGGCTTCTTGGTGGAAAAATCTCTGCATCTGTTTTATATCACAACTCACCTGGTAACTTCTTCTCAGAAAACATCAGTGATCTGTAATGAAAGTTGCCTGCCTGGGCTTTTCCAAGTGTGAGTTTTGTCCTATTAAATGTTAATGATGGTGACATCTGCAGGAACTATTTTCCCTTGAGGAAAGGGAGTTTCAATGCATTGCTGTAACTCAGCAACCAAGTGTCAGCTCTTCATTCTAATGACTCACTCTTCCAAACCAAAAATTGTTTAAAATAATGTGTGAGATGTGGATTGAACAGATCGGCTGTTTAACAATTCTTTAATGTGTAATGATCTTGAGACATCCTTTATCTGGGAAGACTAGAACAAAAACACTGAACTTGGTTTGACTTTTCAGCTAGAAGCCAGTCAAGAGGGCTATAAAGTCTCACCAAGCAACAGTGAGAAGCATTCCTTCTGCAATTGACAGCATGCATTTCCTTGGCTGCATAATATTTAAATTATTAATAGTATACATAATTCTGATTAGTCAGTCTGTGTGGAAACAGTTTTGTTTGCTTTGTGGAGAATGCTTGCAGAGGTTTTGCATGCATTGTCAATACATCAAGAATGAGCTGCTGGAATGGTTTCCAGAGACTTTTTAAAGTAAAAAGCGTACTAGAAAACTGTATCTTGCTAGATCATAAATTGAAGAAAAAAAAAAAAAAAGAAAACAAGTTATGTGGATTATTTATCTTGGTTTATCTCCACCGCCAGACTTCAGATCCCTTTCAGCTTTTGCAGTGGAATAAATACAGCAAAGAACCAATTTTGTGGTGTGGGATTTTTTTTGTCGTCATTGCCAACTTCGGCATTAGTCATGCTGTATGACAGAATCTCAATGAGTGGCTTTCAAAATGTTTTTTCTTTTGGTCCTGCCTAGGAGTTCCATGCTTTAAATCAGATCTAGCTTATGCTACATCTGTATTTCTCAATGCCTCAGTATAGAAACTGGAAAAAGAGTGGATGATCAGTTTGCTGAAGTATGTTCTCAATGTCCCAGTGTAATACATCTCAATTGCATAAAAGGATTTTGTAATCTTTTGCCTTGTTGCTTACACAGTAGGTATTAAGTTAATTATTTATAGCTTGTCAGGGTAGCAGTTGGAGTATCCTGTGCAATGCAGGAGGAGTTGAATCTGACAGGAAGCCATCCTACTGCGACTGGTCAGCCTGGGTAGGGCCAGAAGAGTTTGAGGTGGAACAACTTAGACATCTTACTTTTTTACCACCCCCTCCCACTGAGAAATATCACCATCCCATTTATCCCCTCAAATAACTTCTCCCTGTGATCATCATTGTTTTTTTCTCACTTTAAATTCTTGTGTTCTTCCTCTCTCTAGCTATATTTTTCTCCTAACTTACAGCAGTTACATTGTCTGCGCACATTTCATGGGCCTTCCGGAAGCAGCATCTGCTCCCAGACAACCCTGTGAAGAGACCATCCCTGTTATCATAGCCACTAGATGGCAAGCCTCAGACAGAGAATTTCCCACTAACATCTAACCTAAATCTTTTAGTTTAAAACAATTCTCCCTTGTCAGACCGTGTAAAAAGTCACTCTCCCTCCTGCTTATCGGCCCCCTTTAGGTACTGGAGGGCCACGACGAGGTCTCCCCAGAGCCTGCTATTCCCCAGCCTGAACAAGCCCAGCTCCTCCAGCCTCTGAACACCCCTGCGGCCTCCTGCGGGCCTGCTCCATCAGCTCCATGTCTTCCTTATGCTGGGGGCCCCAGGCCTGGATGTGGTTCTCCAAACTTTCGGTATGTAAGCTCATCCCCACGAAGCCTTGGTGGGGTGGAGCTGCCATCAGCGCGCAGCCAGCCCTACCTCGTGGGCGAGGTCCCATGAGCTGTGGGGCAGACAGCGCAGGGCAGGTGAGGAGAGCACCCTGCCGGGTGCCTGCAGACCATGCCCTCCCTGGGCACGTGGCCCGGGTGCCGGCTGCCAGGCCCTTGACCTTCCTCCTGGCCCCGCTGCTGACCTCTGTGGCAGCCTGGCTCAGGGATCCGCTCCCTCTCCTCGCCCAATGGGGACGTGTTGTTTGTGAAGTCGCTGCTGAGTCAGGGTTTTGCTGATCTGCAGACCCTGAACGTGGAATCTTGTTTGTTTTTATTTTTTTTTTATCCTGAACATCATGCCATCTTTCTGCATCCAAGCTTGCTCTGACATCAGAGTGGGTAAGAGATCAGGGACAATTAGGGTTTTTCTCACAAGAAATGCTGACGTGAACACTTCAGGTTGAGGAACCTGAGAAATGTGAAATGTCGGAAAAAGCTCTCAACTTCAAACACGATGTGATGATGTTGATGGTAGTACGATCCATGCTCCCAAGCTGGAGGGGCTTCAGTTTTATTCACATACATACATATATATATATTTTTTTTGGTTAATGGTTTTAATGCAAAAAGCACTTCCTTGAAATACAGGGGAGAGATGTAAATAATTATAAATTATACCATGGAGTTTAAGTCTTAGGAGGTAGCAATGTTACTTGAGCTGAGCAGCTGTGTTTACTACAGATCTTCACCTGAATAAGATATGATAACTGGGATGTGTGTGAGTTGTGATAACAGGCAATGCTTTGAACTCTCCTGACCACCAGATTATGCACTGTGGCGTAAGTTAATCTATAGCTGTTCCTTATTCCAGAAAATAAAACCTTTCCAGGAAAAGGAAAGGTTTCACGTTTGTGATACTCTCATTCCTTTCAGATCAGTGTGGGAAAACAATCTACTGTGTTTGCTTTTTAGTTGATCTTACTTCAACATTGCATCCTTTTGTTGGGGCATCAATGCTGTGAATTGCAAACAAAGTGTGTACATGTTATGCTTCAGTCAACAGGTTCTCAGTGAAATCAGGGGGTGTTCTCCCACTAGGTGGAATTTTTCAGAAAGCATCTGGTGTTTGCTTAACTTCTCTCCCACTGTGTGGTGAGAAAGGGGCTCAGCACTGAGAACTGCTGAAAATTTCACCCTTAGTGTCGTCACTGTTTGTCCCACCAGGTCATTTAACTCTTCTGTACTGCAATCATTTCTTCTATAAGATAAGAAAAACCTCAAAACCTAGTGTTTTGTTATCCACAGAAGTGTGATGTGTGAAAAGGCTGGTTTTCTAAGAATTTTCCTTTTTAGGAGGATAGTTTTATGCATTTAAAGTATTCTAAAAGATAGGTAAAACCTTAAATAAATAACTAAAGTAACAAAAAATGCCCTTTCAGTCCAAATATTGGATCTTCTCATGGGTAAGGAGGGATTACTCAACACATTACTCCAATAGATGGATCAAAATTGTGGGGGCTGAAGGACAGCTTGGTTAAGGTCTGCTTGTCATGGAAAAGACAACTATGGTAAATGACTCCTGTCTTTGAAGAACAAAATGTAGCTTCTAGACAAGAGTCTAGTGGAACTCTGTCTACAGCTGTTTTTTACTATATCCAAAATAACAATTATCATGTAATTTGACTGCTCCACCACTGCCACTTTAGACAAAGCAGCTAAAGACTAGAGGAAGAACCACAACCTAGCAGAATATTCATGAATGTATGCAAATATTAGTTGGCCAGTGCAGTAGATAAATTCCCTGAAACAGAGATCTAATCAAAAAATTGCTGGCATGCACAGCTGTGATGTTGCAGAAAGAGCTGAACTGAGATGACTGTCGAAGGTCCTTAGGATATGAGTATTTGATGTGAAAGGTTTGGTACTAGAATCTAGACAGTTCTTCCTGTTATTTCAGCTCTCAGTGCAGGTTACTCTTTCTATTTTTTTCTTGAATGTTCTGCAAGACATGCAATATGCAGCTTCTTGCATGTTATAAGCTTTACACTAGTCTCTCCTCAAAAGCTATCATCTGCTGCAGTAAGCACCATCATAAAAGTCTCTGGGCTTTCAGCCTGTTCTTAATTTTTTTTTTTTTTTAGTACTGCAAGTTTTGTGGCATAGAAACTGAAATATCTCCCTCTCATCACAAATATGTTGTTATGGGAATAAACCATTGGCAATGCTACAACTCTCCTGGGACAAAAATGCTGGAGTTCTTCTGTATGGAATTCAATTTAGGATTGGAGCCATCAAAATATTCGAGAGGGATGGAATTGAAATTCTGCATCTGACTCTGCTGGATTTCTATATTTATATAGAATGCCTTATATTCAAATGCCTTGAATATAATAGAATATTATAGCCTTATAGAATGCCTTATATGTTTGTTCAAGGGAATAACAGCTTTTAGTGTCTTTAGCCAACATCGCTCACTTTCATTTACTCTGATCACTTAATTTTTAGATGCTTTGGCCATAATCTGATTTATCTCCTGGAAAGACTTTTTGAAAAAGATTGCGAAGAAGCCACAAGGTGACTCAGCAAAAACCAGACAGAGGTGTGATCGAACATCCCTGCGTTGCTGGTAGTAGAGATAGCAGAGAGCAGCCTATCATCAGTCTGTATAATCCCAACCTTGTTAACAATTAGGGCACGTTTCCTTTGTCCTGGGGAAAGTACTTCAAGGGTTCTTACATAACTCTTTATACCTTATCTTTTGTCATCATTTTCTCAAGTATTTTTCTAAGCTGTGTTTGCTTAAAACATATTTTATTGTCTCAGTTAGCAAGGCTGTTAATCATGTTTACATCCATGATGCATGAGCAGCATCCTGGTGGAAGTACAGGTATGTCTAGTACAGAGAGGGGTGTCTGCATTAATCATGTTGGATGTTTGATTGCAACAGCCCTGTAATTCATTTGCTGTTGGCAAATCTCTCATAACCTTGATTTCCCTGCTTGAATTTTGTGAAATAACCCCTGCCAGCCCATGAAAACTATCAGCTCTAATTTTTGTGTTCAGATACAAACAATGCAGGATATATTTAAAAAACAAAAACAAACAAACAAACAAACAAAGAAAAAACAAGAAAACCTGAGGGAAACATCTTAAAAAGGAATATGGGAAACGACAACATTTCAAGAGGGAAGTGAAAACTGTTTCAGATCTGCCATTAGGGGATATAAATGGCTGTCACAGTAAATAATTTGGGATCTTGAACTTCACTATGTAGAAGAGGTAGAAATGTAGTGGAGAGAATACATCTTCATTCATGCTCATGACCTAATTCATGAAAAGCAAATTGTCTCAAATTTTCAAGAATTCATTTGGAAGCCAGTTAAAAAAGATTAGTGTAAGGTTTCTGTTCATTGTCTTTTAAGACTCTATAGCTGGGCATGAAGTCTGTCAATGAAAGCAGCATGTCTTAAATGAGGTGCTTTTCATTACATCTAAAATCTACCTAATTAAGAATTTCTTTTCTGAGTACTCAGGTAATCATAGGCATGTTTAAGATGCACATAACTACAGGCTAAGTACAGTCAGCTCTCTTCCCTGTCCTATCTTAATAAGAGAATGTTGGGAATACAAAGGGCTTTTCTTAGTTCTAGTTGAGACTATAGGATATTGGGAACATGACTTTAAGAAAATCTGATTTTTTTTTTTGGTGATGAGGTAGTATTGGAGGGGGATCACAGGCCTAGAAACAAGTTCCAGCTCTCAATGTAATACTGTATAATCAAGATTGTAGACAGTTCAAGGTCCATCTTAAAAGCAGTTGATATTTCTTACATGCACTGCTTCCCTGACAAATCATCTAGACTTGTCCAGTCTAGATAAGTCTACTTTTGAGAAGTATCAGCCCTCTTAATGGTAGAGGGTATTTGGGGGCTGGAAGGAAAGCACAGTCTGAGGTACTGAGATCTCTCTTCAGTCAGGGTCTGTGGAGAGACCCTTTCTTCCTAAACCGACTTGTGTATTTTGCGAATGACTGCAACCTTCTGGCATAAAAGTCCTTCCTACATGCAGCTGTTAGGTTGATTCAGTGAGCGTTTTTTGTTAGCAGAAGCTGTGAAGGATTTCTTGTCTCTTCAACAGTCTGTCCCTCAATATACTGCCTTCTAAAATGAGAAGGTGATTAGCATTCAGACACACAGGGCAGCCGACGGACTTGTAGAGATGGCCAGATGGTACAGGGTAGTATATTAAATATAAGTACACATCATACAGGTGCTATCACTTTTTTTTTCTTTTTTTTTTGACAAGGAGCCATATGCTAGACTGACCCGTGTACAGACAAGAGAAAGCTGGATTTAACGATCCGCTGAGTGAAGTTCATCCATACCTTTACAGGAGCAGAAAATACAAATGAGGCAGAACTGGAATGGGAGTGATTTGCAGGAGGGGGCCCTCGCTTGATTATGTGGAGTGCAGCTGTGACCTGTGGAGTTGTCTGCATGGGCTAGACAAAGGCTGCAGCAGAAGATTCCTGGGAATTAGCTTGCTCTTTGGAAAATGGATGCAGAAAAGTTCCATGCCTGTGTGCATTGTGGGCAGACAGACAGGCTTTGAAAAGGTATAGACCTCTGTGTACAGACTGTCTTCTGAGGAGAAGAAAAGCAGTGAAAATTAGCAATGCACTGTGCGAGCTGGTTATCGGAACTACCTTTCACTTATCTTGCTGGACTGTAGCACAGAAGTTCTGACTTGCCTGCTCAGGGATCTTGGAATAACAGGGTAAGAGGAGATGCTCCAGCAACTGTTCAGAAGAATTAAGAGCTCCACCCAGCTGCCGTGGCTCTTTCCTCCTTGAAACACCCACTGCAGGCAATGCTTCCTCCTGCAACAGCTGCATACAGCCTCTGCAAGGGAACTGCTGCCTACTGGGCACCAGAGTGTTGTAATGAACAGACACGCTCCTAGGATATATTCAGGTGAAGAGAAAGAAAGGCCAAGAAGAAAGATTAAAGTAACTTACTGATTTTGAGTTAGATTTTCAGGACGGGTGTCTGAAATTTCTCTCGATACATCCTGAGGAGTTGCTTTTCAGGTCATCCACCTGAAACCTCTTTTGATTGATGCTTTGGACCTAAGTTACGAAAGAAAAACCACAAATGAATTGAAATAAAAGTGTCTTCCTTGTCCTCCTCTTAGTGCAGTCAGAGGAAGCCAGGTGGTAGGACAGGGAAAAGCACTATAATTAAACTCCACCCATCTTCAAATGCAGGTGAAGAGGTCATTCATCATACATGAAATGCTTACATACAATTATACAATATTCAAACAATTATAAGCTGAACATAGAACAATCAGTGATTCAGGAGTAATGAGCTAGTATCCTGACAGAAACCTCAAGGAGGACCTCCCTGTTTCGTTACTATGATCTTTTTGCAAACCTAACCAGGAAGGAATTTAAAATCTCATTGAAAAATGCGTGAAGAGCATGATATCTTTTTTCTTTTTACCCTGCGAAATGCCATTTCATACTTGCATACTAATTTCATGGATTTTTTTTTTGTTTGTTATTGCAAGGAAATAATTCTACTGCCTGTATAAGTACCCTGGAAAGATCATATTTCTTTGAGGTCTTTTGGGAGATTTTACTAATAAGTATGAATGTACCTACAGAGTCAGATCAAAAGTCTGTTTCTTTCAGGAGCCCTTCTCCAACAGTGGTCAATAAGAGGTATCAAGGGAGAAGAACATGCATCTCTCTGTCGAAAGGGGGTACTGGTGGATGACAAGGTGGACACGAGCCAGCAGTGTGCCCTCGCAGCCCAGAAGGCCAACCACATCCTGGGCTGCATCCAAAGCAGCGTGGCCAGCAGGGCAAGGGAGGTGATCCTGCCCCTCTGCTCTGCACTGGTGAGACCCCACCTGGAGCACTGCGTCCAGACGGGGAGTCCTCAGCACAGGAGGGACATGGACTCTATAATATATGGATTCTATAATATATTTTACTTAATAAAGCCCTGAGCAACCTGGTCTGGCCTCACAGCTGACCCTTGACTTCAGCAGGTGGTTGGGCTGGAGGTGTCCTGGGATCCCCAGAAAGAGGTTGCCAGTGCACGCTCCCAGAAAAGACAGCTGTACCAGCTGGAGGGGGGTTTGCAGATCTAAAGCGATAAGCCTCTTCAGCTTCGGGTGAACAATGCTGTCTGCGTGTTTTAGCAACAGTGGGTATTTCATATGCTTCTTTTAAAAGGAGTCCAGCTAACGAAGAGGGGCAGAAGGTACATCGTTAATGTGGAAACACTGGCAGCCTGATACATGGAGTATCACATTGCAGCACTGATGTGGGAATTTCTTCTTTTCTTTACCAAACTGTTGCTCATGAACGCCTCCGCAAAACCCCCTTCAGAGCTGCCTCTACTGTCTTCCCACCCCTGTTTCCCACAACAGTAATGTGCAAACAAAACAACAAACCTCCTCACCTCTGGTTTAATCCTTTTCCTCCATTACCTCTGGCATCTCTTTGTGATATCTTCACGTGTTTACTTAATTCTGGTGGTGAACTCCTCAGGCAGAGAGGTGTTTCTGTAAATTTAGGTGTATTTGTTGAGCTACAGGTAAGATGACCTCAAGAACAAATTATCATTACAATCACAACAGCCAGGCCTGCAGGATTAACCAGTCAGAATGAGAAAAGCTAGCTGCTTTCATTCTTGATGATTTAATGATATATCAAGTACTCTCTGAGCTTTTCAGTGAGTGAGTGAGGCTGTGGGGAATTTTAAAAGTCCAAAATACACCCATCTTTGAGGTATGAATGTGCAAATGGATGACTGCTAAAATGGGAAGCCTGCTGTGCTTTCACTGGCTGCTAAATCAAAATGCCTTGCTTTGTAACAGAGGTGTGTTTGATTGAGAGAAGGTTTTGTTTTCAGATGACTTAAGTGATTTCTGTGCTAAAGGAAAAGTTCTTTTGGTATAGAAGTTTGAGGGTCTTCTTCACTTCCTGTGTTGTCATTTCTGGTAACTCTCTGTGTTATCTGAACTGTTTTTTGTTTGTTTGTTTTGTTTTTTGGTTGGTTTTGGTTCTGTTTCGTTTTTTCAAAAAGGGCTGAGAGACTTCAATAGCACAAGCTCAAGTTCCAATGCTGTTTAGAGGACTTGGAAAATTCCAATAGAATTAGTATAGCCTGAGAGAATGAATGAATTTGGTATTCTGCCATCAGTGGTGCTTGGGATGAGATCTGCAGCTCTTTGTAATCTGCATATAAATATAGAGAAATTCACATGTGACGGTGACCTCTATGTCATGTATACAGTAGGTTGGTGCGGTCAAAAATAAACCTTACAACCAAACATCACAAGGTCTAGTTTACTGGTTTAGGAGCAGGAGATAGTTTAGTTATAAGGCTAGGCAAAATTGTCACACGTGTGGGATTCCTTAAACAAGATGTGATGTATGGTTACAAGGGTTCTTCAAACCTAAGAACAACATCCTGCATTGTGGAAAAATACAGATTAGGAAACTAAGTTTGTTGATTTTGATGTTAATGCCATAATGGCTAGTTACTTTAAGACTGCAGTAACGTGCTACCTGTGGTGATGAGTAATAATTATTTTAAAATATTACAAAACTATTTTAAAGTACTAAGCTTGCGTACACTAATTTTGAGATTGATGCTTGGTACGTGAGGGTAGGACTCATGTAAATTTGCAGCCAGATATGAAGTAACAGAGCCGGAGACTTCTGGAAGGAAAGTGTGATGTTTGTGATACTCCCACAGCAAACTGGAGGTACCAGACAGTAGGTGTCAGCACCGTTTCAGCTATGCACAAGTTCACTGCAAACATAGGTCCAGGCAACCAGCCTTAAACCCAAGTTTACTGTGAGCTGTGCTTCCAGTAAACGGAGTGTCTGGAAAGAAGTGCTGAGACAGAATGCCATGAGTCAGAAAGTTGGTGAAAATAACTCATGTATTGTATTCACCCTGATGTATTTCCAAAGTACCAAAGGAAAGACTGCTTCTGGAAATAGTAGTTTAATTAGGTTTTGTTGTCTTGTGAATTGGCCAAAGGGGTAACTGGCAGAGAGACCTGGATGAAGTTGTCTCCCAGGAATTTTAAGAGAACTGGGAAATTAATTAAAGCTAGGAAGGCTGGTATGATGAGGGTATGGAAATCAGAATGGGGCAGGTAGGGTTAAGTACAGTGCTAGGAAATTTCTGTAAGATTTTAGAATTATGCAGTTTTGTGATGTAGTTTTAAACTGGAACAAAGAAATTGGACATCTTATTTGTGAAAATAGGGCGTGTCCTGTCTGTGGATCTGTGGATTGTTCTGTAACAGTTTTGGGGGTGAAAAAAGCAGCAGGAAGATTTAAACTGGCAACATGCACATGAGATCCAGGATGTGATGACCAAGCCAAAAACGGTGAGCCCAGATGCCTGAAGAGCCTGGTGAAAACATTATGATCTCCCCCTCGAGGTGCTGAACCAGAGTTTGTTCTCTAGAATTGCTTCTAACTGAACACATAACTGCCTGCATTTCGTCTTTGCAGGTGGATGGCACTGGAGATTTACAAGTCAAAAGAAAAATGGGGCTGGAGCCTTGCAGTCCCTCTCCTGGCTGATCTGCATGTATCCAGGAGCTCTTCTATAAGCATGTGCCCTCAGCAGAGTCCTGTGTGCAGCCAGTGCCAGGTGGATGGCTACGCACAGAGAATAGGAAGCAGAGGATTTTCCTGTCGATACTCATCAAGGAAGAGCTGGAAGAGCACTCTTGTGTGTGTCCCCAGCCCCTGCCTTCCCCCCCACCCTGGAGGTCACATTGTATTCCCAAATGCTCTGATTTCCTGGCACCCGTGCAGTGGCACACTCCTCGTGCTGCGAGCTTGCAGCGTGGTCTGAAGGGAGTGCAGCTGCATTGTGATCTGAGTTGATCTATTGCTATATAAAGGGGGCGGGCCACGCTGCTCGTTCCAACTCCTTTTCTGTCATTACTGCTGCAGAAGCACCAACCGACAGCAGCTGGCACGCCTCTTGATTGGCCCTTATATAATGTGGGGTTTCACAGGGTGCTGATGTAGGAATAAAGTCAGGCGCTCTTGAGACAGACTGGCATTACTTGTCCTGTCGCTGGTGCTCGCTTCCCTGTCGGGGTCAGGGGTGATCTGTGGCCCTGTTGGCTTGAATTTTGGAAGGTGTGCAGGATGGCTCCAAATGAGACAGGGGATGAACTTGTTTTCTTTGTGAATGGTAAAAAGGTAAGGAAGATTCCAGCTTTCTGCTCGGCTTGCTCCTGGACTGTGGCTGGTTAATTATTTTTCTTATTGTCTTCTCTACCTCTGAAGTTTTCTAATACCAGTGCAATTGTCATGGTCACTTTTAAATATTAAATTGTGAAGACTGTTTATTGCTTTCCCCTTCTTAACTTCAGTTTGTGAATTATTGGGAGAGCAATATATCTATATAACCTTCATTTTACATTTGTTGGCAAAAATTTGCTGCAATTCTGAGGCAACTACTTTCAAATAAAAGGTGCTGTGACTTAGCACAGGCTTTTTTACTAGAAATACTTTCAGTAATTAAAACAGATCTGGAAAAAGTAACTCAAAGGTAAGCATCCATATAATTCGTACGTTCAGTGAGTAATTTTGACATTTGTTTTTTAAAAGGGATGCAAGTAAAATGTTCATTCCATTTCCATTTAAGAAGCTAGCAAACTCTTCCCAGTCTAAACCCCATTAACCAATGCTGTTCTGCATGCCCTGAAAATGAAAGTCACCTCAATCACCTGCTGATGACCACCAAAGGAGGTGTCTGTCTGTCCTTGCACATACCAGGCACCTTTGAGCAGTTTCTCCCAGAGCACCTTTCCCAGTTTAACTTCCCCAAGCTGGCACTGCAGCCTCTGCTCTGTGCCAGCTTGTAACGAGTCAAGGCTACCTTTTCTGAACAGTGAGTGCAAGTCCTGTGCTTAGCTCAGTGTTGACCTTGCCCTGCCTCTTCCCCCTTGGCTGATACCTGGGCTGGGAAACTTGGGGAGGGCTGTATGTCCCCAGCATACTCTGTAGCCAAGAGTTTGTGGGCGTTCCCTGTGTCTCCCTCTGGGGTCAATCCCATGTGGAACTAAGTCTGGGCTAGAGAATCAGATTTTTAATCCCTTGGGGGATCACACAGTATTCTTATTTGGTTAAAAAGCTCTGCACGCTGCCCTGCGGACAGGCACAGGATTCCTATCAATTTTGCTTTTGTTGATCTTTCCTGCTAGTTTAATCAGTGGATGTAAGTGTAAATGTGGATAACATTGTTGCTACAGTTAGGGTGTTTTAGTTATGAATTTGGATCCCAAGATAGACTGGAATTTGACCTTTCCAAGGTACTGGGATGTTCAATGTCAAAGCTTTCTATCAAAGTATCAGTTGTGAGCTGAAAAATGAAATTTACATGGTATTTGATTAAAATTTAATCAAAGGGCTCTTGCATGTAACGCTGATGCAGAAGCCAGACCTGGTTCTGAGCTTTTATAAAGAAGAGGACAACGTCCGGAGCTTTGGTTACACAGTTCAGTAGTGGCTCATGCGTCAATGTTACCTGACTTATCAGCTGCTAGTTGTTTCTAAAGGGAGGTGAAAACTTGAAGCTTTGAGTTATGATGACTGGCTAATTAAGTCTGGAAATCGAGATCATGAAACAGTGGCATAGGATGGTCTGTGAATTTCATCTGGTTAATTTTCTGTTATGACAAGGGCACAGGTGACGTACCATTAATTCGTCTTGTTCCCTTTCTGTGAAGGTTTCAGTGACTACAGATCCCTCCCTGTGAACGCAAATTTTCAGAGGGTGGCTTGGGAGCTTTCTTGAGTCTCACAGTAGGGAGTTGCCACAAACGTGTTTGGCTGTCCAGGCTCTGACACATGCTAAGTATACTGTCTTGTGTTCTTTTCCTGGTATACTCTAATGGAAGAGAATTCCTGGCCTGGTGCCAGGCTAGCGTTGGTTCAAAACCAATATGCCACTCATGGCAGGTGTGAAGAGCTGGCAAACAAATTTCTATGTGCAGAGTTAGCTGGTGCTTCGGCGTGAGTGGTTGCTCTGTGTACATCAATAGAAATGTCCTTCCTGGAGCAGATTACACGTCTTTGTATGCGTCATATGCTACTAATCAGTAAAGCAGAAAAGACTGATCTGCACCAAATGGGTTCTGTGGGACTCCTGTAGATATGTGGTGATGCAGAGAAGGGAAGGAAGAGCAGTGTGAGACCTGAAGGCTGACAGCAGAAAACAGCCAGTTCCTTTTGTATCTGCTCTTGCTGTGTCTTAAAGAACTTGCTGTGAATGGCATCTCCCTTGGCACTCGTCAGCACTTTTTATGGATCCACAGTTCCCTGTCTACCAGCTCTGCATCAGAGCTGGCCTTCTGCATGTCTGAAGAGGTTTATCACAATATGACCTTGGCAGTGCTTGGTTAGAGGAACAGCAGGGACCATTAATGCTACCAGCAGTACCAGCTCGTTCCACATGTCAGGGCTGTCTCAGCATCCTCCCCTGCTTGCTTAGGGACCTTGCTTATAGGACCACAGCACTAGCAAGGGGGCAGGTTCCGCCTGATCTGCGAGGAGGAGAGGGCTTCCTGGGTTGTACTCCTCGCAGAGCCTCCAGTGACATTTTTTCTGTTCCCTTTTTTGTTGTGCTGCCAAAGCGGCTTGAGTTACACAGCAAATGCAGGTCCAAGAGAGAGAAAGAGGCTCATTTGGCAGTCCAATCCATGGCAACAAAAGTGGGGTTTGTCGGGATGTTTCTTTACATGGGGGGTTACGTGATGAGAGAGGTGGTGGGAAATCCCTGGGCAATGCTGCTGAAAGAGCAGGTAGCAAGCTGGGGTATGGCTCCGTCCACTTGGAGCCCTAACAAAATATTCCAGTCAGTTTGCTGGAATGAAAGTGGTAGCATGGCCAGTGGGAAAGGTCACTGCTGCAAGGACCTGTGATAGCTTGGTACTGCTAATGGGCTGCTGATATTCTGTCGTGGTACAAACCTGCACGATAAGAGGTGGTTGATAAGATAAGGACTTTCATGGTAGCAAATCCTACTCTTACATTAGCCCAGTCTGTAATATTATCAAGAAAAAGTCTCCTCAGAGCAGCTGAGCATACTTCACATTCAGGGCTGTTTATTTTAAGCACCTGTTTACTTCGCTGGGAGTGAAGCTTGGCACACAACTAACACAAGGTTAGTGCCTGGAACATGATAGAAAACAACACACGCTGTTTACAGCTAATAGGGGGCTGGAACTGGAGGATCTTTAAGGTCCCTTCCAACCCAAGGTGGTCCGTGATTCTGTGAATAGTGGCAATTCTGGTTTCCCGAACAGGCATGCAGAACATGTTGCATGAAATTTTAGTTCAAACATGCTCAGTATTTGTATTTCTATCCTGAATATTAAGAGAAGACCAATGTTGGAAACCACATTAAACTTCTTCCAAAGCCTGTGGACGTTTGCAGATGGAACCAGTCAAAATACATGATTTTTTGAGCTTTAGGACCCTCTGGTGCTATATAAACAGTGAATGGAAAATACTCAATGTATTGGTTTAAAGCAGAATAAAATTTCTCACGACCAATAGATTTTCATTTTGTGGTTATATTCAGTTAGTCTGTCGATGTTCTAGTCCTTTTACCAGGTAAATGAATTTGAAATCTCACTAACTTCAGGAATATCCATCCACAGATTGTAAGATCCCTTAGGACCTTGGCTAACCTGACTTGCGGCACAGCTGTCCGGTGGAAAGCTTTCACTTTCTATTCTTGCGTCTAGTGAGTGAACAGGAGTTGTTCAGAGAAACGTGTTTCTCTTTACAGGCACTAGCTGATGGAAAGCTTAGCTTGTTCTTTGGTAAAATGCACTTCTGTGTGTTTTCCTTTTTGATCCTTCACTTACCTTGCTCAAGTACTGTTACTGGACCGCTAGTTTAGGTCTTTGTGTTCTAAAGACAAAGTTATCTGTTTTGTTGCTGTTGTCTGTTGCTCTGTGGGATAAAGTAACCTGTCTCAGAGCAGAAAGAGCAGGCACACTTAGCTTCAGGTCAAATCCTTTGCAGCCAGTGCAAACCAGCCCGCTGGAGCTGATCACTGGTAGATGACTGGTGCTTCTCTGCACCCTCCCAGTTCTCCTGAGTGCAGGAGCAGGGAACAGAAAGCCCAGCTGCCTCTCTGTGCAGCCGCTCCTCATCTGTCAGGGCAGAGAAGTTAGCAAGTGAAAAATGTTAACTGAGATTCAAATTTTGTACATGAAATTATGGGGAAGTGAGCTCAACAGCTCTCTGGAACAGCCCACAGAATGTAAGAGTGTGGAGTAGAACACAGATGTGTAGTACAAACACAGCAATTCAGAGCAGATTTATTGGGAGTCATTTGACCATCAGTGCCCTCCTAACATTGCCAAAACATTGATGTTTGATTAATATTTAAACTACCACATGCAGCAACATCCACAATTTCGAATATGTCAAAATGTATCCACCAATCTGATTTATTTGCCAACGTAAGAATTGGTTTAAAAAACAATAACAAAGCAAACCAGCAACTTAGCAAATAAGAAATCTTTCCTTAAGAGCAGTATCTAAACAGGCTGATTCTAATCCCGAGGAAGACAATGGTCATAATTCAACTTCCTTCTGCACAGCAGCACCAAGTAAGATGAACAAGAGCTGTTTTGATGGGTTAGATTTTGAGCTGTGAATCATACTGTTCTGGGCATCGGGCAGGAGAAGTGTTGTCCCCACTCATGGGGTTTTGAAATATTTTAAGAACAAGTCACAGCAGGTGAGTGTAACACCCCACTGGAGCAATGATGTGTCGAAGGACAAAACTAGCATCAATGACAATGAACAGAAGGCAGGAGCTGGGAAAAATCTTCCTGTGTGATCTACAAAAGAGACTCGTAAGCAAACATTGCCCCAGCAGGAGTGTGAGTGCAAGAGAAATTACTTCCTGCTCTCTCATGAGTGAGATTTAGTTTAACCCAGAATGCCCTCCAGACTCTTATCCCGTATCTCCCTCTGATCCCAGGTCTCTGCCAGCTGCAGCAGCATGGTCTGAAGTTGCTGAGGCAGGAAACTGGACTATTAGTTTGAATGGGATACAGGTGTGGAGCGCTCACGACGTGTTGTTCTGCATAGTGGGAGCCACTTTCTGATAGATTGAGCAAAGGTTTGACTCTGAT
Source organism: Alectura lathami (assembly GCA_013399715.1). Lineage (NCBI taxonomy): Eukaryota > Metazoa > Chordata > Aves > Galliformes > Megapodiidae > Alectura > Alectura lathami. The sequence continues at coordinate 281,580 of VXAV01010687.1, read as the reverse complement.
GGGACTTGGCATGTGCTAAAGTACTGCCCTAGAAGTGTGTGGGGCTCAGTGGCTATATGCTTTGCTGAATGAAGGCTTAGGCTTGTGTTTTATTCCTTATTGAAAACTTCCTGACAAGGAGACATTTGGCCAAACCTTCAATTGCTCGGTTGCAGTACATAATGGAATGCTTTTGGAAACTTTCAAGAAACATCCTTGAGGCATTTTCTTTGATCTAAGCACAGAATAATAGAAAAATTCTTCAACCATCTGGGAAACTGTTCCAAAGAGTAACCTCTGTGCTTGGCCATCTTGGGACCTGCTTTGAAAGGGTTTGCAATGGCCAGTGCTGAAGCCCTGGGGAAGAAACTTAGCTGACAGTAAGGGTGTGAGTTGCTGGGGAAGGCTCTTGACTCGTGAAATGACTGTGAAAGGCCATGGGGGACTAGGAGCCACAGGTTTCTCTTTTGGAATTACTTCCCTGTTTACCATGCTGCTGCAGAGGGAGCTGTGTGGTTAGTCTGAACCAACTGGCCAAGAGAAGCCCGGTACACGCTCTTACTGGTTTCTATGCATACAGGAGATAAGGGAACGGGGATCACTCTGCTTTGAATAGAAGCAACACAAGTGCTGCATGATTTACAGGAATACATCTGTGAGCTAGAAGGAGGAACTTTGTTTCCTTGTAGATTATCTCCAGTTTAGGAATAAGATTTAAAAAAAAAAAACAAAAAACAAAACACCCACAAACCAACAGAAAAACCCCTGACACTTGTGTGTTGTAGCAGTAACTTTAACGAATGGTTCTAAAAATGTTGACTCAAATAGGAAGTATGAACCTTGTCTCTTGAGAATGACTAGGTCCCTTGTCAAAGGCACAAAACTGAAGCAGTACAGAGGATGTGAAGGTGTCTTATCAGCACGAAAATAGGCTTACACAAATGACTTCTGTTTTGATTTGCCCTTCAAAGTTGGGAGAGGTTAGTTTATATAAAATGTATTTACCAGTGTGAGCTTTGGCTTAAAAACCAGTAACTATTGTACTATGGACTTGCACAGTGTAAGAGCCAAGAGCATATGATTACATTCTGGCACACTGTGAATGCGGAAATCTTTCTTGACACTCTATTAATAACAGCAAAATAGGAAGACAAGCTCTGCAGCCATTGGGAGGCACGGGCAGATCTTTGGGGCCGTGGTGCAGAGGTCAAAGTAAAATCTAATATCTAATAGTTAACTGCTCATATTGTTGTTCAGTAATGGATGCAGCTGACTCAAAATCTGCAGAGAAAATTTCTCCTTGGTTGCAGTTTCACATTCCCACATTTAGGATGGTTACTAATGTAACACTTGTTGTTGATTTAACATTATCAGGGATGAAAAAGAAACTTCAAGCCCTTGGTATTTGCCATCTGACCTGTAGGACCCGTTGTAGTCCTGTTAGTGTTTCTACTGTTTTGGTTTTTTGCATGTTTTCTGCAGTCTCTGTTTAATGCTGTTTCTGTCATTCTGTTTTTCTGTTTATCTCCTCATTTTCTCCAGTTCTTCTAACAGCAAGGGCAAGGGTCAGAGGTCAGTGATGCTTGATCACTAAAGGTGCTATGTGGAGATGTCAAGAATTCAGAACTTGAGTCCAACACAGTTCTTTTTTTCTCTGCTCACAAATCATTCTGCTTGCTATTTTTGAAGTGTCTGGGGGGCATTTGCCTTAGTGTGCCATGGCTGAAAACCTCTGGCCTAGGTGATATATATTCTTTCCCTGTTGCAATAAATTCAAAGTGACGTTGTATGTGGATACATATGGGTAACGGTGCTGAATCTAGAAATGGGAGTTAATCTGTGGTTCTACTCCCAGATTCGGAGAAGTTGCAGAAAGGCCAAACTTCCTCCTTCCAGCTAAGGTATCTATCTGACTTGCAAGGTGTTCTGTGTGTAAAAGAACCTTTTCCTTCTTGCAGGTGGTGGAAAAAGATGTGGACCCAGAAACAACTCTGCTAACCTACCTGCGAAGAAAACGTATCCGATGTCAGAAGGAGCTGCAGGAGGCTTTAAGTGCCTACAGCCTTTCGTAATTGTTTGCTGTCCGGCTTGAGCGCCAGGCGGAGCTCGAGCCCGGACCATAGGAGGGGCTGGTATTGTTTCTTGCTGGAAAAGATTACATCAGATCTTCCAAGACTGAAGAACAGGAAAAACTTATATCATATGCTTTAACTAAACATTAAATGATTTATTAGTACTATAATGGGAGATCTCAGAATCGCTGGCTGTTACAAAACGGTAGATAGAAATGGGTATGGAGGTGACCATAACATTGAAGGAAATCTAGCTTTTTTTTTTTTTTTTTTTTTTTTTTTTTTCCACAAAAACCGTAAAGAATTTTCTAGCCAAAACATTAGAACTGCTGGTTGCATCATCCAGTAATTTGGATGTTACTGGACAGGTGTAACCAATACTTTGGTTATCCTGTGGTGGGCTTATCACAGGGAAGGCCAGGACGACCCAGGGACTCTCAGAGGCAAAGGTTCCCACCCTGTCCGGTGCGTGCCTTTATGTGAACGGATGCAATCAGCCACGTTTGACTCCTGTCTGAAGCTGGTCACACCTGAGTCCAGTTTGCTTCAGGAGCTGGTAGCTATCACTGGGATGACCAGGCTGGCTGTACTAGATCTAGCTCAGGAGGAAGTGCCGTGAGTTTTTGTCTGAACCAGCTGGGAGTGGGCACGCTACAGACCGCTCACATCTGTGCTGGTGTATTTCTGAAAAGAATACTTTTTGTGCATACTTATTTAACCTTTGCTGCCCTGTTCTGGCTGTCTGGGATTTGAGATAAGTGCAAGGATATAAATCATGCTCCTCTTTGGGGTTTCCAGGAGAATTATCAGCAGCCCTATTTTGTCTGATGGTATCTTGGGTAGATAAAGTTCAGGAGGGAAAATAAGTGGCCTGTCTCTTGTGCCTGTGTGTGCTTCTCACTGCTAGCCCCTTTATGCCTAAGCTTGTTATTACTGAATGAATATAGCTTCAAAGGAGATAAGCGGAAATCTTAAAAATGTTCTGGGATGTTGATCTTACAGATTATGTGCTGGCATTTGAGACTTTGCTTATGTCCAATTATCTTGTTATCAGGAAAAATATGAGTGCTTGGTTTCCAGCAAGAAATCGTTGCTAAGATTTGATTGACAACTGTTCGAGCAGGCTTCTGCCAACACTCTTTGTGTTTTCCTTGATTCCTGTGCTCTCAGTGGGCCTGTGTGGAACCAAACTGGGCTGTGGGGAAGGTGGATGTGGTGCTTGCACTGTTATGATATCCAAGTACGATCCCTTCCAGAAGAAAATCATGTATCCTTTGCAATCTGAGCTCTTTAACAGTGTGATACGAAATGGGGACAGATCCAGGTTCTTGACATGCCAGGCACGGTATTGTTTACAAAAATGTTATATAATTTGTGTTTCTGCCAAAACATAATTTTTCACTTTCAAAATATAGACTCAGAAGGCTGAGAAAAGAAGATGCTTTTTCCAACAGCACTGCCCAGTGCTGATGCAGAGTATTTCATATTGCCCTGAAATATCTGCACTGACTCCAGCACACAGTCTGTCTGCCTTTTGCTAATTCAGAAAATGTTTATGTTTCTTTCTTACAATGAAGTATAACTTTTTGCTGGGATAAAATGTTTACTGCCATGGTATTACTACAATAATCTGATTTGTCTGTGCGGAGATGTTCTCTACTTCTATGGTAGCCTTCGGAATGATTCTTATTTTTTGAGACATTAGCTTTTCTCTAGCTCTCTGTTTAATTAATTGAAGAGTAAAGAAATGGAATCAAACCAAAATGGAATGGAGAAAAAGGATGGAGCAGAGGGATGGGTCCCAGTTTATTTTTTCCTACGAGGAATAGAAAATCATGAAATCTTGGATATATTTGGAATTGTGCCTGGAGACACTTTAAGTTGGGATTAGCTGACTGGTTCTCTGTAGTAACATGGCCTTCAACAGGAGATCTTCAGGGTCATTGTTTTGGTCTCCATGGAGAGGAAGTAAAGTAGCTTGTTCCTGTAAGAATTTTGCTGCTAGCCTGGATTTTTTCCTCACATGTGCCATCTAAAAATACATTTTTTTTAGGTAAAAGGTCAAGAGCTCCCTGCTTGTATATAAACTTTGTGAGTGAGCAAGGCCAGCTGTATAACATCTTTTGTTGTCTGCGCCCATAATTTACTTGCACGTTCTCTGTAGCTTAATGATGTGCAATGATGATGTTTAAATTTCTAGGTCAAATCTTGTGGTGCATAATCAGTTTAAACTTCAAGAGAAGCTGATAAGAATTTTGGTTGAGTAGGTGCTGTAGGATTTGACTTGCAATATATGCACTGCAGCTATTTAAGTTCTTCTGCTACATCCACTACCACAGTTTCTGAGTACTCTTCAGCCCTCCCAGTTTGCTTTTTTTCCTGTGCTGAGCAGCACTGTTGAATGAAATGACCTTAATTTGTGATTTTAGCCACCATACTGCCAATGCTTGCCTCTTCCCTATCTGTGCCCTGAACCATGTAGCTGTAACGACTGTTGAAGGCATAGGAAACACAAAATCCAGGTTGCACCCAGTCCAGGTAAGCTATTAGAAGTGTTAACTTTGGAACTCTGTATTCACACTTTCTTTTTATATTAATCAATTGTGTTTCAGTGTATTGGGACCCTCATTACAATGTTAAAGCCAAGACTTAAAATGTTAAAGCAAAGAGACTTTCCCCATGGAAAGTCCCACGGGTAGTCTTTACTTGCAGGGATGGCTAAGCGATGGAATCAAACTGCCTTGTCAGTTCCACAGCTCTGCTATGCCCTAGCAGGTTAGCTGGTTATCCTGGCCAAATTGTTAATGCTTTTGTTCTGGGGCTACGTGGCTCTCTTTGGTTCACATCCTGCATCAGAAACTGCGCTGAAAGCCGACAGCTGACCGACTGGGAGCCAGGAAATCTGAGCTAGGTTTTGTTTCTGCTGTGAACTTACAAGGATGCCCTTGGTTTCTCCTCCTGCATATTTAGGAACCTGCAGTGGTAGGAAGGAGTGATGGGAAGCTGGAGTTTTGCTCTTCTGGCAAGGTGTTGTAATGCACTTCTTACAGAAGCAGACTTCAATGCTGTCAGAGATATTGCTCCTTTAAGGGAAACTGTGATTCATTCCAGTTTGTGCAGTGGGTAGGACTTCTGCCAATATCTCTGTGAGACAGTAAACGACGAAGAGAAAAATAAGTTAGACATGCGTGAATGAATGACAGCTAGTCTGACCTTTGTTTATTTTCCTTCTTTTCCCTACCTCCTCTGAAGACTCTAACAGCTAAGCTTTGAAATTCTGACTCAGGTCAGGTAGCTTTCTAGCATTGCAAATTTGAAGAACTCTTGGTCTCGCTGGAGACTTCTAGCAATTTGCACTTCCTTTGGGAGTTTGAAGCCTAGATGTAAGCTTTTCAGTATGCTCTTCTCTTTGAAGTCTGCTTCACAGACTCTCATTGAAGAACATTTGATGGTAGTCTTGGCTCTTCAGGTGAGATTGTGTGTGTGATTAACAGAAATGTTGCAGAAAAATAAACAAGTACAACCATGAACTCACTTTGATATGAGCTGACGGTTGCTGTTACTTTTATTCTCAGGAGAGAATAGCAAAAAGTCATGGTTCCCAATGTGGCTTTTGCACTCCAGGCATTGTCATGTCCATGTATACCCTGCTTCGGAACAAACCCCAACCCAAAATGGGGGACATAGAAGATGCTTTCCAAGGTAATACCCACAGCTGTGCAGAGGTGCAACTTGTGCTGCTTTCATAGCATGTGCTTCTAAATGGGATGGAGGTGCACCTTTGTTTAGTGTATTTCATTAAAGACAGACAAGTGCTATGAGGTTAACAACTAGCTTTTCCACTGGGAGAATGGTCAGGTGCTATGAAGTGAACAAAAATGGCCTATGAAAACCTCACAGAAGCTCATTGCCCCAAAGAGTGGCAACTGGTCTCAGTCTCAGGTTAGGACTTCTCTGAGCTTAAAACTACAGAAAATGTGGTTTGTGCCTGAGTGGTTTATAAGAGCCTCCACAGCTTGTGAAGGTCAATTTGTCACAGGCACAAAAGCCTGCAGAGTGATAGAGAGCATCTGGGCCAGATGCCGGGAACAAGATGGCAGTACATGATGGAGTAGGGCAGAATCCAGCTGTTGAAATTATTTGAGAGAGTGCTGTTACTTCTGAGGTTAGAGATGTTACAAGGCTTCTGACAGTGGCCTGAGAGTAAATTGGATGCAAAAGAAAGCAATCTTGTGATCCAGGAGACGGGGTAGTTGGTATGCTGATTAAACTTGCACAATTGAGGTAGATGAATACTGAATAGGGCAGAGTGATTTTTTTTCTAAATGGATTT
>VXAV01010687.1:218414-245606 GCA_013399715.1 Alectura lathami | reverse complement strand
GGGTTATACGGAACCTGTCAATCTCCTGCATCCTTCTGTGTATTGCTGCAGAGGATCTGGGGGAAGAAGAAAGGAGGGTGTATGGCTGCAGGATCACACGTACATGGAGCAGGGTTAAGGAATGTTTGTGTTAAATCTTCAGAGTAGTCTGTCAGATCTCTCTGTGGGCACAGAGAGCAGAGCTTCCTCATAGAGGGCTGTGCACATATTCCTCTCAAGTTTCTCCCCTTCTTTCTTTTTGTTTTCTTCTCAAATTTACAGTAGAAAAATTCTGCAAAGAAACCTTTAATGGCTGAATGGATATGGGAGTGTTTTTGCACGTCTGTGTTGCTGACCTGAGAATATCCAGTACTTAGGAAAGCAATTATACTGAAATGTAAAAATAGATAGAAATAGAAAACATAAAATATTTTGTTTTCAGATATGTTTTCTTCTTGACCTTCTTGTCCTTTGAATTATCAGAAGCACAATTCATTCAGTGCTAATCTGCCTGTGAAGGAATCAATATTTTGGTATTGATTTTTTTTTTTCTTGCTTTATCAACAAATTCCTGCCCTGCATTTACAGCATACCTGTTTGTCTGTATGGGCAAATTGCTTCATCTACCAGGGAAGTGCAATCACACCTCCATTGTGAACGCAGGAGCTGCACCAAGGTGCCAAGCCATAATCAGCAGAAGGGACAAGGGTTTAGAGATGAAACCTAGGAATTCAGCCAGGAATGGAGAACTAAAAACTCTTTGAAATTGTCACTGTTCATTCTTGTGCAGGAAGAGCAGCAATGACAAATAAAGAAAGTAACCTTGTTTGGATGTTTTTGTAGATAGAAGGAGCATTTGTCCAAGGCCTTGGGCTCTTCACCATGGAGGAGTTGCGCTATTCACCAGAAGGGAACCTGTACACTCGGGGGCCGGGGATGTACAAAATCCCAGCATTTGGAGACATCCCAACAGAATTCTATGTGTCCCTTCTCCGTGACTGTCCAAACAGCAAGGCAATTTATTCATCCAAGGTAAACCTGCAAGATCTGCAGACCTCTTACTGCTCTAGGCTTGTGTGAATGTGTGATACAGTAACGATGCATGTGTCAGAATAGTTAATACGTTTTGCTGGCTTTATTCTGGGGTCACGATGCTTTTCCATTCTTTACCAGAAATATGCATGCTACCCTTTATTGTAAAGAGGAACAGAAGTAGCATGCACATTACCACCCTCATTGTCCAGTAGAGGGAACTGAAACAATTTCGCTGTGCTGACAGCTCTGCTCTAACAGAGGCTCCATGCCTCCCTCTGCACCCTGTTTTCTCCAAAAGCTGTGGTTGCCCTTCCCAGGCAGTAAAGCCCCCATTGTGGATGACATTTCCAGCAGTATCATTTCCCCAGATCTGAAATACCAAGATCTTGTGTCTGAATTTTCTTTTTTTTTTTTTTTTTTGCTTACTTTGCTGTTTCACAGCAATACTCTGTCCTTAAAGGTTCATGATTAATCCACGTGTTCCTCAGCTGTTTCCACTGCAATCAGTGCTGCTCTCTGCAGCTATGTATGTGTACATATACGTATATAGCAGGTCTGAGTTTGCTTTAGTTACGGTTCAATGGAGCCTTAATTATATGTATATGAAACATCATTGTATGTGTATGTCTTGCCTGCCTCCACACCTTTTCCCTTTCCCTTCCACCCACAGAAACATCTTCATCAAAGGGAACTAACTGAATGATTTTAGTGCTGGCGGGAGAACTGAGAAAAATGGCTCTAGGCAATACCTCTGTACTCCCTGCGGGAGGCACTCCTGCAGCTTTGCAAGGACCTCCAGTGACAGAGCATAATGTGCTCTGCTCAGACAGCTCACCACTGCCTAGCTGAGTTCCCTTTGCTGCAGTTTTAGTACCATCCAAAGGGATGTGGTCTCTTTTTGCTTTATAGCAGCCTTTCTGTGTTAGAAAGCTTATGTTTTCCTACAGTTACTTCTTTAAATGGATTGAGGGTCGTTTTTAGCTTGATCTTTCCTTACTGATCACAAACTGGAAGCTGTTCTAGCTTGGTGCTTTCTCACTAATCTTGTCTGACAGAGTGAGGTTCACACCTGGCAGGTAAAGTGTTGTTTTGGTTTAGCCTTTCCTTGTTGTTCACATCTGGGAGACTGAGCAATTACAAAGCAGGTATGATTGTGATCAATGATCGTGGTCTAGGGCCTGCTCATCCTTCTGTCAGCCCCATTAGTCTTTCCAGGGCCAGGGCTGTTTGGGACTGCAGCCTCATTCTTGCTTGTGCTCTGTCTAGGCTGTGGGAGAGCCGCCTCTCTTCCTGTCTGCCTCGGTGTTTTATGCCATTAAAGATGCTATCTGCTCGGCGAGAAAGGACTCTGGTGTGACTGAACCATTCAGGCTGGACAGCCCTGCCACCCCAGAGAGGATCCGCAACGCCTGTGTGGACATCTTCACGAAAATGGTAACACCTTTGCTTTCATAGTCTGCTCCCTGACCAGCCTACCCCATGCTGTGTGCTGCCGTGTGTCACCGTGGCCCAGATCTGGGATTAGGCCAAAATTAAGCAGCTGGTTTTTATTTCATGGGCATGATCCTTCACTTAACATGCTACCAAATGAGCGACAAATCCACAGAGCGGTGTTGCTAGGGCTGCCATCGCAGGAAGGGCAGTATGTCTGAATTTGTAGTTCATCCCTCCATCCTCCAAGTGCAGCCTGCAGAACAAAGCCTCTGACTTGTCCTAATGCTCCTGACCATCATCTCTTAGGGGATCAGCACTGCAGGTCCACTGTGTGATGTATTGGCCTCCCTCAGATAGGGAGAGAAAGGAAAGTGTTACTGGAAATTACTTAAAAACCCTCACTGTCCGTGTGGGCATCCACGAGGCTTTCGTCAGCTTGAACCTTACAGCTGTTAACAGAAAGCCTGGAAATCTCAGTCCTCCTCACCAAAAACCTGCATTGCTGTCTGGGGAGGAGGACTCAGAAATGAATTTTAGAATTGTCACCAAGCATTGAGCATCTGGCCTTCAGCTAGAGTGAGGCACATCCTCTCACAGAGCCACGAGACAGACATCCCTGTGTTTTGAAAGACTGGCATGTGAGCTCCGATCTCCAGTGGTACAAAGTCACCTATCTCAAAGGGAATGTTTGAACCCAGATCAGAACCCTCATTTGTTCTTGCTGCTGCTTACTGTATTTTTTATTCTCCTCTTTACAGTGCCCTTCTGCTGAGCCAGGGACCTTTAAGCCATGGTCTGTGCGTGTGTAAAAGGAAAGGCTGAGGAGCAGACTTTCCTCGTGAAACTGGGCTTAGAATGGAGGGACCACAAGGCAGTAGCACTATAATGGAAAAGCAAACAAACAAACAAAAAACAACAAAAAAAGGTGTTCATGTGGCTCATCTACTGTGATTCATAGAATTTTCACATTTAATTGGTCAGTCATTGTTTCCTCTTGGAGAGGAGATTGCTGCCAGATTATAGCTGTGATGTAAATTCAAATGAAGGGTAAGTGGAAGGTAATGTTATCCAGCTGTAACTGAAGATCTCACAGATGCCATTTAGAATTACTGCAAGGATGGGAGACACCCTTATTTCCAGCCAGTGTGAAATGTCACAGATGTTGTTGTTGTTGTTTTTTTCTTTCTTTAACTGTGGGGAAGAGAATGATCACCTTATCACCTTCTGCTGTTATGACAAGAAGGACTAAAATGCACGGAACCCAGACAAACAATCCTCTGTTTGTCTGGCACCGACGGCTGGACCCTACCGTGACCCCTCGGCACGCACAGCTAGATATGTTCTAGAGGAAGAAGAGGAGGGATTTTGACCTTAGCTAACTGTGGTAAAGGTCTTACATACATAATGGCAGTGGTTCAGAGGGAGAGCTTCAGATAGGACTGGTAGCTGATTTATCCTAAATTACATGAGGATTGCTTTGGCTATACCAGGACTTCAGTGAATTTTTAGTTCATGTGGTACCTTGTCTTCTCTGATTAAAGATAAAAACTAGAGATGCCAAGACTGCCAGGAAGAGGCTGCCTCATTTGACACATTCAGCCTATTTCATCCACATAGTTCCCTCATCTTTGAAATATCAGAGGACCTCAGAGAGCAGACCCTGGGGTAATAAAATGCTATTGGTCATTGTTCCCAAGGCAATTAGTACTGGCCTGGATGAGGGACTGGACAAGGATGGACAAAGCTGGGGGATGAGTTGGCTCTGGGTGTCCTCTTGGGTCAGTCTCTTACTTTCATGCTATGGCCTTGCTGCCACTTCTAAACAACTCTTAGTTTTGCTGAACATAAGGGAATTGTGTATGTTTTGCTTAAAGGATTGCTTGCCCCAAAAATGTGCTGGTTATGTGATGAACTCGTGTGTTTTGGGTTGGATGCATTTTTTGTATTGGATTTAAGGCTGGGCATTACTCTTCACACGTTTTGTCCCTGTCAGATTTAACACTGCAAGGTGTTTTCTCTAGATGATGCCATGTACTGTACCTGCTTATCACGTACAAACTTTCTCTGGCCCATCACTCTATGAAAATGTCCTTTTTCTATTTTATCACTCCTAGGGCCATCAAAAAGTATGATGTAAGAGGATGCAATTCCAATATCTTAAATGAAATTTTGCTTACATACATCCTGCTTAAAATTGGCCTCCATCTTAGGACTTAATAACACATGCAGAGTTTGAAATATTTTTGAAGCACTCCAGAGGATACAGTTTGGAAATATGCAGATGTAGTTCTCAGCTTAAAATACTATAGTTCTATCATCTGGAAACACTGCATTTGTATATTTGAGTTACAGAAAGTATTTTGTGCCTGCTGGGCTTGCTATTTAATGGTTTTATTAATTGAAATATGATACTGGTGTTTCTCTGAACTCTGAGGTACTAGGTAAGAACATGTTTCTGTTTTCTCCTGAAAGTTGGTAATGTGCAAAAAAAAGCAAACAAAAAAAATCTCTTAGAGAAAGAAAAAAGTAATCATTTGTGTTCAAGAACAGCTACTGGAGTCTATGTATTCATGTTCTTTGATGTCCAGAAAGGGATGCAGAATACAAAGTCTGTAAGGTCGATTGGTATCAGCACTGTCTCTGCAGCATTCCACCCCATGGGATTGCTGAATGCGCTCATTCAAACCAGGCCAAAAATAAACACAAAGGGAATGCAATGTGTTAATACAGAACACGGTGAGTTAGAGGCAGAGAGTGTGATGCTTCCAGCATCATTTCAGTGCTCACAAAGAGTCATTCACAGAGAGCACATCCCATGTGGCAGGATGTCAGCAGCAGGATGAATGTGCCGTTCATCTCCTGTGGTTCTGGTAGCACCTTTTCCATGATTTCAAAATGGGCTTGTGGTATCTCGGGAAGACACAGTGACTACCTGGTCAGCCGATTTTTTTTTTTCTTTTTTTTTTTTTAAGATTTATCAAGTCTCTCTTTTGTTGTTCACTTTGTGTGTTATTTTGAGATGTATTTGCTGAGTTCTGTATACATGCAATGGTGAGAGCAGGCTGGTTTGGCGCAGACTAGCCTGTGGAGGCATTTCTGCTGCAGTCACTGGTTCAGGTGCCAGCCTTTGCTCTCAGGCCCACCTCAGCTAAGGGCCCTCTTATTTTACCTTCCCACAGCCACTGGCTGTCAGAAGGAGAAAATATCTTCCCTGTTGTGGTGGACACTGGTGTTGAAAGGGGGACCCTAAAGAATGTGAAGCTGGGATTTTCATTTAATTTCTCTGATAGCGTCTCAACATTTCATACATTGCTTTCCCATGGGAACTAAATGTCAGATAACTCTAGGAAAGCGCTGGGAGATGATGCTGCCAAAGGATATGCCAACTAAAAATGTGGTTTCCACTACAAAACTGAGAACATCTCTTCTGTTGTGAGTGCACAGTGTTGTCCACTGCTAGGTGCTGTGTCAGATCTCTCGATGCACATACCTCACTGCGTAGGATTTCAGCTTGCAATCACTGAAGGGAAAGCTACTTACAAAGATAAAATATCCTAATGCTTTTCAGCGAAAAGTCATATGGACGCCTGGTTAATGTTATGTGTAGTCTGGAAACTTCCCCTGCTTCTCTGTTCCAGAACTGTATCCTGAGAAGACGAATTACACCATCTTGCTAGACTGTAAAGTATTACGCACAATAACAGCTAAGTAATGATTGCAGATGCTTGACCAGATTGTGGAAGGGTGAGAGGAGGTCATCTGATCTGATGTCTTAATACTATTAATTGCTTGTCCCTCTAAGGGAGATGGAAGTCAGACTTTGGTAATTGTTTTAGCTCAGTTCTCATTGTCAGCTTTCACAATTGTTCTGTAATGAGCACAGTCAAATTGGTGTCTTCGACACCTAAATGTATGTGGAATTCTCTGTGAATGTCACATCACTGCAAAATAAAGTTAATAAATATTCTGGAAACCGGTATGCTGCACTAAAATTCTGTCACAATTTGAAAGCAGGACAACTTCAGCTCATCCTTGGTGTTTGGCAAGGACGGATCAACTCCGTGATCAAGGCTGGAGAGGGCGAGTGGCTGCTCCAGGCCACCCAGCAGTATGCCCAAATGCTGGGCCAGGCCTGGCCTTCTCAGAGCACGGCAGGGCTGGGAACACCACCAGCAGTTCCTCGGGAGGATCTGACACGCTGTGTCATCTCACCTGTGTGCGTGGAGTGCACAGCAGGGTTGCTGCCTTGGGAAGCTCTTTTATCTTTGTGGGCAGGCTTGTCACAGAGAAGGCAATGCCAAAGCTCTTGGGCCAAAAGGAAAAGGGAGCCCAGAATACAAACTGGGAGTGGATGCAGAGAATGTGAGGTTGTCCTGAAATGCTAGATTTGCTGAAAGCCATGCAACCCCCCCAGAGGTAATCTGCAGTTTTCTAAGCTCCAATATCATCGTAAAGCCATGTATTTCTCTAGCTCTTGCTCCTGCATTTTGTAACACAACTCAGCAACGTAAAGGGCCTCGACACCTTGTCCCCGGCCATGGCTGGTCTCCGTTCTCTGTGCTGTCATTTGGAGCTGTGGCATGGAGCAATGCTCACTTCATGGCCCAGCTGATGTCTTCAAGCACTTGCACTTGAATTAATGCTCTCTGAAACAGTCCCTCCAGCTGGAGCGCTGAGAAGGCCTGACAGCAAACTGTGAGGAAAATGGAAAGCAGAAAGGTCCCAGCGGTAGAACTGAGACAGCTGCAGCTTCTGCTGGAGGGACAGCTCGCTGAAGAGCTGCTCTGACAGCCAGCTGTAGGTCCACAGCACCTGGCTGTCGGAGAACTCGGGGAGGCGGATGTCAGCCGGCAGCCCGGCCCGCGGCAGCAGGTGGCCCAGCTCCTGCCTCAAGAAGCCGAACATCAGCACGTAGTCGTACTGAACGAGGCAGGGCAGGCACAGGCTGACGAGTGGTTTCCAGGCCGTGCTGGCATCGCGCAGGCCAATGTCTAAAACCTCCTGGACGAAACTGCTGAAGGAAGAGCTGCTGCCCATGCTTTGCATGTAAGCAGAGATCAGCCTCTGGAAAGGATCCCTGACAAACAGCACTTTGGTGTAGGACCCTATCATGGCCTCTATTGTGCTCAGGTTGAGCTTGCCCAGCTGTGCCTGCGGAGCGTGCTGCTGAGGGTAGGGAAGTGGTGCTGGGAGTGTCCCGTTTTCCTTCTCCTCCAGCTCCTCCAGCAGCTGCTGCCATCCCTCCACCCCTGTTGCCGGCACCTTGCAGTAGAGGAAGTTCAACTTGGAGCTCACCCTCACCCTCGAGAGCAGACGGGCTCTCTCCTCCTGGCTTGTCGGGAGTGTGGCTGCTTTGCCTGACCGGCTGCAGAAAGCTCTCAGACTTTTCTTCCTGAGCTGCTGAAAGTGGAGGAAGGTGTCCAGCGTCAGAGTGAAATCCTCCTCTGCCCCATGGGCCAGGCCACCTGGGGAACACAGTTTGAACACAGGAGGTGAGGGAAGCCTTTTTGTGAACCTTTGCCCTAAGCCAGCACCCCAGCATGTATGCTGGCACAGGCTCTTTTCCAGTTATTTCTGTTATTTCATGGGCTGCCATGGGATTAGAAAGGATGGTGGTTTCTATTCTTGAGCTCTCAAGGCTGTTCCCTGTGGTGCTCCCAAACGCCCAGACTCTGCTTTCCCCAGATTGCAGATTTTGAGCACTGATCCTGACTGTAGCTTTGTGCTATGGATCTGGTTCTCTGCTAAATCCTTATTTTTGTTTTTGATTCTTCTCTTTCAACAGAGGTAAGCTTGCCAAAGAGCAAATAGAGTCAGAAATATTCTGAGAGACCAAGCAGTGTTAAATTGGTTTGTAAATACAAATACACAACCCCCTACAAGCCGCTTTAGATCTGTTAATTGTTGAACATCAACTACTAAACATATGTCAAACCACGAAATTATTCTACATAGCTAGAGGTGATTTAGGAATCCAAAACCCATAGCTTCTTGCATTACTTTGGCATGTAAAGTTTTTCTCCTGAAGATAAAAAGAAAAAAAGCAAACAAAAAGCTAAGAGCAAACATAAGGGCAAAAGCAAATAAAAGGAATCTATGACGGTTGCTTTTAATTTGTCAAAATTCAGCTTTGCTCCTTACTTTTTATCTTCTTATTGTCAATGTGAAGAGGCTATTGTGGGTTTACAGCTCACATGAAGGCAGAGCTGAATGCCTTCCTTGCTATATATTTTTAGTAGTAGCACATCTGCCTCATCTGCCAAGTGTAGGTATTTGGCAGCCCTGGGGGGAACATTAGTTGCATGGTTTCTCCTGGGACCTTGGAAAGTTAAATATTTTCTTCTGATTTGGGGATATTTTCCAACAGGGAAGATAAGCCCTTTTCAAAATTATGGAAGAAGGACTCTAGGAATGCAGGAAAACAATGCAGCAGCGCCTGAAGATACCTTGAGGTCAAGGCACCTAACCCCAGACCCACAACATCTGCGAAATAACAGCCATGGCTTTGCCCTGGATTGGCAGGGACTGGAGGGGGGCATGAATTATGCAGGCAGCAGATGCATTAATCTCCTGTTCACCCAGCCCCCTTTAGCTGCCCACCAGAAGCAGAGCTTGGTCCCCCATTTCCCCACCGGCAAGCTTCCTAGAGTTACCTCCAGCAGTCTGATGCCTCATTCCCCTCCACACCTGAGATGAAGGACCCAGTTAGGGCCATAAAGACTCAAAGCCCCACAGCAAGAGCTTTTCCTGCAGAGCGGAGCAGCTTGGCCTTACTGCGTTACCTCCTTGGCCAGGCAGTGGGCTCCAGAGAAGCAGCCTCCACGTCACGAGGGTGGCGATGCCCAGAGCGGCCAAAATGACAACGCGGGGAAGGAAGCGCATTGCGGAGCCGTGCTGCGAGCCCAACACCGAGCAGGTGGGACTAGGAGGACTGGTGTTGGGAACCTCCGGTGTTGATTTAAGACAAAACACACCCACAGCCTGGGTTAAAGTACTGTTTGGGCAGCTGTTTGGTTTAGGGGCAGGGAACACACAGCATTGCCTTCTGCCTTACGTCTACAAAAATAAATCTGCTTTTTCATTCAATATTTGCACCACTCCCAGCACTCAGCCATGCTGCCCACACCAGATTGCTTTAGTTCCAGTGAAAAAAAAAAGCCATGCACCACTGGCCCCGTGCAGAGTCCTGCAGAGCCAGCTGGAGTGAGATATCCCCAGATATGTCGCTCTCCATTAGTTTAACCGCTTGGGGAAGTGCTGCTCAGGGTATTGGCAGCACTGGCTGCAGGGAGCTGTGTACCCCAGGACAGATGTTGTGCAAGTGAGTGTGGGGCCATGGGTGCTGCCATGCATGATGCTTGTGGATGGTTTAAGGTAGGAGCTGGGGTAGGAGGGAACACCCACAATCAGGTGGCAGGCTCGTGTTCTCTTTGCTGGAAGCTGCTTAAATTTTGTGACTGTTCCTTGTGTTGTGAGAACAGCCAGAGACACTGTGCAGAGCAGTACCCCAAAAAGGGGGGAGGAGGGGGGGGTGCACACAGGCGTGCCCCCTGTTCCTGCCCTTCCCCGGGGAGCCTGACCCATGAAAATGAAGGTGGAGGGAGCTGCGGCAGTCCGGGAGTGCCACGGCTGGGTTTGGTCTCGCTGGGAAAACAGAGCCGAGATTTTCCCACCAGAGGGCGCTCTGCGATCCCCAGATTTCTTGCTCAGATCAGGTCCGGTGTCCTGCACGCGTCCCTGCAACCAGTACCCCCCAAAAATTCAGGAGAAGCATGGCACAGCCTGGTGCTGAGAAGTGTGCAGGGCGAGAGAGGAATGGCCGTTCTTTTCTTCATTCCCAGCAGAAAAAGTGCATTTAAATTCAGATCTTGCGCATGCTCCTCCTGGTACAATGGGTAGACAGGACATCGAGCTTTGCAGTAACGTTAGGAAACAGAAGGGCAAAAGGAACCAAGCAACTTCTCTTAGCTGGCCAGGTGGCAGATGCCCTTGTTTTCCTGCGCTAAACCACAGCGTTTTGGCAGGGACTGTCCCAGCTGCAGCCCTGCTGAGTGAAAGTACTGCTGAAACTGAAGGGCAGTTTATTTTTAAGCAGACTCGTTGTGCATGCAGTCATCAGGCAAAAGCAAGGAGACCTGCTCTGTCTGGAGAAAGTTTCTTGTCTTTCTGAATGCATCGAGAGCCAACAGCACCTATAGAGGTTTATAGCATGGATCTCCTAAGAGGAGCATGAGAGACAAACAGTGCTCACTGTGCCTTGCTGACTAGACATATCGCAAAGAGAGACAAACTCTGCAACTGTGTGCTCACTCCAGGCTCCAAAGGTGGGTGTAAGCATCCTAGCCATCATCCAGAGGTCTGTGCAAAAGGCAGTTGGTGGCTTCCATCTTTCTCCGAACCAGGAGTCAAACCCTGGTTCTCCTGTGAGAACCCTGTGCACAGCACAGAGCAGCATTAACCTTGCGTTATTCCAGCAGCCACAGAGCTGCCTCCCAAATACAGCCGAGACGGCTGTGAAGGTGGGTGTGGGACAGAGAGAAGAAAGGAACCTCTTCTCTCTCTCTGTCTGACTTGTACTTGCCATTTAAATGCTTAACACAATGGGTTTTCTTTGTTTTGGTTTGAGTCCCACTCCCCCCAGGGATTTTATTTTTATTTTTATTTATTTATTTATTTATTTATTTATTGGCGCTGGAAACCTTTCTCAAATGTCTGCTGACACTTCAAGTTTAAGCTTACTGCTAGGCTTTCTTCACCCATCTGCCGTGGGCCTCTTAGAAGTGCCAACAGGCAGCAATCTGAAAGGCTTCCTGCTCCATGTTGCAGAGGGGCAGCACCATTTGCAGGCTAGAGCCAGACAGGAAAACACACTTGTATCCCAGTGTGAAAGACAACTGTACAAGGGAATTAAGGGATTCATCTGAAGCTTCACATTTAAGTCCTCATTTAGGAAAATTCTTACTGCCATGAATGTGAGAAAAAGTTATTCCCTGATTCTTTAAACTAGTAAAAGGATTACCCGAGTAAGGATTTCCAGATATAGCTCCACTGATTGCTCAAGCTGGCTTGCCTTGGGCTCAGATTTTTTTTTTTTTTTTTTTCCTCATAGGGCACAAAGCTTTTGGAGATATTCTTCTATGTCAATAAACATCCTTGTGCTGAGCCTTCTCACATTCCTCCCACACTTCAAAATTTTGTGGAGCATTGTTCTGTGTGACCGTGACCTGCCCGAAGCACTGTTCCTCCCTACGCCGGCCTTCACGGCACACACGTGTGAACAGAGGAAGGCAGGTCCCGCTGCCTGCTTGTGGGAAAGCAAGCTTTTCTAAGCGATGGCAAATACTGCCGAATTCAGCATGGGATATTTTTGCATTGGGAATAAAGGAAAAACAAGATTGGAAGCCTTCTTTTTCTCCTGCTTCTTGTTTGGAAGGCTACCATCTGGAAACTCAGAGACAACATCTAAATTTTGATTATCTCTGAGCAGCAAACAGTGCAAAATTGGACAAGTCACTGCAGAAACATGGCAGCGGCCAGGGGAGGAACAAGCTGCCCTGCTCCTGGAGCATCGCTTTAAGTANCTACCATCTGGAAACTCAGAGACAACATCTAAATTTTGATTATCTCTGAGCAGCAAACAGTGCAAAATTGGACAAGTCACTGCAGAAACATGGCAGTGGCCAGGGGAGGAACAAGCTGCCCTGCTCCTGGAGCATCACTTTAAGTAGGAAGTATCTTTTGCACTCGGCCATGGAGGGCACAGGCTTGCTCCAAGTCCCATCCCATGCCCATGAGACTGCCCTAATTGCATGGGGCAGCTGAGAACAAGGTTTAGCACCTTACCACCATGAGCTGAGGCATATTGTTGATACCAGCTCCTTTAGCCTTGTGGTGATTTAAGAGACTCAGCCAAAGGCATAAATTCTTGGCAGTTTCAAGTTATGAGTGCTTCCTGGTGGGGAGGATTTGGGATGCTTCTTTGCCTAGCTCCTGCCAGATGTGGGTGGCTGCAGGGTGAGCCTGGTGCACTAGGCCCATCTTCATCTCTTCAGCACTCACGTCCAGTGCTGCTGCTGAACCTCAGGAAAGGAAAGGGGGAATGGAAGGAAAAGAAAGGAAAGGAGAAAGGAAAGGGGGAAAGAAAGAGAAACGGAAAAGGGAAACGAAAAGTTCACGTTGCGTTTGAGTGGAGCAGGTAGGACAGTGTTTGGAGGGGTTGTACAACTCCAGCTTCCTGTTTTCCTGTGGCAGGAGCTGTGATTGTCACTTATTATTCAGCTCCTCATCCTAGGAGGAAGACAGTATCAGGCTGCTCGGGGGCAGCAGGATGTTTATGTGACAGGCTGAGTCAGGGTACTACTTTTAATACTCCCTGGAGCAGAGTCATTGGGGGAAACATACATTTTAGATTATATTCTTTTTTTAAAAAGGGTCATAAACATCCAAAGTTCTTTGCAATTGCCATGCAGGCTGAGTGGCTTACTGCCAGGGCCGAGTACCGTTCTTTCTAAGGCTATTACACAAGAATTTCAGAGAGTGTTTTGAACTATTGGTAATTTAGTGATGATATGTGTGACTAGTGATGCTCTGTTGGGAGGCTTTGCTTATTTACTGCATCAGCTGTTAAAATGAGCCTGAGGGGCACTCACGTCAGCATTCACCACAGGGGCTTGCTCAGGCCTGGCTTTGGCCTGTGCCTCGCTGCGTCCTGCATGGCTTCTGAAACACCAGAGCACGTCGGGTCTGAAGTGCCTCGGAGCTTCCTGGCAAGGAGATGGTGGTGGAGAAAAATGTTGGAGTGTTGGGAAGGAAATCTGTGATGTAAAACGTCCCTCGCTGGAGCCAGGCTTCGATTGTCCAGCTGTGTGCCCCAGGGAAGGGGAGAATGGGCTGGGAGGAAGGGTGATGTGGAGCAGGGTGTCCTGCAGATCCTGTGAACCCCATTCTTCTGAGCTATGGCATTCCTGTTGTGCTGGCATCTCTCTCTCTGCGTTGATTCCTTACCCTTTGGTGGGCCTTACAGCTGGGGTCTAAATCGGCCGCTCCCTGTTCAACACCTGGGCTGTCAGGACAGCTCCTCTCCCCCAGCACTGACCTTGCCCAGGGGATTGGCTTTGGCGTGCCTATGGCTGCTCCCGACTCATCTGGATGGACACTGCGATTTATGGGGGGCTCGGCAGCATGAGGCTGACATACCTCTTTGCAGCCTTGTGGGGGGCCATAGCACACCCTGGGCAATAGGCAATTTTAACCCCAAAAGCCTGGAGCGTTGGTTTGGGGTGTGCTGAGATGTCTGCCCATTGCTCCTGGCCTTTCCCAAGGGAATGGTGCCAAGTTAAGCTGCTGGCTGTGGAGTTATCTTGGTTGCTGTTTGTTTCCATTACTCATTCAGCATCTTTTCAGAGATCTCTCACTTTGGGGTGATTTTTAGGGAGGGGCAGCCATGCATGCTTGGGCTATCTCCGTACCTGGGATGTTTATCGGATGGATGAGCAACATTTTTGGGAACTTGGGAAAGCGATTCCAAATGTGTTACTGTACCAGAAATGGTAGGAGAAAACAGGTTTAAGGTTTGTTTGTTTTACTTTTTTTTTCCCCAGACAATAACCCACTGAATATTCCCAGGTTGTTTATATTTAGATAAGGCTGTGCAGCATCCTGTGAAAGGAAAATGACACACATCTACTGCTCTGGGGGCAAGACAGCGTGGGACAAGTAGACCTGACTGAAGCAAGTCATGACCATGATAAATTGATGCCACTGATGCTGGGGGTGATTGAAACACAGAGTCCCCATGCGGGGACAGGCTGGGTTTTATGGGGTGGGAGCCCTTTCCTGTTTGACCATGCAGTGGGGTGAAACTGCAGGATGCTTTGCGCTCCCTCCCCTATACGCTGCCATACTGCTGGAAACCGAATGCATACTTGAAATGTCTTTGTGGAAGCTATGTGGGAGCAGCCCATTGTTGCTAGGCACACACAGGAATGTTATAAAAACATTTTTTTTTTTTTTAAACTACTCGCAGAGTTATTGCAGAGCCCTTTGCTTGACAAGGAAGAGGTTATGTGGGGGGAAAAATGCATGAACCAGAGGCCCAGCGGCCCCCCCATAGCTGGGATGTGTCAGAGGACAGGAATATTCTTGGCACGGGGGGAAGGCAGGCGCCTGCTCCACCACCGCCCCGCTCAGCATTGCCCAGGAAGCTCTGCCAGGTTTGCCGAGGAGGAGGCGCTTTGGTAACGCGTCAGGAGCTTCAGCTGCATCCAGCATCCTTCTGCTTGATGTCTGAATGGGACAGAAATGTTCTTATTATGATTTTCTTTTTAATTTCCTCTGGGTTATTTTTATCAAAAAGTGAAGAAAAGAGAAACTTCCTTATTTTTTTTTCTTTTTTTTTTTTTTTTTTTTTTTTTTTTTTTGGATTTGGGAAGGAGGAAGAGGGAAAATGACTTTCCTTTCTCATTCAAAGCTAGCAAATGCAGCCAAAAATTGCTGCCTCCTCCCATTATTTGTTTTATTGGTCCTAATTGTCTGTAAATTGGACATTCCAGTGGATAGTCAGGCTTTTAGATGCCCAGCTCAGGTCATTCTCAAGCCACGGCTTGCTGGGGGCTTCCAGGGTCCCTGGGAGTTGCCTTTAGGTTCTGGTCCTTGTCCACTGCTTTCCTGGGAAGCTGCATTTGGTCAGAACTAGACGGGATCAAGGGCCTTTTATGTGACCTGGTATAGCTGGTTTGTGCTGCATTGCATTGATTTGAGTTTTATTTATTTATTTATTTTCTGGTATAAACAATGCCGTATTCAGTTCTCAAATTATTGTGATAATGTTTGGTGGAATTGCATTTGTCTCCCCACCGGTGCTGAGGTGCATTTGGTTTACTTCTCTCCCAACAGGCTGGAAACCAGAGCAGCTGCTTCTCCTCACCTGCTCCACAGATCCTAAAGACAAAGCAGCTGAGCAGTGGGAGCTTGTCTCACTGCTGTGACTGACTTGGGAGCGCTGCCCCCAGCCTGGGACCTTCAGGTTTATCTGGAGCAGATAAACCCAGGGACCTGGATTCTTTGGATTTGTGTTGCTCCAACACTTTCCCTCCTGGGCAGCTGCTTTGTGTGAGACCACGCAGTGCCCCAGGGAGCTGCCAGTGCCAGCACTGCCTATAAATACTGCTGCTGTACACTGGGAGAGCTGGGTCCTGGCAGCGCGGCTCTGCCTCTGCTCTGCCTCAGCTCACAGGCACCAGCTGGGCTGTGAGCACTGCCACAAGAGAAACAGCTACAACAAGCTTACGCTTTGATTATCATTTTATTAATGAAAGCAATTCAATGATGGCTCTTTGGTACAGCAGCATTTCCACTCCCTTGGTCCTATTTAAATAAACTATTTTAATTTTTGTAGTGGGACAAATCACGTGCAGAAAGCAGAATAACACACAGCTGTGCACACGCTGCAATGACGGTGCTGACGAGCCTGGGAGCCGGGTCAGCATGCTTGGGGTCAGACCCGTGGGTCTTTGTTTCACCATTTTGTGGAGAAGTGACCAGTTTCCATCAGTGTGAAACTTCCCACAACTGCAGGACACTTCCTCCTGTTCTGAAGGCTCGGATTTTCTCTGAGATGGTGGATTTGCATGAGGGAATTGAAATTTATTTTTCAAAGAAATAAATGTACTTTTATTGGGAAGAACGATTGAAATCTCCCTTCTATGCCATGAGGGAATGAAAAGTGTTGTTTTGATGGAAACAGTGGCAGCAGGATGGGGGAGTGGGCAAATCTGTGCTCTCTGCACCAGTTGTCACTGGGTGGCAGAGCAAAGCCCCAGGCTGATGCTGTCCTTCGGCGCTGCAGGAAGATCCCAATGCCTGCTGCTGTGCCAGCCTGCTCACTGAGCTTCCCTGCACACTTCACAGGGGTTTGGTTTTTTTCCAGGGTGTTTCCCAAAGCAGCAGAAGTACAGGAGTGTGGGAGCTGTCATGGAGAAAGGGAAGGGTGGGAGGGATGACTCTTCTCCAGTGCTTATATTTATCTCCCTGTTAATGATCCAGCTCAAAGGGCAAGGATGTACCTTCTCTGAGCCTGAGGAATTTGCTGTTTTTTGCAAACGTACACCTGGGAAGGATGCAAAGCCAAGCGCCACTACTAAAAATATTCTGACAAAACAGAGATTTTCCAAAACAGAGTTCCGGAAATGCTAACTTTGGCTGTGATTTATCTGGGGATTGGGGGGCACAACTGCTTTATTTTTTTTCCCCTAAGGCAAAGAGGGAACAATGTCAACACCGAGCACTGTTCATCCTATCCCCTCTGCTGCTGCACTTTGAAGAGCCCATCAATAAACCTTCAGGCAGCGGCTTCCCAAGGAGGTGGCCCCACAGAAAAACAGGAATCCCTTATCAGGCGGCAGGAAATTCTATTTTTATGTGGAGTTCAGATTAAAAATAAAAAGGAAAGATACGCACAGGACTTGTGGGCTAAAATTAAATCTTTGTCTTCTCCCCTGCTTCTCCTGCTGCTCTCCATATGGAGAAACAGGTGGTGTATGCCAAGAAGGAGCCCGCTGGCACTGGCTGTGCTTGGTGGGGTTTGCCCTGCTCACCTCTCAGCAGCAGGCTTTAGGAGTGTGGATTAATTAAAGCACCTTGGACCCCTGCTGTGGCCATGCCGTGTGTCCTGGCAAACAGGAAGAGGCCTTTTACCAGCTTATTCATGTGGTTCCTTGACATCTCTTTGAGCAGAGGGGTTCTGTGTCTGACTGTCCCGTGAGCAGCCCTGTCACAGAATCACAGAGGTTGGAAAAGACCTCTGAGATCTAGTCCAACCGTCAGCCCATCACCACCATGCCCTCTAAACCATGTCCCCAAGTGCCACATCTACACATCTCTTGAACACCTTCAGGGACAGAGATTCCACCACCTCCCTGGGCAGCCTGTGCCACTGCCTGACCGCTCTCTCAGAGAAGTTTTTCCTAATATCCAACCTGGATCTTCCCTGGCGCAGCCTGAGGCCATTACCTCTGGTCCTATCACTGTCACCTGGGAGAAGAGGCCGACCCCCACCTCACTGCAGCCTCCCTTCTGGCAGCTGTAGAGAGCAATGAGGTCTCCCCTGAGCCTTCTCTTCTCCAGACTGAACAGCCCCAGTTCCCTCAGCCGCTCCCCACAAGCCTTGTGCTCCAGGCCCTTCACCAGCTTCATTGCCCTTCTGTGGACACGCTCCAGGGCCTTGATGTCTTCTTTTGAAGTGAGGGGCCCAAAACTGAACACAGCACTTGAGGTGCGGCCTCACCAGTGCTGAGTGCAGGGGGATGATCACCTCCCTAGGACTGCTGGCTACACTGTTTCTGGTACAAGCCAGGATGCCACTGGCCTTCTGGGCCACCTGGGCACACTGCTGGCTCATGTTCAGCCGGTTGTCGACTGACACCCCCAGGTCCTTTTCCTCTACTCAGTTTTCCAGCCACTGTGCCCCAAGCCTGCAGCGTTGCGTGGGGTTGTTGTGACCAAAGCGCAGGACCTGACCCTTGGTCTTGTTGAACCTCATACAGCCGGCCTCAGCTCATCAATCCAGATCCCTCTGCAGAGCCTTCCTACCCTCAGGCATATCAACACTCCCTCCCAACTTGGTGTGTCTGCAGACATTGAGGGAGGACTGCCCAGGGCCAGCCTTTCTGTAACCGAGCATTTCCTTAGCCACGAGGGGTGGATGAATCTTTAGGGCCTCTCTGGCACAAGTGCCCACCACTGCCAGCTTTTGCTCTGCAGGTGACAGATCAGCATATCTGGGTGAGGTCTGGGGTTTGAGCGCTGCCTTACACAGTTCAGCAGGACCTGTAGCAATGATGTAAGCCCTGAGCCACAATCACCACCTGCTCCCTTTCTGCCGTCCAACACTTAGAAGTGGCTACCAAACCAGCCTTGTGGCCAGGTGTTTTATCACCGCTGTGATTCGTACAACAAATGTGACCAATCTGCACCCATACTTTTGCTCTGAGGAAGCCTGTGGCTCTGCCAGCTGAAGCTGTGCGCAGGATTTCCTCCAGGCCATGCCAGGTC
The DNA here is from genome assembly GCA_013399715.1 of Alectura lathami. Classification (NCBI taxonomy): domain Eukaryota; kingdom Metazoa; phylum Chordata; class Aves; order Galliformes; family Megapodiidae; genus Alectura; species Alectura lathami. The sequence continues at coordinate 227,108 of VXAV01010687.1, read as the reverse complement.
TACCAGCTCGGTGGGCATGGTGACACTGCTGTGTGGCCTAGAGGCACCATCACTGGCAAAGGGCAGCCCTGGTGGCACCAGGCATCAATGTCAGGAGGCGGCTGGCTCATTTTGGACTTATCTGTATAGGCTCTGCAGGGCTGGGACCTGGGACTGAAGGGCTTTTTTGCTTGACTTGCAAAGAGCAATTAAAATAGAACTGGAAAAGTCACCTGGCAGAATAAACGCACAAGGTACACGTCTCCTGGCTGACCACGCTGGTGGTTTTTATACACATATATGCTTTATGCACATGTGCAGTTCACCACCTGCATGGCAATAGTCTCTTCTGATGCAAATGGGAAGTAGGAGGGCTTCTGAGGTCACCTGGGGCTTTTTGTGCCACTGGGGGGTTTCCGTCTGTGTGAGGGATGCTGTGGCCCTGCCGAGGGCTGTAACAAGCTGCCTGGGGCAGAAAAGGTCCCTGCAGAAATGCACAGCTTGCTTTGTCAGCACAGACAGGAACATGCGTTTTAGAGCTTGGACCAGTGCGTGTTATGCTGACACAGCCCAGAAAAGCAACAAGTCACCAAAAAGCAGAGAGGACAAGCCCAAAACTGGGTGGGGTAGCCAGAGTTAGCCAGGTCTCTACAGCTGCCAGTTGGAGGGCTGGCTTGCTGGGTGAATGGGGGTTTGAGAGCAGAATCTCTCTCACCTGAGCTGGTCTCCTCCTCCTTAACACAATCAGAGGCAGGTTTGAAAAGCTGGGGGGGGCTGATAGTGATGATCATTCTGGGCTGAGTGCTAAGGACAGCAAAGGCTTGGAGAGCAGGTAGGAAAGGTGGTTAATTGGGATGGGGATAAGAAGGAATTGGTGCTGGTTTTGGAAGTATTTGACAGCCCTGGGCTGGAGGGAGCTGTCCAGGTTGTTTTTTGGCCCTTGTTGTGGTGTTTGCTGTGTTATTGTTCCTAGAAAATTACTCTTTGTTACCAGGAGGTGGGATGGTTGCAGCATCCGTGGCTGTTCCAGCTTGTGACTGGCCTTTGTGCGGCTGTCTCTTGATGCTGTGGTGTTAGCTGCTGCATCTGTCTTCTTGTGTGGTGAGGCAGGTATGCAGCAAGAGTTACTGCCAGCTTTGCTAGCCAGTATGGGCAAGGAATTACATTGTGCTGGGCAAGTAACTGTGTGTGGTTGCCACAAAGGGGAGAATGACTGAAAGCACAAAAAAATGCAACTCTGAGATCTGTGCTACATTGTGCAAGTTCTCCTTGCCTCCCTTCTTTACTGTAAGATGAAGTGGTGAAACTCGTTTAAAGAAGTGATACAAAACAGTGTCTATTCTGCTTTTGAAAAAGCACTGATCAGAAGGGTGTTTTCCCTCCACAGGGCATGACCTATTTCACACTTTAAAATTAGCTTGTTTGTGCATAAAGGTTTTTGCTTTGCAGAACATTGCCTTGCAGTTTTGCCCACTGGAAGTCACTTTCAGATTGTGCAGGCTGCTTCTGTGCCTAGAGAAAGGGGTTGTTGGTGGTGATTGGTGTTGGTTCCCTCTTTGCTTCTCTGACAGGCAGAGGACACGGGCCAGAGGGCAAACAGAGCGTTTGAAGCTACCCTTACTTCCCTCCCTTGGGTGGGCTGAATGCAAGCTGATTATTTTAATGAGATGACTCTAGGGGATTAAAAGTTAAAATCCGGTGTGTGAATCTGCTAATCCTATGGGGATATCATTTATCAGTACTTAATATTGGATCAGATGCATGCAATGATTTTTGTCTTTTCTCAGGAGATATTGTGGGTTGATCTAACAGAGGTGCTTGTGAACCCCTTGGGGCTGGGGGGGTTGGGGCTGAGTCCTCCCACAAAAGTCCTTGGGGCAGGCCAGAGAGGGAAGGGCTCAGCTGCAACATGTTCTTGTCCCTAGTGCAAGGGATGCTAGGGATGGACCTGAGGCAGCATAGAAATGAAGCATGTGAGAGGAGAGGCCAGGACAGAACCAAAGGTGTGTGCCAAAGCCAGCCCAGCAACCCCAAGCAGCGATGGACTCGAGCCATGCCTCTCACCTCTTTCCCAAGGGGACGTGCTTGTTTTTTTGTATTTAATCCCTGTTCCACGATCAGAGGAACAGAACAGTTTGCAACACAACATGTTTGGAGGTGGAAAAAAGTTCTCTAATGGGCATTCCTTTTTTGAGAGGTTTGAGAGAGCTGATTTTTATTAAAAAAAAAAAAAAAAAACACGAAAAACAAAACCAAAAAGAATTCAAAACAGGAAACTCTTATCAGCTTGCCAGGAAGCTCTATTGCTCTGTGGAAGTGTTACTGTACGGTCATTGCTACATTCAGTAGCTGTTTGCAAGTAATTTATGGCTTTCATATGGGCGTCAAATCTTCCATGCAAGCAGGGGAGAGGCCCTGAAGCTGGAAAGGGTAGTGGTAGGAGAAGGAGGGTGGAGGGGAAATACCAGGGAACAGGATTTGTATTATCTCACTTCATATATTTACAGTGATAAGAATTTCATTGTGTTCTGTAGTAAATTATGATCCTGGGTTTGTTCTGGATTGAGATCAGGAAACAACAAACCTATGTTTTAACCAAAAAAAAAAAAAAAAAAAATGCTTTATCTTCAGTGGCTTTGTTGTTCAGCAGGAGTAATCAAGGGACTCAGGCTGATAGGTAATTTCTTGGAAGGGTAATTCCTAAATTGGTACCCTATGAAACTGTGTGCTTGTATTCCAGGTGTCTCTGTGTGTAAAGCTATACCCAACTCTTCACGCCTGTCAGAGGGGCTAGGCTGGCTCTTTCATGCCCCATTTCTGGTGTGCCCATCTCTGACACAGGGCTTGTTCACATCCAGAGGCTGTTTACTGAAAAACCGCATTCCTCCACAGTGTCTTTGGATTGCAGGGGAAAAAGAGAGTGTTCTGTGCTGTAGTAAAATATATTTGGTGACTGTGTGTTTTACTAAATAGATCTGGAGCTTGCCATGCGGATCTGTCAGGTGCTCGTGTTGAGCAGTGCTGGCTCTTTGCCCGGTATTTGCTTTTTTTTTTCCTCCTCTGGTGCATCTGTTTGAGGATCTGCGGGTTGCTGTCATCCCCGCAGCCCTGTGACATTACAGCGGTCCTCACAACTGAGGTATCTGGTGTCCAGCCAGCTGCGCTGGGCATGCATGATGCGAAGAAGGAAGGGGGATTCTATTGCCAGGTTATCGTGTTCATAGCACTGACTGCTGACTGAAGTGCTTGCGTGCTTATCTTTAATTTCTGCTGGCAAATCTCTTTTTAAATAAATAAAATTGAACTTTTGCCTGGAAATCTGAGCTTCTGGACAATGAAGGAGCAGGAGAAAATTATTTCAGGCAGGCACTGCTTCACACCACCTCTTCTCCCCTGTCTCTGCATGCCCTTACTGGTGACACAGCAGCTGGTGTGAAGGAAAGGAAAGAACACAAAATAGCTTGCTAAAGGCAGCATGGTAGTGGGGCTGGTTCTGTCTCGTAACAGGTAATGCAAGTGCACTTAGAAATCCAGAGGTGCTTAATGGGAATCCCTTCTGAAAAAGGTCTTGGGACACAAAGCTCAAATTTATTCTCCTATTATTTTTCTAATGGTGATCTTAAAGCCAGAGCTCGGTGCAAAGACGTGAGCGCACACACAGATCTCGTGGAAAACAAGGTTGTTTCACAATCATGTGAAGTCTTTGAAGCATAGTTGGAGTGCTGCTGTCAAGAGGTACAGTGGAACAGCTGCACTTGCATGTGAATCCATTATCTCCCTTTAATGTGCACTGAGCTCTCTCACAGGGCATTTAAAGAAATTTCACTGAAACCCAGTAAACAGTGTCAGTGGCCTTTTTCCCCTTCTTGGACTGCATGCAGGGTCTGCACTTGGACTTCTGTAGGAAGTAAACCTGCTTTTTGCTGTGGTTCTAAGAATCCGTCTTCCTCCCCTTGTACCTTATCTTATCTTCCTCTGGCAAATGTCACGCCTTCCCCAACCCCTAACCTCTTCCCCCTTGCGTATGTAGTTGAATACAAATGGCACAAAGGTTGCAGTGTGCCAGGTATTTTGCATGCTCATCTCTGGTGAGCTGATAAGGGCAGCCTATCTCTTGGCAAGGGCCCTTGGCTCTGTCTTCCTGAAGTCAGCGGTGGTCAGAGGACAGCCATGGAGCGAGCCCAGTGGGATGTCCTCGTCAGGCCCTGCAGCGGGGAGGTGCTGATCTCGCTGTGCTTTGGGGCAGACGACAGATAGATGGTGCCTGATGCTGATTATCTGAGGTTCGTCAAGAATAATTAAGGCTGCAAGTTAATTGGCATGTCTGGTGGTTTAATTGCAGGCCTCTAGACAGGGTGGTAGAGCCCTTGTTTGTTTGTTTGTTTAGCTGGAAGGGAAAAATGGGCTAGGAACAGGTCCAACCTGCCCTGAAAATGCGAGAAGCCAGGCCTAGGAGCTGGAAGGAGCAGTGGAAGGCTGTCAGTCTGCCTTTATTTCTGTGAAATGAAGTGCAGTGAGTGAGCTGTGCTATCAGAAGCAGATAATTAGAAATATTTGTGACCTTGGATGATCCCTTACAGGGTTGGGGTGGGGGTGGCCAGAAAGGGCAATGTGTCCTCACTTGTCACATTAGCAGTTCATCTCCTGCTCTGCCTTGGCTTATTTCTCTTGCTCATGGAGAAGGTGTTCGTGTTCCCTGCTGGGTGGGGAGCAGCCAGCAGTTCCAGCATGGCCAGGCCTACTCTGCATGGAAGCATGAGCTGCTTTCACAAAGCTCTGCGTGCACCAAGTCTGCACAGGCATTGCACCTGGGCTGACTTCCATCTTCCCTCCTGTCCCCTCATCCCACCGACAAGTGACCGCAGCTCCCTTCATCTCTGGCGGCTTTTCCCCAGGGCTGGGTTATGAGCAGCTTTTGCTGTGTTGTTTTTGGGATCCTGCTAGGGACTGGCTGTATCCAGGGCACCTCAGGACAAGGGTCCATTGCTTCTGTCCCTCTCAGAGGGTCATTGTGGTTGTGGTTTTTCCTCATCCCACTGTGCAGCGTGAATGAGCAGAACTTAAAGGCAAGCACTGCTAGAACTAGATCGATGCGTACTAGGTAGTTATTATGGATGCTTAGGCTGCTTAATGACCTTTCTGGGTATATACAGGAATTATCTCTTGATTGCCACATGAAGGAGCTCCTCACTGAGGGATCGGGTCCTTCTGTCTGATCGGAGCAGCTTTGTTTTGGGAGTTTAACACACTGCTGCCAGCTGGGACTCCAGTCATGTTACTTTGGTACAGACCAGCGATGCTTGTGCTGGTTGATACAGAAACCTTAGAGATGGCTGGGTATGAATGCTGATGCTCACTGACACGATGTGAGCTATGCTTGCTTGAGCTCTCCTTCCCTTTGGGCAGAGAGGGACTGTCTCAAGTTGCGTTCATCTCACCTTAAATACTGGCTTCCTTGCTCTAGCTGCCTGCCTGAGGGCTTTGGAAAGCTACACAGTAACTGACTTGCATGCACTAGCTTTTGAACTTCTTAGCAGCTCAAGTTTCTAAACCAATCCTTGTTCAGCCTGTACAAGGGGAGTGAAGAGGGTGAAGTCCCTACATACAAGGAAGGAAAGGGGAGAAAAATGCTGTTGCAAAAACTCCACAAAAGTTATCTTGGATGTTAGAGTCAAGCTGCTCCTCCGGAATAACTTAGTGCTGTTCTCCATGAGTGTTGCCAAACACACACCTCAAGCTTTGAGGACTTAGTAGCCTAAGAGGAGGTTAAATAGCCATGTTCCTTGGTTTGAATAAACGTGGAGTCACCTAAACCCTCTTCCCACAGCTGTCCCTATAATAATAAGAGAAACATTGAAATAATAGCACAGGAGAAAGATATGGATAACAATAACATTGATGCAAGAGGTATAGCTGTTCTTAGATGAATTTTGGAGAAGCTTGTCTCCAATTGTTGCTGGGTGTTGTCAAAACATCCCTCTATGTAAGGTCAAACTGTTTGTAACTTTGTGTTCCCCAACCAAAGGTGGTTGTCATATGGACAAGGCATTAAGGAATAATGAGAATAAGTTAAACGAACAGTTTCCACACTTGAATCTGAATTTCATTGTTGTATGAAGTTTACATCAGAACTTCAGATGATGGAAAAACTGATTCTAACCTTTTGTTTGATTGGAAATCCCTCTGAACTCCAGCGTGCTGGCTAAGTTCCAGCACAGAGGTAATTGCCTCTCGGTAAACTACACCCCTCCTGACATTATTCAGGGAACTTTGTGTAATTACTGCCCTTCCCCTCATACAGGTGGTTGTATAGTGTTGTTGATCTGAACTCTGTCATGTTCATTTTAACGGAGCTCATATATTACCCCATATAGGGGATAGGTAGGTTCAGACTTTGTTCTTCAAATCCTTCCCAGAAAGGAACAGAAAGAGAGAAGACCAAGTACACCTTCTATTCAGAGAAAAAAACCCTTTCTTCTGCCTGAGGACGGGTAGAGAGGGGCAGGAGAGGATCAGAAGAGTGAGTGGTACTGGTGTGTTCATGTGATACGATCCCCCACCCACAGCCATAAGCAAACAAATGGGTTCCTCTGTGTAATTTCCTGGGGAAACCTGATTTGGTGACTGAGAAATGCTCCTAGGAAAAGGGAGCATTGCTGGACAGCACGTGTCATGGCTTTCAGGAGCATGGCTCTGTGAACTGCTGAGAATGTCCATAAGGCTGCAGGTCTGCGCTGGCAGACGTGCATGCTGCAGTAACTGTAAAACGGGGGCTACTGGGTAGTTGAACTGGATTGAGAAGACAGAGTGAAATTGGCAGACTAAATCCGTTTGTTGCTTCCTGCTCTCCACCCCATGTTTTCCCCTCCCTCATCCTTTATAAATGCTGAATGGAAACTGCCAGCCATCACTGCTCATGGTCCGGGACTACTCCAGCTGCTCACTCTTGTATTCAGCATGTCTCACTGCCCTGTTCTGGGGATAATCACCACTCTAATAAACATGTCAGGAAAGAGCAATGAAGACAGAAGTAAAATGGGAGCCAGCAAGATCTGTGTGTTTTTTTTTTTTTTTTTCTGTGTGTGTGTTGATACACACATAAAATCTAGATCTTGATGTATGTAGATCTCGATGAATCTGCAGTATTCTTGTCTGTGAGTGGCAGGAGGAAACTATTTCCATGTATTTCCCACTGAAATACTTACTGGGATGTTACCCCTCCACCTCTGAACAAGATGAAGCTTGGGTACAATTCTGCTAGCTTCAGCGAGTACAGCACGTGGTTGTGGTTACACTGCAGGAAGAGAGACGTTGCTGCAGACGTTAACCAGCCATTTGCACACGAGTCTGCAGGGCAGATCGTAGGTGCACGCTTGGGAACGTACTAGGGGTGATGGACTCATTCTGTTGTTGCACATAGCTGAAAAGACAAAACTGGTTTCTATATTTAATTTTGCTGAAGAAATACTTTGTAAAGAATTGGACAGATCTAGCCTTTCTATTTAATAATGTTTTAGGACCAGGGTACAAAAACGGTTAATGCATTAATTTTTAAGACAAGTGATAAATGCAATGCAATAAGCACATCCTACATACACAATATATTTCTCTATATAATATGAACACAGATATAAAATAAGTTATACTTGTCTTGGTTTTTCATCACAGTAGGAGCTCAGCTTATATAAAGTGACAACAGGAATTGGAACAAAACGCTGCTTCAAAGTAACAGAACCCAGAAGAGTGCATGTGTGAGTGTCTGTGTGTGGGGGAAACACGATAAGAAACTGAGGGATTTCTGCCAAAATCAAGTCTTGAAAACAGAAATTTTATAGAGCGTTAAAAACGGGAGGAAGCCTCTTGGTTCAGGCCAGAGGTTCTAGAGGGGATTGAGTGTTACTGTGTAGTGAGGAGGGGAGGTGAAGGCTGTCAACATCTAGGTTATGTTTGTGGGGGCAGGCGGTGGAGCAAGCTCTGTCCGCCGTGTTCTCTGTTCCTCTGCTAGACCATCCACCTGACAGTGCTGTGTTCTCGTCTTTACAGTAAGAATGGGACCTAGTAGCTTCCACTGCAGACAATGACAGTAAACATCACAAGAATGACGAATACCACCATTGTTCAAGGCTTTTGGAGGAGAAAACACTGTCCGCTCCTGAAATGATCAGAGCCTGGGTGTTCTTCCCTTCCAGCCCTCCTGAAGCCTGTCTCTGGTGCCCTCTCCTTCTGTTTCTTTTTGGGGTGGTTGTTCTCTTGGCCTTGCCTGGAAAACAAATCTCCCCCAGAGAAACAATGGGAGGCAGAGGTGCTCAGGAATTCTTAGCGCCTGTTTCACAGTGAATGATGGGGAACTCCAGATGCCCAATTCAGAGCTGTTTCAGACTTGTTACTTTTTCAAGGACTTGCATCTAACAGTGAACCAGATACCTAAAATTTTTAACCCAGGGATTTAGAGTTTGGTATTTCTTATTAATTAGGATGTACTCTTTAATTTGGCCATTAGCTTGGAGACGTTTTGTGGTGGTTTCTTCACTATTGAGGATCTCCCTCAGGTTTGCAAAACCAGTAAGTAGCACAATGTGCAGCCAAAGCTCAGGAGTGATGCTGGCAGTTAGATTTCTGTTAGTGCCTATGCTACTCAAAAGATGCAGCCCACATGAGCTTTCCTTCTATTCTTGCTTACCAGCTTCTCCTAGTCTCAAGATCTAACCCCCCCCC
>VXAV01010687.1:204553-218392 GCA_013399715.1 Alectura lathami | reverse complement strand
CTTTTCCAAAAATCTACCCCCCCCCCCCTTTTTTTTTTTTTTTTTAAACCTTCATGTTTACAGACCACACATTAGAAAACAGGGACGTTACACTGGAAGAGTTAATTGCATATTATCGTGAGGATGGATTGGACTTTTGTTCTGCTTCAGTTTTTTCTTCATACAGCAAAATAGGCATACATCGAAAGGCAATCTCACATCTAAAGGTAGAATTTAAGTAAACATATTTTTCTAGATCTTTCCCCAATCCGCTTCCCTGTCCCCTGTAACCTTCCTTTCATTCTGTTATTTTCCTTTTGGATGGAGGCAGGAGATGGGAAGGGAGCTCGTTTGGCAGCTCATGGCCCTCCAACTTGACTTTAATGAGATGATTTGCCAAGGCAAACTCCTCATCATCCAGCATGCCATCTTTGTCGATGTCGGCCAGCTTCCATATCTTGCCCAGCACTGTGTTAGGCAGCTTAGACCTTACCATCTCCTTCTTTGCATTGGCACCAGTTATTTTACCATCGACAGGTGAGAGGGTATAGAAGATCTCATCATACATGGGCTTGTCCCTGGCCACCACCCACTCGGCATCGTCGATCCCTTCGCCGGCGCCCTCGCCGTAGCCGTGGCCGAACGGGCCGTGCAGGGTGCCCTCAAAGGCTCCTCCCTTCACCATCTGGGTGGGCCGCTGCGACTCCTCCTGGCGTACAAGCACCATGAGCTGGGCGATGTCGTTAGCCAGCATGTCTTCCACAGTCTCCAGCAGCTTGCTCTTCAGAGGCTGGAACTTGCTAAAATCCTGGGCCTGCAACTGATCCTTAAAGCGGGACAAAGGAGCAAAGGGTGAGTGACATGGCTGTGCACAGGGCACCAACAGCACAGAGCGGGCTCCCTGTCTGCTGTTCGGCTCAAAAACTCGTGCAGAGGAAGAGTTGGGAGCACAGCACTCCCTCCTGCACAGCCCCACTCCTCAGCACGTGATAGGGTCTCCCTGGCTGGCCTCTCTCTTGCATCCTCTTTAAGGCCTGAGGGGAATAATCTTCCTAGCTTATAAAGCAGGGCTGACATGGTACAGAGAAGTGATTTACTCAAAGGCCTAGGTGATGGCCATATGCAACTAAGGCTTCCTTTCCAAGCCAGGCTGAAGTCCTCTGCATGAGCACCACATTCTCAAGGCAAACTGGTTGTGCAGTTCTTGCTACATCTTCTAGCTGGTGCTCTGTATTCCCCCCAACCCTGTGCTCTGGGAAGGAGGTGCCACGCTGGCAAAAGACTTTAAATCCCTTGTTACCATGCAGTGCTTCTCTCGATGCCATTAAGACGGCACAACTTCACAGCATAGCTCCGTGCTGGAAACTTTCACAGCTAAGTAAGATTTTCAGTTGAGCACGGACTGCATAAAACTTTCTGCTAAAGATCGTAAAACAACCCACAGCCTCATCCTTCCCCCTCTACTCTTTAAGTCCAATCTATTCATTCCTACCAGAGTGATATAGTTATTTTTAAACATTTAAAATACACACTTTAACAAGCAGTGAATGGGATCTTCTATTGGGCACACTCTACACATCTCATTCTCAAGAACTTAGGGAAAATATATTGTTCTATGAAAAAGATGAGCAGCTGCTGTGTTTTCCATAGGGAGCTAGCAATGACCTCAACAGCTAGTAACTGTGAAGAGGTCTCTGCTTGGACTGAAGCCACACAGCAATGCAGCAATGCCCAGCATTGTTCAGTTACACAATACAAGGCCCTGATCCAAGGTCCTTCAAGTCTTTGACTTGCATGGACGCTGGGTCAGGTCTCAGCTCTGCAGCTCAGCAAACTTGTTTCTTTGCTTAAAATAGATAAGGGGCTTTAAGTTTCACTGCTTCCTTCCTCTAAGTCTTTCCAGAAACAGAGCGAAGGGGAAGACAAAAAGATGCACCTCCTAAGGAGATGCATGTATGCAGGCTTTCTGGGAGATGTACCTTTCTTCTTAATACAGATTAGCAGTATTCTTAGGCCTGGAAAATCTGAAAATGGAACCTGGAATTAAAAATTAACAGCAAATCATTTCCTCCATTTTTCTTAAGTGCTATTTAGGCAAAGATGTGAGAAATGAAGGCAGCTGTAGCTTCGTGTGAGCTTAAGTGCAAGAAGTGTTTATGGCCGAACACAGCCTGCACTCAGTTCAAGGCTGGTATCAGGACTACAACAGGCCTTTCACACAGGCAGCAACAATCCAGGTCTGTGTTTGGCTTCTGTCATATTCCCCATGGTTACTCTAACATTTTTTCCTTGTGTGCTTGGTGCTCTGCACAAGATGCCACTACTTACCTGCATCTTTCTCAGGTTAGGGAAGTCTCCTGGTGAGATCTGATGTTCCCGTTCGATGCGGGCATAAATCTCCCCCAAGTTGTTAATAAGCTCTTTCTTTTTATTGTCTTTCCCGAACACTGAGGGCATTTCCTTCTTCAGGGAACTGATGATGTAGGCATGGACCTGAAGGACATTAAGTGGTATGGAATGAAGAAGATAAGTACTGAAGAGTGCACCACAAAACTCTGCCCAGCAGACAGTATCTGTGCCTAAGAGTGAACCCATTTTGTCCCAACCTGAAGAGCAAGCTTAGTTTCTCAGCCTGGCTCTACCTGCTGGTTATCCCTCCGGTGCTAAGTGCTGCTCAGCTGTGCTCTATGGCTGCGCTGAGACAAGGTGAGGACAGTGTATGAGCCTTGGGTACGCAGAGTAATACAGCCTCTTCCTGGGGGGCATTTCTTGTACTGGGCTCGCCTTCCAGGGAATAGCCACTGCCCAGTGCAAACCAAACATACAGGTTTTGGAGCTCTCTAAGCTTTGTTTAATGTTTTACCATGGGAGTCTTTGACTTGCATGACACCATGAGATTGTGTACTTCATGTGAGAAGTGTACAGACCCAGAGCAACCACTTTCACAAAACTAAGTTCATATTATACTTGTTGGCACTGGTAATTCTGGAGGGCAGAATCTATTCCACTATTCCCTGCAGAAGCGATTGAGGGCAGTGGATTTTAAATGATTTTTCTTTTTTTTTTTTTTTTTTTTCCTGAATGGCGTCCAAAGCTCTCTTTCACAGAGAGCTTTCCAGCATCTTCTAATCTCTTTTTCTCTATTGATGTGGGACTGCTCCCTGTATTCTGGAGAGCTTCACTGAGCTCATTTTAAATAATCAGAGATGGAATTTCTGTCAGTGCCCATGATAGTTATTTCTTCCGTGCTCACAGCAGGCTTATCTGCCATTCTTCTGAGTCTCCACCTTCCCTGCATCCATCTGAGCCAGGTTTCTCTCATTAAGTTTAAGGCCAAAGACCTACAGACTCTTACTTCCCTTGGTGTGTGACTGACATACTGAATTGGTCTCAATTCTCAAGTTGCTAGCACAGTGCAGCTGCCTTCTGCACCCCCTCAAGTGCTGCCTTCTTTGATCTGTGGGCAACTCTTCACTCAGGCCTGTTGTGACTGATGCACCAAGCACATGAGGTAGGCTCTTCCTTGAGGTGCATCCGACAAACATGCTAGGCCTCAGAGCGAAATAAGGAGGGGGGGGGTGGGGGCGGAAAGCAGGATCTACCAGCTATGTGAACTAGACCAGCCAAAACCACTTCCCCATACCCTGCATACTGCAGCTGGCCCAGGTGCAATGCCTGGGCTCTGCCATGCCAACACTCACCTTGGCCAGCCGTGCCCGCTTGATGAGGTCATTCAGCTTCCTGAGGGCCGCGTTGCGGGGAAGGCTCTGAATATCCCTGAAGAGGTCCTGCTCCTCTGCCTCGAACAGCTTGCGGTTGTCAGGGATGAGCAACGGATGGGACCAGAAGGAGCCAATGTAGACCCTGATGACCTCAGGAGTGTTGACAATCTTTCCCAGGGACCACATGAGGGCACCGTACACCCTCATCAGCTGCTGGGTCTCTATCTGGTCAGCTTTGTTGAGAACAACTCTCATCTTGTCCTCGTGGTTCTTCAGGGCCTTGATGACCTCAGAGAATTCATCAGAGATGTCCAGCTTGTGCGCATCAAAAAGGAGAATGATGCGGTCGACCCGCTCCGCAAACCACTCCAGTACAGCAGCGAAGTCGTAGCCTGCAAGGGATGGAGGAATAGCATAGATGTGCATGCAAGGTGTAGAGAAGCCTGGTTGTCAGACTTGAACTTTGCCATCTGAGGGTAGGCTTGCAAAGAGGAAGCTTCCCCTGGCAGCTTAGCTTAATAAACAAAACAAGAAACCTCATCCTTTGCCCCAAAGAGGGCGGAGATGAGGTATTGTCCTTCGTGCTGAAATGTCTAAGACCTGAACAGTTAAGGACAGCTCTCACCTCCTCCAGATCACCTAGAGAGGTCTAACTCACATTACAGGTGCTTCATTCAAACACGCATCTTGGCAAATTGCTATGTTCAGACAGTTACTGCAGACATCCTGCATGTGGCAACAAGACAGGGAAGTCTGATTTCTGAATTCCTGGCCATTAGCAAAGCCTACATATGCTGTGGAAAGCTGGCTAACTAGCACTTGCACCCAGACTGGTTTGAGATGTGTATCTCTGTTGCTTAATAACTCTCTGGTCTTGTCTGGTTGTGTGAGACTGTCCCACACGAGTCAAAACCCAGGATGCAAATAAGCCTGCCATAGCTGAGTAATCACCCTGCCATATCTGCTGCATGTGCACAAAGCAAAATGAACTGTCATTCAGAAGACAGCACTGCCATGAACAGCAGAAGTGGACTCAAACTACAAACACTAGTTCAAAATTTCACATGCCTCAGAACTAAGGATAAAGGATGGACAGTGCTAGACTTCTCTAGGCAGTGCTGGGCGTGATAAATAATGCATGTATGCATGTTTTAAAAACAGCAATGACAGCAACAAAGTGACCTTTTTTTCCCTAGCTCTGTGGTGTTTCTTCATCTTCTTCAAAGCCTTACTGAGAGACTGGTGCTTCCTCTCTGCTCTGTAAAGCTCTCCTGTGCTGTGCAAGATCTGGGATTATCTGTGTTGCCAGAGTGCTGCACTCTGTTAAGAGAAGTGTTTGATTAAAACGAGGCCTTTACTGGTACTGCTCTGCAGCAGAGCTTCTCTCCTGCTGGGCAGGAGGGATCAGGACAAACCATATGCTATTTGCATTCAAATCCTTTAACATATTTCTTTAAATCTTGGCTTCTATGAATAAATGTATAAGAAGTAGTTCAGCACCTTTTCCCCTCCTTCCTATCCAATACCTACAGGGCAAGTCATGCACCCTATTCTTCAGATGAAGGCTACAGAAGGGAGGAATGCTGAGCTCTGGTCTTGACTTTTGCCATTGGCCTTTTCTATCTTGTTACTTTAAGCAAATTGGGGTGAAACTCTGGCACTAAAGTCAGGAGCAAAGCCTGTGCGAACCTTTCTCTTCAGCTGGATAAATTGCTGTTAGCTGTTTGCCACCAAGAACTTTACACAGTTACGAAGTGCTATTGCTAGGCGGAGTTTTGCCTCAGTCAATTATAGTTTGCTCCTTACAAATGAGAAACTGGGTGTGTGTATCACCACTTAAGAGAGACTTGCTGAGCATTCAGTAAACTTCACTGTCTTTAGCTATCTTGCCCAGTCCATGTGTCTGACCTCACTCATTTTCATGAGTCAGACCCTCTTAAAGTTGAAATAAACTTGGTCCTGCCCAGTTTCAGGTATCAACAGATATCTTCTAACCTTAGATGTTCTCACTGTAAGGCGCTCATCTCCATGGGTCTAACTGCACATCTGCTTTAAAGCTATGCATGCTCTTTCCTAAATTGCACTAGGAGACAGTGGCAGCAGGACAGTGTCAACACAACACCTCACCTCACTTGGTCTGGGTGCAGGCTGTAAGTTCTCCCTCTGAGATCAATGGATTTGCAAAGGAGAAAACAAACAAAAAACCCACTAACTTTGCTGAATACTGCATGTGTACCTACACCTCATGTTCAGGTCTGCCTGGAAGTCAGTGGCAAGATGGATTATCCTTCACACACAGGGATGTACAGCTTGCTCTTTTACCATGTGAGCAACGAGTCAGTGTGACTTTGCTCAGAGACGGTTTCTGCATTTAACCTTGTCAAGTCTCATTGACTGGGATGCTTTCCTGTCAAGCTGGCATGAGTGTGCATTGCACCATGACTGCTTCTAGCCTGTCCTTGAAGGATCAAGGGGAAACCAAGCCACTCTCTAGTGTACCTTTAACGTTACAGTGATGGTCTGTCTCAGATGAATATGGATGATTCCCTCTAGCAGCAGAGGCTGAGGCATACCCATCGATCTGCCTGGGTCCCAGGGTTTGTCTAAAAGTATGTTTAGGCGCTTAGCTCTGTTTATTTTTAAGATATGTCAAGCCAAGAGCTGCAGTACCCCTTATAGACTCAGGGAGCAGATGCTCTATTTCCTATTTGCAGTCAAAAATGTTGCCCTACCCAATAGGAAAAGGGAATTAACATCAGCTGGCATCTTCGTACGTTCCTTGCTACTGTGGTAACATACCATGAGCCTAGAATGTCCCTGTGGCTTGCATCAAATGTCCACATCGATTAGCATTGTCTCTCCTTCCCAGATTCTTTGTGTGTTGGGAGATAATCTACTGACAGCTGTCCTACATTTCTTCGCTAAGGAGAACAAAGCCCTGGGGAGTGACACTTGGCGATGTTTCAGAGCAGTCACAATAACATGGGCTGACTTGCATCCCACGCTGGGACAAAACCCTGACCAACACACTGCTCTCGTGTGTCCTGCTCGCTGTGGCACTCAGCGCCAAAAGGAAAGGTCTCACACATTCCCCTGGGAAACATTTCTCTGTGTGTAACTCTGTCAAGTGCTGATCACACCCGCACTCCCCTGCTTGGAAGTATTTGGCAGGAAAACTAAAGTGTATGTCTAGGTATTTTGTTTCTAAGTGACAGAATTCTTTAGAGGAGGAAAAGAGGAAAAATATTGAGCGCACTTTTCCTCAACATATAGTGTGACATGTGGGACAGGCCTCTCTTCACGAGCATCTACTTGGAGCCGCTGACAGAGCTCTGTGCTGGTATTTTCCCACACAGTCACCTAGAGAATTCCCACATGGGAAATTCACAGGGGTGACTTTTTAGTTTTGCTTTTAGCATACAAAAGAGTAGATTACTATTAACGCATTTGAATAGCAGGGTGACAGGGTGTAAAACTCTTAAGGGAAAGCTGTTAGTGAAGATATTCAAAAATAAGGTTAAATTAATATTTAAATATTTGGTTCTGAGCTCATTTTTAGAGGACTTTTGTACAGCGTAAAGCACTCAGGACGTTTTGCCTAACTTCAGCCAGAGCTGGAGGAGCTCAGCACCTGCAAACACACACAGCTCATTCTGTAATTAAATTTAAGCATTATAATAGCCTCGCTTCATAATTTTTTTTCACCCAGTTTTTATTCTACAGAAGCATAGGGCTTGAGTCTACATTCTTCTGGCAGCTTATTTCAGTGTGAGATTAGATCAAGACCTGACTTGGACCCACTGTCAAATTAGGTACTTTCTGTTTGGAGGGTACTCCTTGCTCACTCCACTGCCAACGTGTTGTGTTTCTTTATGCCCTGTCTTAGTGTTGTGGAGTGTTGCTAAGGTCTCTCAAAAAAGCAGCCAGATTTGGCAGCGTTTCACTGACGAGTGAAGCTGTCCACATATCATAGCACAGTTTATTGTGAAGCTACAGGGCATTTGGGAAGCCATCTGCCAAAGTTGTGTAAATGTAAAACCATTATTACAGGGATGTTCAGACAAATGTGAAGGGGAAATTTTTATCTCCAGTAATTCCTGGCTGTATTGCTGTTGAAAAACATATCTATTTAAGCATGGTATAATCAGTGCGGATTCTTTCGCAACCTCCAGATAAGGTTGTGAAAGAAGAACAGATACGAATAGGGACAGAAAATGAATCCCAGCCATACGGTACTGGAATAAAACAGTCCAGAGGAACACGATAACCATTTTCTTCCATTAGCTATTTCTTTCACGGGGACAGATGTCCTTTTGACAACATGAAAAGCATTCAGTAGACTTCACACAAACCTGACAAGGCAGCAGGGCTGTCGGTAGATTGGGCCTGCAGAGAAGACGATCTTCTAGCAAACGCCTAGCGCGCAGACTCCTTGGGGCAGCCTGTGGCTTGATGTGCACTACGGGGACACCTGGCAGTGCGTATTCAGTGGAGATGGCAGGATTGTGCAGTGACTTTTCTGTCAAGTCAGACCAAGCATGACACAGACTTCATGCTGACTGTGGGAAGAGGGGTGATCCCTGACCCAGCATAAAATCTGCCAGGCTGTAACATTTTAAAGCTGTTAAACCAGCAGTGCGTGTGCATGCAGTGGTTCAGCCTTTCTCACTGGGCAGCTCTACTGGTGGGTTTTTGGTGTTGGTTTGTTTGTTTTTGTCTGACAGCAAGCGCATTATGCTGTCTTGTGAAACTGTGGCCGCAGACCCCTTGTGGGTCACGTGGGTCGGGATGGGGAAAGTTAAGATGAAGAAATGCCGGAAGGCGCAAAGCTGCTGTTCGTACTAGATACCCTGGAGCCTGCTGTTACCAAGTGTTTTAAACTGTGCCGCTGCCTTACCTGTCAACTGTTGTGCCAGGTGTTCAAAGACAGCACCAGAAGACAAGGTAGTAAGGTAGATAAAACAGCAAACGCTGGCTACCTAAAGGGGGAGCAGCTCTGGGAGATGAAATGAGTGCCTGTTCCAGGGAGGTAACTACTTGATCTGTATTTTTAAACTGAAAAAGCGAGTTTGGAGGCTGATTCTAACTGGTGACAACAATCTCCTCCTGAAAGCACTTCAGGGAAGATGACTCTGAACAGGCTAAACATGCAGGCAGAAGGAGAACGTACCAGGCGGGGCATGTGCCACCTGAGCGTGACAGATGGCTGCAAGCAAAGCAAAAACAACAGGGAAATGTTGCATACATTTTGGAAGCTTACAGGTTTCAAAATCAAAGTTAAAGGGACTCAACTCTCTGCAGCTAATCTGCATAGTGTTCTCAACTGGGAAAGGCAGGCTGGTGTGAGATTTCTAATACTAACATTTACATTAATGAGTGGCACACCACGGCCTTTTGCTTTCATGTTGTTTAGTTTCATAGTTGGGAAGAGAGTGGGAGCCTGACAGGGCTCTGATTTTATGTCACTGGAAACTAAGTGAAATCTCACTAGACAAGTTCAAGTCAGGTGAAGTAAAACTGATGAAAGCATTGTCCAGAGCCAGCTCTCCTTACAACAGCCTGTTCAGCTTCTACATACACACAGTAGAGCTTCCTCCTTCTACCTGTTCCATGTTTGTATCTCTGTCATTTGTGACAGATGAACTGTTTCCCAGCCAACCCTCAAAACAGTCCACGGCCAGGTTCTGAGACCTCAGAAGGTATTTGAATCCAGGCCAGGTTTTCCAGAGAAGTGCTAAAGCACCGACAGAACTTCCAAAAGCTTCTTCACTGTAGTGTCCAAACACAAACTGAGCTCTCCCAGTAAACTTGTTTTGAATCTTGGGAGAGTCAGAGTGTAGCAGCTGCTGCATCAGTGCTGGTGATCTCATTGCATGCCTAGGGGATGCGCACTTCAGATCTGACACTGCATCACCCTTTCCTGCTTGACAGGCCTAGACCTGCATGTCTGCTACTGGGAAACATCATGGGGTTTTCTGTGGAGGGCTTGTATGAGCACGCAGTGGTGCCCTGGAAAAGGAACAGCACAGAGCTCTGTTTCTTAGGTTTATGCGGCTTTGCCTGGAGGACAGCTTGCCATCTGTTTGAAGCCCAGCAGCTGGCTGTACAAGGCTGACTGCTGTAACACTGGCGTACTGGTGCTTCTCAATGCTGCCTGCCGACTGCAGAAGAGATCACGTTTATCTGTCGTGTTAGTCTTCCCAACAGCAACCAGGCAGTGAATTTCTGAGCTGAGTTCAGACAGATGAGAAGCTACAGAACCTGCTCTTGGCCCCTGAATCGTTCCTCGAAAGTCAGTTTCCTTGTTGCTGGTCCCTGAAGTATAGGTGCAACAGGACACATGGCGTGCCACGATGGGTTACTAAGCTGACACTGCATAGTTTACTTAATGTTCTTGCTGCCTAATGGGAAAAGCGACAGGCTTCTGATGTTCCCATCAAGAAGAATTTCCTATTTTTAGACATGCTGCTTGTTCACATGGGATGGGCAGGTCAGGAATGCCTGCCACATCTTCTGCATCCGTATCTTCCCCCTCAAATTTGTAACAGAAAGCTGCTTTGCTACCCATCCCATTCCCTGATCCTCACTGGTACTCTGGTCTGGGGGTCTTAAAACATATTAATGGCAAGTAATGGGTGTAAGCAGAGCTACCCGTTCTCAGCAGTTAAAGACTTGGAATTCTCCTAGGAAACCTCTCCCAGGTTTTGCTTCATTCCCAAGTGAAATCTGAGCAGGCTGGAAAAGTATAGAAAGGCAGGAGTCATTTGTTGTGTCAGCAGTTTTAGGCACTGTCTTGTTTTCTGCCTAGAAACTGCATCATTGCTGTGTCTGCCTCCAAAACCAACCTGCTAATCATGGCAGCTGGCTCACAAGCTTGGTGGCAAAGGCACCAGCCTCACCACTTTTTCCTATTTCTCTGCCATGAGAGCCAGGAGGCGAGCACTCCCTTTCAGACACGGGCTTCCCTTAACCCAATGCCTGGCAGCAGCACTTCCTAAACATAAGCACTTCAGCCCTCTTCTGACTCTTTCTGCTCCCTGGGCTGGATCCCCCACGGACAAAAATCACTGAAGCTCTTCCAGCTTCAACAAAGCCATGTTGATGTAAACTGGATGAGGAGCTTGTCCTGGAGCTATTGTAAAGCTATCTGACGTGGCCAGCTTTGGGCTGTCCTGGATATATGAGACAACGTGGTGAGATCCCAGCTCACCCGTGCTTTCAGCTGTTTCCAGGTGTTTGGGGAGGTGTCTGTTGGCTTGGGTCAGAGGGTGCCAGTGACCCTCCTGTCACAGCTGCGCATTGTGTGTTCTGGCATTGCTGGCATTTACTGGTGTAGCTATAGGAACGGGACACGAAAGCCTGCTGGGAGGCTGATGGAGAAATTTTGCAAAACGAGGAGCAAGAATTGCCAGTACGTTTTGCAGGAGGATATTTTTAGTACTGGAAATAGCTGGAAAATATGAAAATTTTGCAATATATGTCAGGACTTGAATTGATGAGGAGATATGGGAAAGAGGTTACGGAAAGCTTTTTAGTGCCTTGAAATGGGTCANTTTTTAAAGAGAGAAAAAAATGTTTTCTCCTAAGCAGATTTTCATCACTATGACAGTTCCAGAAGGAAACTGGGTGCTTTTGGTGGCTTTTTTGACTAAAAAATGTTTATACTATGTAATTTCAACTTCTGTTTATCTCTACTCTTAAGCATTTTCTGCTGAAGGCAGGAATGCTTGCACAGCACGTTTTTTAACCTTTTGCGGAAAGCGTGTGCATCTTGCTACCTTTTGTAGACTGCCTGGAAGGAATTCATGATCCTCCAGCAGTGCTAAGACCCATGTTGGAAAAGCTTAATGTGAATCTTCAGCTAACTCTAGCTGTCCTTTACAGCTTTACTGATGCTAGCTGAGGTCTCTGTGGTGGAAGATGGCAGTAACATGAACAAGACCTGGCTGTGTGCGAGGCAGTTCCTCAGTGAAAAGAGAAAAAGAAGTTTCCAAGGTCAATTTCAATGCAAGAGAGAGTTGCAAAACTGAGTCATCAGAAATCTTGTGGGATAAAACACTGAAACATAGAAAACGCTTCAGTACTTTGGGAAAAGCCTGTGCTGCTGAAACTTGATTGAGCATTTTTAGTAGGCACTGTGAATGAAAACTGATCTTCTCAAGTCCAAATGTGTGTATTATTATCATTCTTGTACTACTGCTTTTGCCTTTCTTCCATTGAAATGATGTCCAGCTACCACCTTTATCTCAGGAAACTGCTACCACCTTCTTATCAAGTGAGAAAATGACTGCAGATGTTAGATTCAAAGTATCAGGATGTTGCCCACTTCAGCGGGTCATCCTGAGATGCCAACAATTCTGTGAAGAGACTGTGCTATCCATGAGATCCATTTAGTACCCGGATTTGCAACTGCAACAAAAACTGTGGGTGTCGGTGTTTCTTAGACCTTGTCCAGTCCAGCGATAGATTTAGGAAGCCTAGCAGCAATCGCTTCTGCAATGCAGACAGGTATTACTTGACACTGACTGATGGAAATCTGTTCTGCTGGGAAATACTGGACTGACACAGGCATTACTGACACTGTCAGCAACCTTACCTGATAGCATTTAAATTCTCTATAGCAGCTGGCAAATCAAGTCTGAAGGGCCATCAGTAGTTAGGCTGCACCTCAGAGAGGCCCCAACTAGTGTTTCTGTCCAGAATTTGTACTGCCTGGGAGGAACCTCACATAGTCCATTTGGTTTTAACTGCCATCATTTGGAAGAGAACTGAACCTGGGACTTACCTCTGCTAATTCTCTGCTTTTCTCCAGAAAGGATTCCTGGTGTATCAATGACACTGATGCTCTCTAATACAGGGTTAGGTAGCTGGGCACACACAAACCTGTGCAAAAACAAATGTTGAAAATAAAACTGAACGGTACTTATGATGCAGTGAGCATTACAGGCAGCATGGGACAGTCCAGGCTCTGATCTCCCTTAAAACAAGTCTTCAGCTGGAGCTTGGAGCAACTCCTGACTGAAAATGAGAAAGTGGACGGAACTGTGAGCGCTTTCTCTGATTATTTTAGTTCTCAGTCTCAGTTATGACCTATGATATTGGTATTTTTTCTGGTGGCCCCTAAATTGTGAACTGTAAATGAAAACCAATGTAGAAATCCAAATGTTTATTTGCCATTTGGATTTCAGTGAGAAGTGGTATTTGTTTTTCTTCATTTAAGCATTCCCCAACAGGCGTCTGAATTAAAGTGAATTGAAATAACTTGCTTAAACCAACAGTGTTGGAAGCTTTTTGTCTTCTTTTAAATCTAGTCTTAAACAGAAAGTGTGCTGTTCTTGCACCATGGAAATCCTGAAGTCTGAGCAAGACAAGATCTCAAGGATTTCCTTAGTCTATCCTCCTGCCCCAAGGTAGGTCAATCAGATGTTTGTCTGAAGTGTTCTTCAAACCCATACTGACGCAGACTCAACAACCTTTGCTGGGAGTCTACTCCATCACTTACTCTTACAGCAAAAACTCCTTTTTCTTAATGTCTTATCTAAATCTCCCATGTTACAATGCCTTGTAGTCTCAACAACAGTAGACATGGAAATTTTTTTTTTTCCAAGTAACATACCCCTACGGTCATTATATCTCTCCTCAGTCTTTCTTCTAAAGAAAGACGGATTCTTTTCTTTATCTTTCAGCTCTTTCTAGCTGCCTTTCTAGTTCACTTTCTAAGTCAAAGACCTTTGCAGCTTTCCTTTGGATTCCTCTCAAATTGTTCCACATTTCTCCAGGCACGATGCCCCATGCTGATGTGGTTTTCCAGACATGACCTTGCCAGCGATGAACAGAGTGGACGGATTGCTCCTCATCTCTTACATGTGGCAGTCCTGTTCATATCTCTCAGGAAGATGTTTGCTTTTTTCATAGTGGTATGACACTTACACTAGGCTTGTAATTCACTCGCTCCTCTCCCCTCCACAGCTCATTTTCTGTGTAATTCCTCTTTACCTAGTTGTTCACCACCTTACACCTACACAAATCACTAGCTAAGAAGAATATCTTGTGTTTGTTGTCAGAGGGCTGCAGCTCATCTTTTTCAGCCGCTGGTAACAGCAAAGCACAGCAAAAGCCTATCTGCTGACGTGGCTCC
>VXAV01010687.1:191784-202704 GCA_013399715.1 Alectura lathami | reverse complement strand
GCTCCTCATCTCTTACATGTGGCAGTCCTGTTCATATCTCTCAGGAAGATGTTTGCTTTTTTCATAGTGGTATGACACTTACACTAGGCTTGTAATTCACTCGCTCCTCTCCCCTCCACAGCTCATTTTCTGTGTAATTCCTCTTTACCTAGTTGTTCACCACCTTACACCTACACAAATCACTAGCTAAGAAGAATATCTTGTGTTTGTTGTCAGAGGGCTGCAGCTCATCTTTTTCAGCCGCTGGTAACAGCAAAGCACAGCAAAAGCCTATCTGCTGACGTGGCTCCTGGTGGCATTTCACAGATAGCCTTTTTGTGATGGCATTCCAGGTAGCTATAAATGTGTCTGTATTAATAGGGTGGTGTCACACTGATGCATAAAAAACGTTGTTGTGGGACGATGCAGAACCACATGAAGGATGGGGGTTGCCACAAGGGCCACTGGATGTAGGCAGGCAGAGTCTCTGATGAACAGCTGGTTCTGATGAAGTCCCTGCAGCCATGACCTCCTCCAGGCTATGCCACAGCCTCACTCCAATTTTTTCTACTTGACTCCAAGATCATTCTGACAAGAGTGAATCATCATGGGTTAGACAAGTGTCTTCATTCCTAAGCTGTCAGGTATTTCAGTCCAAACCTTTCTGCCTCTTTCCTCTATCCACAGCTTGGCAGGTGGCAACAGGGAGCATTTCTGAATGGAATGCATAATTCCTCATGTAGGGGAGGGGGCTGGCTTGGTTCCCCTGTTGTGTACCAGGCACAGCAGCAGAGAACAAAGGCTCAGGAGGTCATGTTATTCCCTTTCCTGCCAGCCCAGGTTTGCTCTTCATTGTTGTGGCCCTGAGCACTCCTTGTGGTCTAACATTAAACAGCTCAGGAAAGGGGATTTTTCCATTGGTTTCTCCAGGGAAAGTACTCCACAGGAAATTTCAGATAGAAGGTCAGAGGCCAGCATGAGTAAGTGCATTCTGGCTCTGTTGGCAAAGCCGTTAAGGATGCTGCCTTCCTGTTGTCCCAGCAGAACTGCAGGACCTCAGGGAGCATGACCTAATTCTGTTCTGAACCGTACAAAGGGAAGAGTTTGGTGCCAAACTGGACTTTCACTAACCCTACAGTCAGAGCATGCGGGGTGAAGGAGGAACCTGTTATCCATGATGTCCTCTGCTCTTGATAACAAAAATGCACCTCTACCTTAACTTCCCAAGACAGACTGTGCAGGGAGGGAGGAATCTTGCATACATCAACTATGCCAGGGTGATATGAAAGTAATGGCTGAGATTCCTGATTCTGCGCCAGGCCCTTGGTGCCAAACAAGCCCTGCTGATAATGAGGTGCTGCCTGTAATCTCTCCGGGATCTCTCCAGAGCTGGGTTACTGCCAGCAGAGTTGGAGTGAAGAAAACAAGCCCTTCTCTCAATACTCATGAAGCACCTGGGGCAAGGAAAGTGGTAAAAGAGACAGAGTCTGAGCATAGTACAGCAGAGCTGTCCCTTCCTTTCAGCCCAGGAGGGTTGAAAGCCTAACCTAAGCCCCACCTCTGGCCTTAGCCAGGAGGATGTTGGCAGGCACTCCATCTCATGGGAACACAGAAAGTAGACAGTTTCTGAGCAGCACCATTAGCTGGCTCCTAGACAAATTCTGACCATACCACTCTTTTCCCACCTCCTGGAAGGTGGCAGACCTTCAGTTCAGAGGGGTGCCTACTGGAGGTGACTGCCTGTCTCTAAAATTCCAGTTCACAGCCTCCCAGCTGAGGGCAGTGCCTTAGCATGCATACAGCGCACCAAGGCAGAGACACCTCTGCACTGTCTCCTGCCCAGAAGCCAGGCCTACAGCAGGAGTAAGCATGGGTGTCTTGATTCAGTTCAGAGGCTGCACCCTGATATCAGCCTTCAGTGAGTTACTTCTCGCTTAACACTTCATTTCCTAATTGGCTGGGTATTATCATCTGCACCTTCAGCACTGTGACGCGCACCTTGCTGAGCCTGCCCCTTAGCGTGTCATCTTCTGCCGTTCAGAAATCATTTCTTTTTAGAATCTCCTTTCAGGGAAGAGGTTAATTAGCTATCCTGGTTACCTCCTGCATTGCCAGCAGGACTGCACTTCAGGTGCTGCTGAATCACTGCTGTGCCTCTCTGCCCTACTGTCCTCACAGGCACTGGCTTGATGCCTTCCTCACAAGAAGAGAAGAGCAGGAGGAGAGAGGAACAGCACAGCATGATGCAGTGAACTAGGCTGATGGACAGCTAAGGTGTATTGGGAACAAACTGCATTCAGGAAGTATCAATCAGTCCAGGTGTGCTTCCTTTTTGCCCTCCATGCCTGGCCTCACTCCTCCTGATGTTGCTTCCCTTCTGTAGCGAACTGTCCGCCAGTTGTGGCTCCTACTGGCCATTAACAGAGCCCTTCTGGATGATGTTCTCTTCATCTACCATCTCTGTGCTTTAGGCAGGAGACTTGTTATTTTCACAGGGCACCTTTCTCCCTGGTGTAGGGTGTGGGCAGACACCTGTCAAGCCAGGGGCAGATGTTCTGGGCCCTGCAAGATGCTGAGAACATCTCAAGACTGTCTGATGGACTACACTGCTGGATTCCAGACTGTATTATGATTGGACAATGCTTCCACAGTGAGGTGCTCTGCACAGTAATGACCCCAGCTAGATCTCCCTTCTCTCATCAAGCTTCTCTCCACGCTTCTGTTCTTCTTCCCTTGCCTTCTCACTGCAGCCTCCATCAGCATGCCTGTGGATAGTGTTGGTAGGAGATGCTGCAGTCTCTGGGTAGGCACTCCTAGAGCCTGGAAGTCTGAAGAGCAGTCAAAGCCCAGCTCTCCTGGTTGTTTGGCTGAGCAGCTGCCATGTTTGCAATGTCTCCCACCCTGTATGAGCAGGGAAGGTGCTGATGACAGGCGTAGTCGGACAGTTTGTTCCCATCTGCCTGCTGTAGCACAATTTGTGCTCATCTAGGATATGGGTGTGTGCTGCTGGCTTCCTGTAAGGCCTAGATCCAAAACTCAGTATGGCTGGAATAGACTTAGCAGGACTGCAACCTTTCCATTCCCTGTCCCAAGCTGCTGTTTGAAGACCCCTAGACAGATTCAAACAGTATAGAAGCGTCTTCTGACCTGTTACTTGTTCGTATGTGAGGTTATATGTACATCTCAGAATGGAGGGATGTTCAAGTCATGCTTGAAAAAAAGTGGTTATTGTGCCAGTTCCATCCTAGTGACTTCAGGGGTTGAACTTGGTTGGACTATTTAGGATCAGGGAACTGGACTGACTGCAGAACAGAAGTAGCTAGGAATATAAAAGCAAAGGAGAGTGAAGTATAATGAAGAGAACTTATCTCTAGACTCTTACAGCTTGACCGTGGTCAGGTTGTGCTTTGTTCTTCTTGTTTGCTCACATAAAATGAAGGTTTGTTCCATCTGACTTTATTAATCCGCCCTTCAGTGAGTGACTGATGTGTACCTAGTAGGACATGATTGGCTTTCCATCAGCCATATGGATGGGGGGGGGGGGGGGAAGGGTAATGCCTTATCCTTTCAGATTGCTAGCCATGCTGCTCATTAGGTTCTAGCTTTATGCTCCAGAAGAGTAAGTTTTTGAGTACTGACCTGTTCAAAAAGGCATTGCCAAAGGCATTGAGTTTCCTGAACGGTTTTTTGGGATCTACCACCAGCGCATTTCCAGGAACAATTCCTTCCACATCTCCTTGCATAACCGCTATAAAGGAGTCAGTTGTAGGCTCTGGTCCAATCCTCATTCCTGGGAAATCCTGCTCCAGCAGGTACCTGTAAGTGCAAAGAACAATGTGTGGGCATGAGATGTGAGCTGCCTGAGTCCTAAATGAGTTGTGCTGAAGATCCCAGTGAAATTATGTAGCTCAAGAGTATGGATCCTTCCCAGACTATTTTTAGCACTGTCACTGAATCATCAGACAAGTGTTGCAGTAGTTTTTTCTACTTGGGATCTCCACATTTAAAGCTTTCATGTTTCAGGTGGATTAAAAAATTGAGGAGATTACAGCTGCTGGCAAGGGATTCTCATCATGTTTGATCATTTTGTGTTTTAATCCTCAAGACATTTGGAACAGATTTAGCATAGCAGTGAACTGCTGCTTTCACTTTGCTGTCACGGAGTTAATCCTGAAACCTTACTGGCCTTTGGTGCCAATATCAATTACTTCAGTGCTGCTCACTTCAGCAGGCTCATCCAACTAATGTGCTTAGCCCCCAGTCCAAATCAGTCACTTAAATGCCAGCTTCTCCTGTACTTGGCCGTTGAAGCCTTCAGTCTCCCTTCCTGCGTGCTTCTGCAGTGCAGCTACAAGTTTGCGACACAAAAAACCCCTCAGGCATATTGAGCACTTAGTATGTGGGTGGCAGAGGATCTCTCAATATTTGTTACCAAGATAAATGCCACAGTAAGCACAGCATTCCTCATTTTCTAAGCTTCTGGCAAGCCTCTCTGAACTCTCTGAAGGTACGGTTTGGCAAATTTCAGGGAAAGAGATGTCACCTGTAGGGCTGTAGGACTTACAATAGGACCCTGGCAGCACACCCTGACTTACCTTCCAAAATTCATGGTGGGTCAATGGTGTGTGCATGAGACAGCCCCCTTCAGCTTATAAAGGAGCCACCAGTCATTGTGTGTGTGGGGGTGTGTGTGCAGAAAACATACCCACTGGCCTTGTGCTGAAAACTGAGACTGCTGTGTCTATGTGGCTTGCATAAGGGAGCTAGACCTGGTTTAGCCCTAGGAATGGGGTTGCATCACTTGGCATGGTGACAAGCTCTGGGCTGTCATGAGGAATATACGACTGCCAGGTTATGGAAGTTAGCAAAGTATTGTTGCTTACTGACAGCAGATAGCTGGCACTTCCTCTTCTGTTGCTTTAATCTAATTTTTATGATGAAACATAAAGAGAAATACAGAACCGCAGTGATGTTAAAAGTAGATTCATGGGGTGAGAAAAAAAGGAAGGAAGGGGTGGGGATTTCTCATGGCTGAGATCAGTGTGTGCAACAGCTAGCACTAGTTCACTCAGGCGAGTCTTATCAAAGAGCAAGTTCCTATGTGAGGGACTACAGGACTGCTAGCATGAAGGCTTGTGCTTACTTTTTTGGGGTTCATGCTTTCACCATCAGTCCGGTGCTTTAGGAACAACAATAACTACTTGTGCTCATGCAGCAGGGCTGTTTACTGACACCATGTCATGGAATGCATCTTTAGTTCCCAATGGGCAAGGCTAAAGCAACTGGATCTAAAGATAAAATGAGTCTATGGCCAGGATGTATTGCAAATCACAGCTACTTATCTGGCTTGATAGGAGCTACCAAAGAGAATGGCTGCAGCAAGAAGAATTCCAGCAGTGATGCCCGTAATTTCCTTAAAGCTGACCAACCCTTTGATTCTTAATCAGGTATTTTCTAACCTTCTGAAAATAATTTCCAAATACTGTGCTCACCAGGCTGTCACCAGCTTTTTAATGGGAGCAACTGTGAAATCAAACAGATGCTGTTCGGTAGTTCCCAAAACACCGAAACAATCTAGGAAGGAAAGGAAATAGCTCTTCTACCTTCTTCTACTGGGGTAGGCATGTCCTAATGACCTAGAGCCTGTGCAGAGGTTCTTCAAACTTCCCTATATTAGTGGATCTAGCTGAAGAGAATTGGTTGGCAGCTAATGGTGTGCGCCAGCCCCCTGGCTGGTGATCACCATGGACCTTCCTGGCAGCTACAGTAAACTCTCTAGTTCCAAGCAGCTGAGAACAAGGAGAAGCCACTCTTTTCCCAGCAAGGGCACTGTAGACTACCATGAGAACATGCTTGGCTGCATTCCTTGGAAAGCTCACTACACTGAAACAACCATTTGCTAGGTCAGAAGCCACTTGGCCAAACTCTGGAAGCTAAGCTTAGGCCTGGTGGATGGCATCACGAAACATCACCACCTGATGGACATCTCTGCTGTGCTAGTCACTGCTATTGGCTCTGTATTTGCTTTTGTTCTGACATTAAATATTTAAGAGATGCACAGATGGGCATTCGCTACATGGCAGCAGGAAGTCTGAGCTCTCCCCTTGCAAATGCTAGAGAAGGAAGAAACAGGTAGCAATAACAATAGTCAAGTGCAACAAATGAGAAATATTGCATTTGAGAAACACACCTTAGCCACATGTCAGGTCTCAGCCTTGCTGAGACAATAACCTGCTTGTTTTATATTAGTTTGATATGCATGTGCAATATGATAGGTTTTGAGTGTCAGGGGAAAAAAAAAAGTGTGGGCTTTGTTTGTTGTTTGTAGACAAGGCTTCTGAGGAAGCCTGAGCTAAAAACCTGTATGTAACAACAACATTCCTCATCCAGCCAGGCTGCTTGAAAGAGTTTTATCCCTGAGCTAAAGTTTCAAAGCACATCTGTGTTTTGTCCTGTACAAGAAATAATCTCAGCAAAAGCCCTCTCAACAGAGAGGAAACTATGAGATGATGCTAATTGACTTAATGTGAAGCAAGTGGTAGGGGAGCAGAGAGACGAAGATTTGCACTATCCGCTGTCGCAGCCTCTATTTTCAGTCAGGCTTCCCTCGGAGATTTGGGTACATCGTGCAGCAGGGTGTTGGCAGTACTCTCTCATTGTACACAGGACAAACACAAGGGGATTTATTGGTGCTTGTCTGGGGGCAGGGGGAAGCTTCTGCTAGGCAGTGACACAGGCTGTCTCTGCTAAGAGAGGAAGGATGAAGAACACATGCAGTTGTTACACTTGTGGGGCTTTCTGGGAGAGGACAGCAAACAGTGGCTGTGGAGGACATCAACTGACAGCAAGCAGCAGCTGTAGGGCAATCTCCCCTGACAGTGCAGTGTGCTTTGGTCTGAGCCACCGGACACCTTTGGGGGTCTGCGGAGCGAGTCCCAGCCAGGCTGGGAAGCCTGCAGAAAGCAGCAGGCAAGAGGCAACACTTATGGCCCATCTGCTTTTTGGAGAAGTGCCTGGAGTCAGTGTCTGCTTGAGAGCATTGCGCTGCTTGCCCCTTTTCAGACCTGTCCCTGGTGAGGAAGATGAGGGGAGGGCAGAATAGCGGTACAAGGGCTGGCCTGGTGCAGGGCATCCCTTCCCACCAGGTTTGGGGTAGCACAGGAGCCAGGCAAGGAGATCCCAGGCTCTCCAGGCAGGAATGCCTCACAGGATGTGGGGGAGGGAGCCATTTGCTAGTGATGAGTCATGCAGGAGCCCTGCAGGATGCTGTGGCAGCAGAGGTGATACAGGCTGGAGAGGATGAGGAAGGGGAAGAAGGGCAGAGTGGGAGGAAATGGTGACAACTGCCTGCTGGAGGCAGAGATGAAAGGTTCAGGGCCACACAGGGAGGTCACAGTGGGGCTGCCCAGTGCAGCCCATGACAAGTGGTCCAGGGAGGCTGGGACACGTAAATGATTAGCTCCAAGGGGAAGGAGTGGCTACACCAGAAATGCAAGCTATGGTGACAGTCAGTAGGGCCCTGGCTGGCTTGTTTATTTTATTAACAGGATAGCTGGACAGAAGCCAGGATTATTTTTAGCGAAGATCACAGAATCTAAGTTAATTAGGAGAGCAATGTTCTGTCTTGCATTCCCATCCTCTTACAGGAAACATTAAAAGCAATAACATCAGATGCAGGCTTTGGTGGCATCCTGCTGTCCTAAGGAAGTTAGCTGCTGTGGCTGTTAGCCACAGGTAGAGGTGCTGCCTTGCCTCCACCATCCAGGCCTCTTAGACTCCAGACCCTTAGTCAAATGAACGCCGACAGAAATCAGAGCATGGAAAGAAGACAGTAGAAGCAGGAATGGAGAAGTCACAGTTAGTGGTGCTGCATCTTTTGCGCACCGAAAAAGGCTCAGCTCTCTGGGTTTCTGAAAGCAGCAGATAGCACAGTTCAGACAGCGCTCTGCTCTTGCTTCACTGGCTTTGACCCACACAGCTCACCTCCCTCCTCACCCTCCAGGATCATTTTGCAGTGAGCTTGACTGCCTTGCTTTTGCTATTGCCTAATGACAAGAGAGTAGCTTCACTTCAGGACACTGCAGCTTAGCTGCTCTCTTCAGAGATTCTAGAAATTTATTTCTAGAAAGCCTTGCATTTCTTCTTTGCTTTACCTCAACAGATTCCCTGGGAACAAAGAAAGCAGACAAACCCACCCCTAGCGTAGGTAAATAAGTTCATGTATTTGTTTTGATATGGTGTACTGGGATTCAGGTGTAAACTAGGATTAAGTTCATTCCATGTGGGTGTTTAGTGGCACTAAGTCACCTCTGTGAATTGCACTGCAGTGGCAGCAAGATGCAATACAGGAGTGCAACAGGTATGTGGGGAAACACTAGTTGCGCCCCATCCCGACAACACTTCATGAAAGAGATGTCCAGAGGCTGTGTCTTGTCTCACTCCATTAGAAAGACATAATGGTTGTTCCCCCTTCTGCTTCTTCCCCTCCCCCTGAATTCCTCCCTGCTCTCAGTTTCTAGCTCCCACTCACCTTCCCACAGTAACTCTGGAAGCTAATCTGGTGCTTATCCCAGCTCTAATGACCAGCACCTGCAAGATCACACTGGAAGCCTATCAGGAGCAGCACAGCTTTCTGGCACCTCCTGCCTTTGTTCGGTTGGGAACATACTGGAGCATTCCTCCTACTGTAAGAGGCCCACAGGTTCTTCAACAGCTCGACTTTCACCTTCTTATGCATGGTTTTAAACAGATCTCTGCTTCCTAAAAGGACTCCTCATGGCTTTTTTTCACCCCTGTAAAGCACCAGCTCCTAGTCACTTCTGCTTGACCACAATTTCTGGGTAAACTCATTCCAGCCTTGTGCAGAGAGGCTGGGAAAAGAGGACACAGGGATGAAATGTGCTGGTTGAAGAAAGGTTCAGATCAGCTTGCTGACCAAAGAGCTATGGGGTTTTCTGCCTTCCCACAGAAAGGAAGACTCATCTCCTTTTGCCTAGAACTTGCTTTAAGCCGCCAGAATTCTTGCAGTAGGAGCTCACGCTTACAGAAAAAGAAACAGAAAAAAGCAAAGCCAGGAAGACTGCCAACAGCACTATGCAGGTGATTGCAGGGAAAAGCTGATGCTGGCAATCCAGATAAGCATTAGGAAGAGATGCTTTAGTTTCACAGCCAGCAACCTCCTCACATTCAGGTGAAGTTCTGCTCTGAGACATCTGTAACTGGGAAAGTAGACAGAGACTTTCAAATGGGTTTGGTATCAAGTCCCAAAACAAGGATCTGGGGTGGAATTAGACAGTTATGCTATACAAGTCAGCCTGTCCTTTTTCAGAAGAGGAACTCCCTTTCCAACCACATGCCAAATGCTTCTGAGGGTCATTCGCATCCCTTCATCATCTACCTGGCCTACTCACATGAGAAAGGCTTTTTCACTGTTAAACTTTTATTTGCCAGGTACACGCCTGACAATGCATTCTGTTCTCAGCTCCAGCATTACCCACAGGAACATTACAGCACGCAAACACCCTGCATGTCTCAAGGTCACTCCTGGAGAGGTACAGTCAATTTGATTCACCTCTCTCTACTCTCCACAGCTCCCTCCTTCACCAAGAAATACTGGTAGAACAAAGGGCTGGCTGCTTGTGGCCTCTGTCCAAATCTACACTGGGGTAATTCCACAGATTTCAACACAGCCACACCAGAGTAGCACTGGAATTTAATGCTAAGCTCATGAATCACATAGGAAATGCAGACAGCACAGCTTCAGCCATGATCCCAAGAGAAAGGCTGCTGCAGGCTGAACTAGCAGTGTCTGAACAGAGATCCCTGCAACAAAGTCCAGCTGGAAAAATTTAACCCTCTCTTTGACAGTTTCACATCAAACCTGCTGCTGGCAATTGCTCTCCTTTACAGTTAGGAATGAACTTGCTGTTCCTGGCATTACAGCAGAGCAGGACATGGTTGAAACAGGACTTGATTTTGGAGCCCTTAAGATGGGCAAGTCTCTCTTGCACATGCACATGCCTAAGCATGCATGCTTCTGCAGACGAGCTCTGCATGTTGCCTCTCAGCACGGTACAGAGAGGCACAAAGATGTGACACAGACCATTACAAACCCACCTCTAGGCCAGTGGCTGCCCCACCACCCAATGCAAGTTGGAAAGAATGGGTCCAACTATGGAAAGAATAAAGGTCTGACCCCTGAGCGGTCACGGGGTAACCTGTGCGAGGCTTTCTGCAGCCTTTGCACTCTGAACAGGCAAGAAGGCCTCAAATGACTCATTTCTCCACAGCAGTGCCCTGCCTGTACTCCTCAGCCCTGCCCTGGGCTACTTTTTGCCACGTTGGTGTTTTACCAGGTATCTCGTCCACCCAGTCGCTGTGAAGGAGGACTGCTCAAGTTCCAGCAGAGGCAGCCTTCAAACTGGGAACTGGCAGCAGGGCCGCATCGAGGGGAGGGATGCGGACAGAGCATGGGCACAAAAGGCCGCCCCAGCCCCAGGCACTGGGCGCTCCCCGTCGCCCCCACGGCCACCGAGGGCATGGCTGAGCCCGGGAAGCCCCTCCTGAGGCCCCGCTTTACCTGATGAAGGTGGTCTTCCCCGTGGAGTACTGCCCCACCAGCAGCACCATGGGCTTGTTGTCGAAGTCGGCATCCTCCAGGGCCGGCGAGTGGAACTCGTGGAACTTGTAGTGCTCTTCCAGGGGCAGCAGCTTGGTTTTGTAGAGCTTCTTCAGACCCTCGCTGACCGTCTGGAACACCTCGGGGTCCTTTCTCCGGCGGTCGTCGGTGCCCAACCAGCTGAACATCTTCGGGCCGCCTGAAGCCAGCTCCGCAGCGAGCACCGAGGCAGGGCGAGGGGCGGTGCGAGAGGCTGCGGGCCGGGGCTACCCCCGCATGCTCCCCCAGGCCAGGCGGGACGCCGGCGGCCGGCCTCGCTCCCC
>VXAV01010687.1:165326-181659 GCA_013399715.1 Alectura lathami | reverse complement strand
TTTAACAAAACGAGCAGGAGGGCTTGGAAACAGCAGCCCTGGTTCTCAGGATTTCATATGTAATCCCATCTCACAGATGGTTTGTGTGAAGTCAGGATCTTCTGGCAGACCATGAATGCCATCCTCAGGGGCCTGAGCTGGGTTATGGCAGGCACTGAAGCTGAGACAGCTCTGTCAGCATAGATCTGTTTGGAAGGGAAGATCAGCACAGATCCTGCCCTCTACAAAGCCCTTCAGATCTGTGGTTCTGTCTCTCCACTCCAGAGGGATGGGCTTGAAACCCTGTCTTTCTCTCAGTCCACCATTCTGCTACTCTAAAACTGCCTCAAGAAAAAAGCTGCCATTTGCTCTGATGCCAAACTTAGTCCAGCAAAAACTCTCTGAGAATGCATGCTGCACATCTTTCAGTCCCTTGGCTGCAGAAGAAACACTGACTTTGTGCAATTTGGCCTGCAAAGATTTGCTGTTTCTCTGCTACTGACTGAAGGGAAAACTAATACTGTGAAAATAAGCTCGAACAATTTGTGGGTCATAAGAGCGAAAAGAAAGTTTGACACTTAGGTTATTCATTTGACCCCAGAGGCGTTTGTGAGAGGAAAAGAATAATAGCATAATTTCTTTCTGAACAGTAAGTCAGGAGTCATGCTCGTGTCATGTCAACAGAAACTTCCTTAGCAGATAGCAGTTAGTCATCAGCTTGACAGTCAGATCATGGGGATGTCAGCCAGGTTAGGTGAAGGTTTGTACAGTTGTGTTCTGCCACTGTAGCCTCTTTGGCTGAGACTTGTCAGCAATGGCAGAGAGGCTGGGCTGGCAGGTCTGAAGCCTTGTCTCCTTGTTGAGATATTCATGGACAACCATACTGCTGTGTCTGCACCGCTAGCTTATCTCTGAGACCATATCCAGCGTAGACCAAGCACCAGATGTGTGCCTAGGCTCGTGTTAGGGTAGCCTGACAACATGATGGCACTGGAGGTATACCTGAACTAGAATAGTGTCTTCAGGTGTCTTCTAGGAGGAAGCTACCTTAACTGTTTTGAAATCTTTAGACAGGGAGAGGGAGTGTTTTTGTCATATGTCCATGAGTTTTTTACATTCCAGACTAGAAACTCACTGCATCTCTCATCTCATGAGATTGCAGCTCTGCAGTCAAAGTCCTTGACTTGAAGCTATAACAGCTTATGTTAGTAACTGGGTTCTTTCCCTCTTCTTTTTGGTCATGTGCTCCCCAGGCTTTGCACAAAACTCCAGTATTTTATGCTGCAAACAGAAAGCAACTTGACCTCTGCCAAGGACTGGTGGGTAAGGAAACTCCTTTGTATAAATATACAAGTATTTTTATACAAGATAACATTTTATGTGGAATTTTGACTGTATAGAACACATGGCGTAGAATAGAAGGTGCACATACCCTTATTGTTTCACTTAGCATGGTGTGAATGAAGCAATCATTGAGATGGAATAGGTCAGCAAAAAACCTAGGATTTGAAGCATGAGATTTGTCTCCACAAGCTGAAATTGCCACTCTTGGTGCTGCATTTGTGCCTGCTACTGCTGCAATAGGTAGATACCATGTGCACTTAGTGGCCTTTACTGTTGCTGCATGACAACTGAACAGAGACCACAGAAGCAGGAAAATCTGAGACTTTTGCTATCTTCAACCTAAGACCTAGTGGTAGGAATGCATTCTCTTCTCAGCCTTGCAGTTAGAAAAATAACTTCTATACCATGTTACCTGAGGTAGAAGTATATATTGGTGTCTGCAAAGCAAGTAGGGGCAGGACCAAATTAATTTTTGTGAAGTGCTTTAAGCCCTTAAACACAGCGTACAGCTTTGCCTGGGAGATCCATTGCAAATGATTTTTTCTCTTCTGAAAAAGTGCATGTTTTCAAAGAAAAAGGTAAAGTTTTTTTAACAGTGTGTTTTTACAAACAACAGAAAAAATGCGTAACGCTAGTAAAGACCAGAATGTTTTCACTGACAGCTATTTCTTGTAGATTTGTTATTTAACCAAACAATATCTAAAATGAAAAGATCGTGAGAGAACAATTATAAAACTGTCACGGTTTGGTTAAAGGAAGCACACATCTGGATTGTCTCATCTTCTGTGTATTGTTCATTATATTTTTAAAGACAGCAGCGCAACAGCTCTTCTAGGATCTTCATGGTGCTCCTGAACTTGGCTGACAGGTCTCACTTTTCAGCCAACCACATGTGTCCATTTGTCTTGGCACAGGGAACTGCTGGTTCCTGGCAGCCCTGGAAGCACTGACATTCCACCAGGACATCTTAGCCACAGTTGTGCCACAGAACCAGAGCTTTGAGAGGAAATACGCTGGCATTTTCCACTTCCGGGTATGTTTTATCCCCAAGAGTGCGGGAGGTCTTTAGAAATCCCTCAGCGTCCTTTGTTTCACATGCTTGGATAATTTCTATGTTTTCCCTTAGCCAGGGCAAGTGGCCAGGGGTTATCCTGGCCTGGAGGGCAGCCCATCACTCCTTCCACAAAGTGCAGGAAGGGAATTAACTATGAACCAGTCTGAGGCTATGCCTCAGTTTGTCCCTTCTCTCCAGCTGGACCCTATCCATATTTTAATCCAGATGAAAGTCTTACATAGTGGCAGCAGTCACACAGGCCCAGTCTGTGCTTTTGCCCAGCTCTTGCTGCAGCTCTGCCAGAGCAGAGAACTTCTGAGAACTCCTTCCCCAAGTGTGTCTAATTTCCCTATTTAATCTCTCTTTTACACCTGACCCACACTTTGTTTTCTCCTCTGCCTGGATGAGGCTGATGCATTGGATCTGTCCTTGAGTCAGCAACTCCCACTGATCTAGTCCAGTCCTTCCCCAGGGCAGCTCATCCTAAGCCCCCAGCCAAGCAATCCTGCCTTTCACCTTGCTTCAAAGGGAGGTTTCTTCTAAGGGAAATATCAGCTTATTCCTTTCCCCTGACAGTTCTGGCACTTCGGTGAATGGGTTGACGTGGTGGTTGATGATCGCCTGCCGGTGAACGAGGCGGGGGAGCTGCTCTTCGTTTCTTCAGTCTTTAAGAATGTGTTCTGGGGAGCCCTTTTGGAGAAGGCATATGCTAAGTAAGTGACTCATTCCAAGTTATGAAAATAGTCTCTCTGAAACATGTTGATTTGTGCCTGTGCAGTTTGTTCTTGTTTATAAATGAATCTCCTAGGCTTTGCCACATTTGGAGTGTAGTAAATGGTTCTCATCTTTCTATTTTTAAACAGTAAAAGCTCCCACTGAAGTTGCTGTTGCCAATTCAGGCCCTTGTGTTGAAACCCAAAGGTTTAGGATATAAAATGAAAACAAACATATCCTGGGGGATTGTCCTCTGAGCGTTCCATTGTTTGGGGTGCATTGGCCAGGATGATGCCTTCTTTGCAAACACTGCAGAGGAATGGAAGGGCACAGACAGAGATTTTTGAAGAGGAATGACTTCTGATGCCTCTTCTGATGTATTATCAGTCTGAGAAACCTCCAAGGAGTTTCATTTTGGGAGTCTATTAGATGAATTCTGCTTTGGCCTTGATAGAGGTTCTTGCTCTGATGTCTTATAAAACCTTCAACTTGTTAAAGCATTCAAGAGGTCACATGGCATGCTGAAAACACTGGCTTCTCTCTTTGGGTTGTTTTGTCTAGGGTGGTTTATTGGGACTAAGAAGAAGGCAACAAGTCATAACTGATGGAGTTTGTTATTCTTGGACTAAAATAATCTATGCCAGGGAAAATAAGCAAAGAAGGGAAAAATGCTAGCTAGCATTGAGAGAAAGATCATCCAGAAGGAGAGAAAGCTCAGTTATTTTCATTTGGTGGTAGCATTAGAAACAAAAGAGAAAGCTGCTTTGCAACAGTGGAGAAAATCAGATTGGAGGCTGAGCTTTCAAGGCATATCAAATATGACACAGTGTCTGGTGAGATATTCAGGCAACATTTCCTAAGGCACAGTTGTGAAAAAAAGCAGCGTTTTCACTACTGGTCAGCGAGGAGATCTGAGACAATAGTGAATGAAGAGTTCTTTTCAGCCTATGGCCAGTCTTGAAGGCAATTTGCTAGGGACCCCTCCTCCTACAAGCCAAAGATTCCCCTAACATTAAACATGCGTTACAGCCTTTTTTTTGTTTGTTTTAAATAAAACCTTTTTATATGCTTTCATTGGCACGCGCATCCCAACCTATCATCTGTGACTATAAACTCAAGAGTATACTGACATCTTGTTTTGCTAGACTCTACGGCTCCTATGAAGATCTGCAGATTGGGCAAGTTTCAGAAGCCTTGGTGGATTTCACAGGTGGTGTTAATGTAAGGATCAAGCTTGCGGCAGCTCCTCCTGGTCTGTGGGGTATCCTGACAAGAGCAACCTACAGCAGATCTCTCATGGGCTGTCAGACGCATTTAGGGGTGAGACTGTGTGGCATCAAATGGTTTCACAGCTAAAAGCCTTTCCAGTCAAGCTTCCCTCTGCTCAGCTAGACATGGTTCCTATAAAGCACCAAAGCTGCTATATATGACTTGCTGTAGAAACAGCATGCTTAAGCTTGAAGATTGCACATGGATTTGTTCTCTGCTGATCTCAGCTCCCTGTTAGGTTTAGGAACTGGTTTGTTTATCAAAAAGTCTCTAGTAAATAAGGACCTACCATTTCCCAATTTTTGTTAAATAAATTTTTCATTTTACAGATGATGTGCTGAGGCGAAGAGTCTCAATTAGCAAACTTATAGCTAAGATCAAAGAAGTGTGTGGTTCAGAACACTGGTCTTGGCTCCCGAGCCTTATAATAATACTTCAGCTGCTGGGAAACCCCAGTGTTCTGCAAATCAAAACCTAACTTGGACTTTTTAGAAGTGACATACTCGTTAGCCAAAGATCCACAATTTATGAAGGGATCCTGGTGATCACACCCTGAATTCCAAACATGCTGCAAAATATGGCCACTAGGAAAAATGTGGCGGTTAGGAGCTTGGACTTATTTTTTTCCACATTCAAACCATTCTCCATTTGCTTTTGGGAGTCATTATGTACACACAGGTGTACGTTTCTGATATAGGTATGATCCTACTGTGTAAGTAGGGATGAAATAGAAGGCTTATTTTCCTTCTGTTTCTCTTCCTTGTACACAGGCAACAAAGGTCTTGAAGAATGGACTTGTTGCTGGGCATGCCTACACAGTAACTGGTATTAGAAAGGTAAGAATAGCCCTAATATCCTGGGTCAAGGCTTGTTTGGATGTAATTTTTTGTTGCAAACATAGGTTAAGCCCTTAATCAGAGCAGCTGTGCTATCTCCTCCCTCAGTATCTTTGTCTAAGGTGAAAAGGGACTGTGTGCTTTGGAAAGATTCGCTTTCAGGTGTGTCTGGTTTGACCTTGACAACGGTCGTAGATGTGCTTATCTCTAAGGGTGGGAATGATTCACAGAGCTT
Source organism: Alectura lathami (assembly GCA_013399715.1). Taxonomy (NCBI): domain Eukaryota; kingdom Metazoa; phylum Chordata; class Aves; order Galliformes; family Megapodiidae; genus Alectura; species Alectura lathami. Next base: position 176,228 of record VXAV01010687.1, on the reverse strand, counting down.
TGCTGAGAGCATCACCTGCAAGTGTTTTAGCTGTTAAAGAGGAAGAGACTGGCCTTTGTGAAACCTGTTTGGGGTAAACAGCCTTCCTCTGCAGTCAGAGGAGGGCCCATGGGGTAGTAAAGGTGATTGAATACAAAGGCCAACGGATGAAAACCCACAGAAAGAAATGTGCTCAAGGCTAAAGTAAGGGAACCAAACAGGGCTCCCATGCAGAGAGTACCAGGTAGACCCCACTGATCTGCAGAAGTGTCATGGGGAATGCCCTAAAGATCCCAGTCTAATGGGATGGGACAGTAAAATAATAAATCCCGAAGAGCCCAGCTCAAGATTTTTTCTGCTGGATTTGTGGCCAACTCCTCTTGTCCAGCCTTAAAAGGATGTTGACAAGGACTTTGTGGGTCTTTGGACAGTGGTATAGATGTGTGGGAAAGCATGTTTTGTATTTCTGCAATAAGTAAGGTGGAAGAAATGTGAGCTGGGTGATGCATACCTGTGTCTCCCAAATAAAGTAGGAGAGTTTGAGACTTTGTTAGTGACAAAGCCCCCAAATCAGGAATCTGTGAGGTGTCTGGTTTCACTTAAAAAAGGTAAGATAAAGCATCTTAATCTCTTTGTGCTTGCATGTTCGTAGCTTTTATTATCATGCTTGCTAGCATCTGTGAGAACAAACAACATCTGTGTTGTTATCTGTCATAGTACAGTGATGTAAACCAGATGACAACTGCTGAGACCTTGGTAAGCACAGTGTTACCATGTTCTGCAGGTGACCTGTCAATATGGGCCAGAAAACCTAGTGAGACTGAGAAATCCCTGGGGGAAAATTGAATGGAAGGGAGACTGGAGTGACAGGTGAGTTTAAAGAATGGAAGGTGGTCAATGGGAGGGAAAGTTTCTTGGAGGAAAGATGCTGCCACCTTCAGGCTCGAATTAGGAGCATTAAGTTTAGCAATTGCTTGCCCAGACCCTCCGGTTTCAAAGCAATGACTCAATAGATTTATGTTTCTCCAGCAGCGAGTGCTTGTGTAGATGGGCTCGTATCACACATGCAGCTTCAACAGGCTTGGTTTTGCTTTTCAATTCTCTGAATGCTGGAGGAAACATAGTACGAACATCAGATGCTGGCCGTGTTGCTGTGATCTGGATGGCATGTGCAGTGACAGATTATGGCTTAGCAGTTCAGGAGGCTTTAAACAGGACGCGTCAGGGCACACCGCCCTGTGTCACAGCCAGGACCAGGCCAAGTCCTCTGGGTGCTGCAGAGTGTTGGAGATGGATCGCTGTGAAGGAGTCCTACATCCTGGCTGCCTGGGGAAATAGGGTTGGGTATAACTGCAGGGGAAATAACTGATGAGGCGTGTGGGCTGTATATTGCGCTTGCCTGGATTTTTCTTTTGACTTAGGACCTGTTTGTATTCCAAACCATGAGCAACTGTAGGCTTCTACCCTCATCCTCTTTGAATCAGAGCATGTTCCTTCTGTCACAACTATTTTTTTTTTTTTCCCCCCACTTGCTGCACTGGCCCTGTTTTGCTGAGGCTTGGGGGCAGGGAGGGGAGGGACGAGTGCAGGGAGGTGTTGGGATTGTGAGTGACTTTCACCTTGTCCACATAGCAGTAACTTCTCTGTGTGTCTGTCATATAATGACAACATACCAGCTGTTACTGTTGAATAGCATAATGAACAGCATACTGCAGGCCGGCCTTTTAAATGACTCCCAGCTGCCTCTTGTGCTGTACTACTCGTTCATTCATTATGCCAAACTTCCTATTACGTCTCCTTTGACAGAAAATTAACCAGCAAAACAGGTCTAGATATTTATGTTATAACTACTTGGAAGCTGCGTGCGCGAGTGAATGGACTGGCTGATGTAGGTGGCATTTCTGGCTTCTGCTGGAGAAAACTGGAGCTGTTTAGCCACATCTCATGGGACCCAATGTTCTTGTGGAGAGTCTGCAATGCCTGAAGGCATAGGGGGCAAGTGTTCAGTGAGGGATAAACAAGGAGTCATGCTGGGCAGGGATTTGGCTTCGTTTTATGGGGGAAGGCTATGTCCTCTGTCTTGAATTTGAGGCCACGTTTGCTTAGTCACCCCGTGTTTTTGCCCTCAGCAGTAGCAAATGGGAGCTGCTGAGCCCAAAGGAGAAGATTTTGCTGAGGAAAAAGAAGGAGGATGGAGAATTCTGGTAATGGCACAGTCTTCCCTCTCCTCTCTCTGATGGTAGCTCTGGGGCTGTGTCTGCAGACAAAGCAGTGCTTCGTTTTCTCCCTGTGCCAGTTAATTGGAGATATATGTGACCTGCTTTCTAACAGACCTTGCCTGCTTGCTCTCCTTCTCTGCTTGATGTGAGAGGCAGTGCCATTTTTAAACGGCGGGAGTGAGGGAGAAGCCGGGCATTGCCAGATCTCCTTGGGCTGCTGGAAGACATGGGCAGCTTTCAAGAGCTGTTATCCAGCCTCTTATTTTTAAGATAACTTTGGGAAGTTTTTGCTTGTCGTTTTCATGCAGCTTGTGCCACGAGGTGGCAATGTTGTCACCCTGTAATTTCACTGCGGTCCCTTTGGTGGCAATATGATTTTAATCTGTGCCACTGTCCTTTGTGGAAGCTTGAGTCATGCATTTGCTACTGATAGATGCTGCTGTTGGAGCAGATGCTTGCTTCTTTACTGCATACTAAAATCTGAGCATCACCATATGTAACACAGAATGATGTGGCTTTGAAGTTCCCTGCTCCCTCTCCTTTTCTTTTTGTAAGCCATATGGACTAAACTAAACTGCTGACAAGATGTCTCTTGGCACTCTTTTCCCAGGATGTCTCTGCGAGATTTTAAGATTCATTTTGTAGACCTCGTGATCTGTAAGTTAACTCCAGACCTGATGAGCCAGGAGGATGGGAAAAAGTGGATGTACTCCCTGAAGAGTGGGAGATGGGTTAAAGGAAGCACAGCAGGAGGAAGTCTGAGATACTGCAAGGGTGAGGGGTGCTTAGGGCTCTTTTGGTTGTCTTGTGGGGTGACTCCTTTCTATTGATGCAATTACTAGCACACTGTACACCTGAACACAAAGTTGACAGCAGAATGTGCTCTTCCTGCTTGACCCACCACACAAACTTCAGAAATAAGCAGCTGAAGGATGTTGACTTCTTCAATCACAGGAGCCGCATTACTTGCAAACATAGGGCAGTGGGCTGATTATGGCATGAAATAAGCTGCAGGAGTCCTAGGATCAGTTGCCAATACTGAGCTTCTTTGGGGCATTAGATTTGTCTGTTAGAATCTACTCCTTGGAGGTGATGAGGATGCGGTATTTCAAGTAAAGTAACTGGGAAATGCGGAGGCTCAACCCTTCTGGAAGCAGGGTAGGTGGAGTCTGAAGTCAGTCCATACACAGGGGATGATAGAGGAATAATGTTGCGGTTATAAAGAAAACCAACTCTTAGCTGCAGGTGAGCAGAAATGAAGTTCCTGAGTTTTCCTTCTGTCTTATGTAGGGGTTTTACCACTAAACTTCTAAACTGCACCCTAAGGTCAAATCCCAGTGGGTTCTGGAGGCCCAGACAGCCTGTGATCCATTCAGTCTGAAGCCAAGCATCATGTGGGAAGCTAGCAACCAAATCTGTGATGGAAAATAACGTCCAAGTGTTTTTCTTGTTTTACTTCCTAGACACGTTTTGGATGAATCCCCAGTACTGGCTGAACATTTTACCAAACGAAGACAGTAAGAAAACTTCGGGTTCTTGCAGTGTGGTTATATCCCTGATGCAGAAACACAGCAGCAAGCACCGGAACCGAGCTCCTCACCTCTTCATTGGCTTTTCACTCTACAAGGTATGAAGAATTGACTTTCCATTCTTGCTTCAGCCAGCTAGGGAAACTTCCCAGCCTCTGCTGGGAGCCAAATTGGTGAGCCAAATATAAATCCAAATGTTTTATAGACAGCAGGGTGATCTGTGCTCTTTTCTCCTTGCCTATGCCCAGTCTCCTCAGACATCAGACTTGGGCTTCCTTAAGCTCTGTGCCCTGCTTGCTGCCTCTCTGGCAGACTGTGTCAGACTGGAGAGCAGTGAGGAATGCCCCTTGCCCCAGAACACACTGGGCTTTATTTTGCCATCTCTTACAGCATGTGCAAGAGCTGGGAGAGGATGCCAGGAGTCTCCTTACTATGAAGCAGGGAGGGTGCTGACCACAGGTTATTTCCAACTGTGGCCAAACTGTAGTTGAGAAGCATTCCTAGCATGAGGCCCATGTGCAAGTATTACAGGTTCCCTGTATATCCAGGGGTAAGTGGCTGTCGCTAGGAGGAGGGAGAGCTTCCCCAACCAATTCTCTGCATATCTGAGGGCCTTGCAGAGCCCTCTCTTACCTTGAACAGAGAGCCACAGCTTTTGTTGCTTCTGTGAGGTTGCAGTTATTGAGAGATGACTGTGGGGAAAGGTTTTCAGGTGGAGAGGCTGAGGTTTCTGAAGGCAAAGGCCCCAACTGCACCTACGTAGCTGCTCCTCACTGCTGATACGGCTTTGTTGTGTGTGACTAAGAGGTCCCTGTCTGACAGATGCTCTGTTTCTTTTCTCCCTGCAGGTGGGCCTACAGGTGAGTCTTTTTTCACCACTGCTGGCTGTTTGCTGGGGGACATGGGCTGGTGCAGCTGTTGTGACAGCGCTGAAGGTGTTGTGTTTGCCTTTGTTTCCTGGCTGACAGCTAGTAGCAGTATGTTCAGGATAACTGGGGCACCACAGTAAGTCTCTATTAATGCCGAACTATCAACTGACTCTTTCGAAGAACAGCTGTATCAGAAGGTCTCAGAGGCCTTGAAAAGGGTCATTCATTATTTAGCTTCTGCACTAGGTCTTCAAAGGTGTTGAAAGTGGTGGCAGAGTTTACTGGGTCAACACTGTCCCTCCTGCCATTGTGGGTTGTTGCCTGAGTTCCTGGCTGTGTCTGCTTACCGCAGCTCTTGTGGGAGCCAAAGTCACCTTTTTGCTGCCTCCCAGTCTTGGGATGAGGTGGGAACTGAGCCTGTGTCCCGTGTAGGGTGGGGGTCTCGCAGGGTATCTCATCTTCCTTCTTGGCTGAGGATGCTCTGGAGCTAATGCTGCAGGTGTCTGCTGCTTCTTCAAGCCAGCCTTATTTTCAGCATTTTCTTTGAAAAGGAGCCTTTGGGACCTAAGAAAAAGTCCTGGAAGTTAAACTCCGTTGTATATCCTATTTTTGCCCAGATCTTAGAGGACTATTCAAAACAGGGAAAGGTTTAGCATCTTTTATCTTGAAAGGGCGTATCTTCCCTTATGTTACTGCTCAAAACACCTATTAAACTACAGTCTCTGTGAATTTGAGCTGGCAAAGAACTAGCTGGGCTATGGTCAGGGCACATTACCCTATTTCAGTTCCAAGTTACTCCATTTCCAGCATGGTAACCATGAGGTAAGATACCACTCATTCCTGACTTAAATGTTTCAGGCACTATCAAAGTTACAAGTGAATTAAATTTCCTGGCAGAGAGGGCCTGAGCGTGGTCGTAACACCCTGCTGTGGTGTACCTGAGGGAAGCTGGTGGCAGCCAGGTGTTTAATTTCAGGTTTGCAGCAGTTGCCAAGATCAATACAGAGAAATGGCAAACTGAGAGCATCTAAGGATGCTCCAAGAAGTGCTGCAGATTGAGGAGCACATCTGAAATGCTTGTATGCCAATGCATGCCATATGAGGAGCAGGATGAACTGGAGGCTTTGGTCCTTTCCCAGAGCTGTGATGTGGTTGATAATTAGTGAGACTTGGTGGGATGAGTCCCACAGCTGGAGTGCTGGGAAGGAGGGCTGTCAGCTGTTCAGGAGGGACAGGCAGGGCAGGCGAGGTGGAGGAATAGCATCTCTGCTACTAGGTGGGGAGTAGAGTGTCTAAATGTTTTGAAGAACAGCTGAGACTGGGAGGTGACAGTGGTCTTAGATGGCAGGAATATTTACTTGGCTTGTCCACTGCACCCTCAGTGGCATTATAAATGAAGTTAATGTTGCCTAGATCAACTCTTTATCCATCCTTCTATTGTAGAAAAGTGCCTGTGGAGTGAAACACCTGCAAGAGCCAAGAGTGCCAGGCAGTTCCTTGACACAGAGAAGGGATTAGGTTGCTCCTGCTCTGTCTTGAGGAGCAGTCCATAGAGCAGTTCCTGCCTGCAGTCATTTCTGCCAGTATGAAAATCACTTTTGCAGTAACTTAGGGTAGCAGAAGCCACATTTTTTTCCCAGTCCTTGCTGCTGTTTCTTACAAGTAGTACTATATAGTTGATAAGGTTGCAGGAAGCCTCATTCTTTGTCATTTAAGTATTGGCCAGGCTGGAAGGAGGCTCTCTTTTAGACCCTCTTACCTGCCTGTGCTTGTGCTGCAGAGATATCTGAGGTGTGAAGGCAGACAGTCTTAGTGCCATGCCTTTGAATTCCCTGTATCCATTTGTTCAGCTGGTGCAGAACACATTTCTTCTATATTTCTTCTGTAACAGCAACAGGTAATCAATCGTAAGCTGCCCCCAGCGTTCTTCACCTGGCATCTGCCTGTGAACAACCACCCGGTCTTCAATGACGAACGGGAGGTGACTCATGACTTCCACCTGGAGCCTGGTGCCTATGTGATTGTGCCATCCACTCTGGAGCCTCAGCAGGAGTCTGAATTCATCCTGCGAGTCTTCTCCAGGAAGCATGTCCTTCGGTGAGACACTGCTGCCCCTCTGCCAGCACCTGATTCTCTGGCGTGGTGGGCGATCTGTTTTTTCTAGTCCAGTGGTGCAGCATAAGGGCTGAACTGCGCAGCACGCTGCCTTTTGGAGGGGCTGGCGGTGGGTCCTTCCCAGCGCAGGATGCTCGGTGGCTGAAGCACTGCTTTTTGCCCTTAACCTTCTGAGAAGCACTGAGCTAGGCCCACATGCATTCTTCCAGCATGCTCATGTTTGAGGCTGGAGAAGCACAACACTTTTAGATGCACCATAGATTTCACAGGGGACTCTGCTGGCAGTGGCAGAGGTGTTGCTTAAGTAGAAATCATGCTTTGGAGACTTCAGATGCCAGCAGCCCCTAGGGAGCCATTTGCACACAATGGCTTACCCCAATGCCACTGTTTCACTGGGGGGAAACAGACATATGGCACAGCAGTTGGCTGGGGTCTATACCTGAGGATGTGGGATGCCGCCTGTGATGAGGCAAACAAACAGCATCTCCTTAATGTGTCTGCTCTTTCATATCCCCAGGGAAATGGGTGGGAACACCACTTTCACCCTCTCCAAGGTAAGTGGGTAAGGGGGGAGTGGGAGCCTGTGATTCTGTTTTCAGCTCTTGGATGCTTGCTTTTTTCCTGTTGCTCTGCACTATAGAAAGGCAGAGTGAGAATGTGAGTGCTTATGCTGCAGCACTTTGGAAAGAGTAGTTTGGGTTTAGAGGCAGACTCACAGACTGTGTGGACAAACACAGTCAAGTGCAAGGAACTGGCAAATTTTTAGACACCTGTATTAGCTGCTGTTTTTGCATTTTTTTTATTTTTATTTTTTCCACTGTCTTACTCTGTAGTCTTTCCTGTTCATGGCTTTTAGAAGACTTCTTGTATTCCTCACCACTCCTTTCATGCCGTGACAGGCTTGAAGACATTATGGGACCAGAACAGTACTGTTCTTATGTGGTGGTCCATAGCTTGTTTCAAGAATAACTGGGCTCTATGGCTGTGTGTGCATGTCTGCAACTTGTGTGAGGAAGTTTATGGCATAGTCCGTTCCATTGGCATAAACAGGGCCGTTCCTTCTTTTGTCCCTTCCATTCTCCCATATATGTTGTCTCTCTCTTCTTGGCATGCTGTGAGCCCCATCCCCTTTTTTTTTTTTTTTTAATCACAGCTTGGTGTGGAAGAGAAATGTTTCCCCCCATTGAGTGTTATCTGAATATTTCTTTCCAAGAGTTAGCATTTCTGTGGGGTGGGGAGCTATCTAAGCAGTGAGCTACGATAGTGGTGTAGCACTGATTGCAGTGGTGGGGAGAAGGTGGGAGGAGAGGGCGTGGGAGGAGAGTGAAGCTCTAGAAAAGCATCTTCAGTAACTGCGACTTGAATGGCCACGTTTTTCCTCTTCAAGTGTTTTCATTTTTTAAATTATTATTTTTTTAATATCCTAAAGGAAATTGTTGATAGGTATGAGGGCAAGATCTGGGAGGATTTCTTCACAAAACACTTTGAGCAGGTAAGTGTGCATGGGAGCCACTGGGGAAAACAGCTCATATGCAGCTCTGTGTTAGCAAAAGCACGTGAATGTGCAAAGCATGACTGGATACAGAAGCGTGGGGGACAGAGAGAGGCTGTGGGAGGCTGGGCTGTATGTGCAGTGCTGACCCATCCTACCCTGTAGGGAGTTCCTGCGCTCACTGAGACAAGTCACCTGTTAAAGGAGAACGCTCCCCAGGACACTGCTTGTCTCATGCTCCTTCATTCCAGGTTGATGGCAGCTAACTTGCCTTTAGAGGTGAAGTGAGTCCTCCTTTCAGAAAAGATGGCTGCATTTCTTAGTAGCAAACCCTGTATTTAACAAATTTTCAGCAAAACACATCGGCATTTCTGATAGCAATATTTTGACAGAAGCTTTTGCTAAAAAGAAGCAATGCTTTTACTTTAAGGTTTGCATTTTGAGACTGGTTGGCTTTTGGATGTGCTAGAGGTTGTCACATCCTGCAGGGTGCCGGTTGCTTGTCAGAAGGTCCAAGTATGCAGAGAGGCTAGCAGTCCTGCCATTTCTCAGTGTATTACCCTGGCATGCCTCAATGATCTGAAAGCAAACTTTTGTTTTTGATGAGTGACATTTTAACAAATGTCTTAGCTTCTTTAATACTGCAAAACTTTGGTATAAAAAAAGTGGAGATGAAATCTCTGTTTTGGAAGGTTTGGAAAGGACGTATTCCAAAGTTTCCATCATTGATTCTAAATGGTAAAGAGGAAGTATTTGAAGCAGATTTCTTGACAGTGTTTGTTGATGGGACAGATGGCACCAGCAGTGAAAGCTCTGGATTCTCACTCAGTGTAAATCTGCAGTACTGCACTGAGCTCTGTGAAGCCCTGAGAACTTAGCCCAGAACAGACTGTGGCACCTGCAGGCTGAGAATTTTGTTATACTCAAAGGAAGTCTTTTCTATTGATTTTCACAGTGTCAGGAGTGGGGCCAGAAAATCAGAGAATTAAGATGGGCCATGCTGGGAAGACAAAAGAGGGAGAAAAGAGGTTTAATAGTTTTTTAAAAATAATTCTCTTCCATATCACAGTATCCTGAAATAAATGCTGTTCACCTCCAGAGGATCCTGAATAATATATCTTGGAGACGTAAGTGCTGAGAAATAATGTTTCTGTAAAACAAACCCTCCTAGAGAAAAGTCTCAGTTCCTGTGTCTTCGGAGAGGACTTCGGAGAGAAGGGAGACTAGCTTGAATCTGACCAAACTTGCTCTCCTGGTGCCGTGTTAGATTTCTAGAGAGAAAGGATTTGCTGGGAGGTGAATTAACATGGTAGAAATCCTGTTGGCAGTGCCACTGCTGGAAAGTTAGCCTGGTCTGTAGGCAGCTGTGCAGTGCCAGGGGCCTTGTCTTCATCTCAGTGTGCGTGGTTCGTGCCTGCTATTCCTTTGTACGCTTACCTTCTGTGTGTGCACAGAGCTGTTCCTTGCTGTGTCTTTGTGTTCGGGAGACAGCGTGGAGCTGCAGGTAGCCTGTGTTACTAGTGCTTGGAGAACCAGATGAGCACTGGTGCAGTCTCTCTCCTGAGGACTGTGACATCTGCTCTGTGCCACTGAGCACTCCACAAGAAAATGATTTGGTCTCTAGTGGTGAATAATGCTGCCTGGAGAGCAGCAAGCTATTGCAGTGGCAGCTTCCTCTGAACGACAGTAATGGTGTTACAGATACAGTGGTGGATCCAGTTTTCCTTCCTAGTTTCTTCACTGGTAACAGCCCATGCACAACACAAAAAGGCACCATCCAGCCATTACAGGCAATAAAGAAGGTGAATAAGAGACTGATGTGCTCATTTCACTCAAATCTGACATTGCACTCTTTTCTGTAAAGGTGTGCAAAGGTAGCTCTTCTGTCTTTGCAAAGTGACTCATGAGGCCCTGTCTTATCATTGAAAAGACTGTGTTGAACAGTCTAGTTTTCATACGAGATCAATGTTAAGACATGAAAAATGTTACAGTACTTAATTCATATTTAATAAACAGGGCTATTACAAGATTAAAGCATCTTCACTTTCTACAGAGAGGGCATTGGTGAGCTATGGTTCTGTCCCTTGCTCTGTGGAATTCTGCAGATGATCTAAAATCACAGTTTGAAGTGGGATCAGAGACTCTTCCTGTTACTTTTCATTTAAATTTTGTATTATCCGGGAATGCTAAGCTTTGATCCAGCATCATGTTTTCAGTGATGTCTGTACTTTTAATTATATTAGCTGAGCTGGCAATGCCTCTGTGAGAGAGGGAAGGAAGGATGCTTAGCACGAGGCAAGGAGAGCAAGAGAGAGATGCTTAGCACAAGGGCTCCAATTAATCTGCAGTGCTGCTCCCCAGAGCTCTTCAGGTCAAGTGACTTTTCTCATGATCATACAGTTTGGGATTACAACTTTGGATGTCCTTTTCCTTCCGTTTTCTTTAATAGCCGGAGATAGAGTGAAATATGGTGCACTATAGTAGATGCCTGCAGGGAGCTCACCTTGGGCTTTCTGAGACTAGTAGAATCCATCCTGTTGCATCACATCTTAATCATCGTAAATCACACGTCTTCTTAAGTGGGTGAAAAGTTACACAAGGGCTTTGGGGCCTGAGCACTCTCAAATGAGAGCAAATTTTGTCAGAGTCCATTTTTGTGAATGGTAGTCAGTGAGCTCTCAAATCTTTTTTTTTTTTTT
>VXAV01010687.1:150870-163796 GCA_013399715.1 Alectura lathami | reverse complement strand
CCCGCCCCCCCCCCAAACTCTTCCAGCTGGCAGTGGCAAAGTGAAGATAGAAGGGCTGGGTTTCTTCTCAGAATATGCAAAGAGTGACCCATTTAAAGCAAGGGACAGAGGAAATGGAGCTCTCCATCTTTGCCTTTCTGCCAGTCTCTTCCTACAGACATCAAGGCTGTACACATCAGGGTGATTTAGCTCCCTGCAGAGAGCAGCTTGGCACCAGTCTCTGTAGGAGGTAGACAAATCACAGATGGAGGCTGCTCATTTCCCAGGAAGAAGAGGGCTTGGGATATACCTTTGGTGGGACTGATTGTGGTATGAGACAGACGGTACTCCAGTCTGTGAGCTTGTGCTATGGACACCTCCCTCATGTCTGAAACTGGAGCTCGTGAGGCTGGGACATCCTGCATTTGGAGGTTTGACAGCAGCATCTGAGGAGACTGCTAGGTGGACAGGAAGTAACATGCCTGACTTTATTCAGCTGCTCCCCATGTCCCAGTGCTCAGGGATCCTCCAATGAGAGAGCACAGAGGCTCACGTGCACTTGTGGATATATTGCAAACTCATTCTTTTCAGGCTTTTCCTGGGACAAGGGGTCACAGCTAGTGTTCAACTCTTGGCTACCGGGTTAATGCTCCCCACTTTCTTTTTTCACAGAGGCCTTTCGCAACTTAACGCAGGATGGCAAAGGGATATACCTGCGGGAATCTGAGGTAAAGCCTGTTCTCTGACTGACAAGCGCAGGGTCTTTTGTTGCAAGTGGCACTCTGTGCTTTGTTCTCTGGCCTTAAAAAAGGCATCTTTATCTGATCACTTAAAGAGAAGGAGGTTAGAAACAATGAGGAGCTTCAGGCTCTTAAGTCCACTGCCTTCCTATGGTTTTTGCTCTCCAGTATCCCATAGTCTGGTTCAGTTCTGAATACTGCAGGGCTCTCTTAGGGATGGATGAGTTTAACCTACTTTCCTCATTGTTTGGCAGTGGATGATGATGACACTGTATTCCTGAAGCAGTGCTGCAAAGGACAGGACAACTAGGCCTGTACTGGGGTGCGGAAGGCTGCTTTGTATCGACTTTGTAAGCACATTGGACCCTCTGGGCTCATCCCTGCAATTTACTTCATGCAAGAAATCTTCCCCTCAACCAGACTTGACCTGCTGACCACAGACTTGGTGCACTGAAGTTTTGCTAATTAGTATATTGCTTTTGAGTCCTGTTGCACTTCAGACAACCCTTCTGAGAAGAGACCGCTGGATGCCAGGCACTGTGGGTACACATTGAGACAGTGTGGAGCACAGAGGCTGAGTCATTGGAGTCACCTATTTAATGCTGATGTTACACTGCTACTGTATTAATATGGCATATGTTGCGGTGGTATCCAGAGGTTGTGCTTGGCGATGGGGCTTTATTGCAGTAAGTAACCCTCGACCTTGCGAGAGAAACTGTCCCTGCCTGGAGTGGCTTGTCACCTAACAGAGGAAATCCAAATTCTGTAGCTGCTAGGCCCATGGTAGAGTGCAGAAGTCTGTGTGCTTTTGGGGGCAATCTGAATGAACATTCCTTCTTAGCCATGACTTGGAAAGGTAATCTGCAAACATTGAAACCATCTCTTTTGCTTTTGTAAGTCAGCATAGCTCTGATGAAGTGGACCCAAGTTGATCTGACCTGTTAGTGGGGCAGGCCTCTAGCTCTTTGCTGGGGTGGAGCCTGCGATGCTTGCAGATTTTTTTCAGAGAAGCAGTGCGTTCTCTCTGCAAGCTGAAAAGCACAATACAGTAAGAAGTAAAGTAATCCCGTGTTGTCTTTAAGTCACTGGAGACTGTTAGGGAATAGATGTTCTCTGTGGCATAATACAGGAGCTGCCTGGTGAAGAGACTGGTAAAACATCTGGGTATTTGTCAGTTCTTGTTATGAAGCAGAAAGAGAGAGGGAGCGTGTGTTTTTAAGTGATGCAGGCGCGTGTAGGCTGTAGTATTAGAGAATCCACTTGGGGCTGCTCACACCGAACTCCATGTTGGAGTTATTGATGCATCTCTCTGTAGAACACGGTTTCACTTCCTCACCATTTAGTTGTTTGGGCTGGACATTTCCACACTAAGTGCTTGTTACAGGTTGCTGCTTTGACTTTTGCATTGCTGTGGACAGCACGCTTTTCCTGTGCACAGCCTGGCCAGAGCACTGAATGCAACAGAGTTCCAGTGGGAATGATCATGTAATAGAAGACCATCCTGTATTGCCTTCGTAGGAAGGAGCTGCATGACGTTTGCATGGGCTTATGCTTGTACATGAGGCTGAGCTCCTGTTTGTGCCTTTCACTGCATTGAAGGCTGTGCAACAAGCATGTTTAGAGGGAGTCCCACTGTGTATGTGTTCCCAGTCAGGAGGCGTTAATCAGTACAAACAACAGTGTCCTTTGTTCCTCAGAACAGCCTGTTTCTAACAGTTTTATTTTCGTACTTTTTCTATGCAAAAACTGTTAAAAGCAGATAAATAGGTAGCTGTATTTGTAGCTGTTTATAATGTGATATATCTAGTAGTTATTGTGAGTGGCCTACCGTGGTGTCACTGCAGCCCAAGGGTTATGAACTGTGGAAGGACAGGTCAGAGGGAGCAGGGACATCAAGGGCATCCAGATGTGTCACAGTGCCACCATCCTGCCGGGCTCCCAGAGAGGCTGTTTGAGCAGCTCCCATTGCAAAGCACGTGCCCTCTCCAAGCTGTCACGCCTCTGTTCCCTTTTGTGACTTGCAGCTGAACACAATGGAGCAATCTAAATAAGCCCGATTTAATTTGCACTCAGCTCAGTGGGTGATGTTATAAACTCTGATTTACTGCATGTAGGAACAGCACTACGAGAACCTATAAGGTTGTTTGAGGGAACGCAGGTCTTCCTCTTTTGATATGCTCTGAAGAAGTTGGTCCCTGGCACCAACAGGAGTGGTCCTGGGTGGCCAGGGGTGGCCAGCAGAGTGAATTCTTAGCAGCACTCTGCTGGACATGATGGATGAAAATCTGCCAGTCTCAACTGGGTTACTTATACAACATCCGGTAGCAGCTCCACAAGAATCATTTAAGGCCAGAAGTATGCTGGACGTAGTTTTAAATAGCCTCTGTCTCAGGCCATGTGCAAAGCTGTGGTGCAGGACACCCAGTTTCAAATGGCAATTAATTTTAATTCTGTACACATTGTTTTTTATATCTGATTTTGTACTTACTTACTTCATACCTACTTAATGCAGAGCAAGGCGATTATTTTGCTATTGATTACTTGATCCAGGAGAGAAGCAGAATTCATGCCATGTCATGAATCACTAAACATTTGCAGCAATAAACTTTATTGAGCCATGTGACTTGCTGTTACAGAATTGTAAAGAATGCTTTACTGGAATGATTATACCAAACCGTGTACAATTCAAACTGAATTATCTGACTCACAATAAAAATGTTTTTGGCAATGGCACCTACTCAGACACTGTGAGGCTTTTGTATTACTAGCAGAATAACGTTTTCTGGGCAATTCTGAAGATATATTACTCTTCATTTACAATGTGCGTTGTAGGAAAAAATGGCTTAAAAGGCTGCTGAAGGATGCATTCGTTTGCAACCACAGTATTTATAGAGATGCTGAGCTTTGCAGTGGGTGGTATTGCTCTAGCAGAAATGGAAGAAAAGTGAGGCTGTGGCTTGGGACTAGTATTGCTAACAGAGGCTTTTTTTGGAAAAGACACGTGCAAATAACAGGAATAGCAAATAAGGGCTGGAATGCAAAGAAGAGCTGGATAACAAGGTGTACTGCAACAGTAAGGCTGACGTGAAGTTGAAATGGACTTTTTGCGAACAGGTAAAAGGGAAAGGCCATCCTCCTGAATCAAAGCCACTGCGAAATCCACGTGTTCACCACTCCTTGCTCATGCTCTCTGCAGTCCTGCACCTCTACCAGGAGACTGAATTCAAACAATGGGATTTCAAGATTTTTAAACATTAGGTCTTTTTTGTTTTCTCCGTGAGCTTTTTAGGCTGTGACATGCTTTCCAACCGAGCAAGGAGGGCTGGGAGACCTTTCTCCTGATGTTAGTCCTGCTGGCTTGTGGCTGAATGCAGCCCCATGCTACTGTGTAGAAGAGTGGTGAGAGGAAGAAGTTTCCTGTGGGTGTGATGCTTACATCCAGTCTCAGGAGAGTGATGCACTAAACTGCCCTTTGTTACTATTTAAATTGCTGTGGTCCTCCCCCCAGTTCCCCCCTTCCCATACCCACACACCCCATGCCACCTTCCTCAAAAATAGTTGAATATTGTACTGAGAAGGGGAAAAAGATCTCTCCCTCTCTCTTCTTTTTTTTTTTTTTTTTTTTTTTTCCTCCTCTGCTCCTCACGGAATGAAATGCTAACGATTGCCTTTCCCTTTCCTTCCTGCTGTGTCTTACACTGGATTAGACCTGAAAAGCGGTATCACCGAGCTTGAAGTTCAATTTATCAGTGCAGTCAGGACTGATTTGTTACACTACCTATTCTGGGGAAACAAATGTCTCCATCGCTCTCCCCTCCAATCCAGGCAGACCTTTGTTTTGCTCACATCAGCTATGTAATGTAGGGAGCTGATGTTCCGCAGATAAAGGCAAAACCCCTGCAAAATCCTGACTAATTCTACCCAGCCTGGCAGTGCCAGAGATGGGTGCTGCTTGCAAAGCACTCACTTGTCATTTTGGTGGCTGCAGATACCAGGCAGAATGAGTGCTCTTTGCCAGGACTTATCTCCTACTTTTTTTTTTTCGTTGTTGTTGAACAAGTGGTGAAAAGTCAAAGAAAATGATGTGAATTGCATGTCCCCTTTATCACTAATAACATTACAACCAAACAGTCAACTTCATCCTTGGAACCCAAATCCATAGTCAGGGTCAGGTTGAAGACCAAGTTTGTTTTTGTGCAAATTTTCAGCTGCCTTGTGAGACAACAGAAGCAGACTTTGCTACTGCTGTTAAGGGGAATAAGATTTTCAGTGAAAATTTGTTCCTGTAATCTAGCACAGGAAATCTCAAAAAAGTGTGCAGTTGAAAATTCACTTTTCTCCCCAAACCCACTTTGGTGGAATATCTACAGCAAGCCATATAGAAATATGGGAATTACATTTTCAGATTCAATGAAGAGTCATGTCTGAAGAGGACCCAGGTTTTTCTGAGAAGTCGTGTATGTATCTCATGTTGAGGGAAGGGTTAATGGCTGAGCACCCCGCAGAAGCAGCTGCAGAGATCCCCAGGCTGCTGCAGATGTGCTGTGAGAACAATGTCTGTGGCTGGTGCTCGTTAAGTGAGGAGAAACTGAAGCAGCAGTTGCTCTGAAGTAGCTTTATTTCCTCAGGTAAAAGCAGGATTTCTCTCTCGGATATGCTGCAGCTAGACATAAAACACTTACTGCTTGAAAGCAGCTCTGCTTTCAGGCGCTGGTGCTTGTGAGTGAGAAATTGGGAGTACGCAGCCCTGACTAGGGGGCTTCCAGCTGGCAGCTGCCATGCTGCTTTTGGTCTGGGCTGCGGCTGTGGAAGACTTCTGCCTCTGCAGCAGGTGCTGAAAGCTGAGTTTGCAGGGATGTGAGGAAGGAGGTTATGTCTGGGCCAGCCTTGTTACCAGTCTGCCCCTTCCCACTGTGGCCTTGAAAACCAAAGAGTTAGCTGGGAATTGCGCTCCCAAAATGGAAAGGCTGCATCCCTTTGGGTACGAAATTTAATGTTGCCCCCTTCTCTGTAACGCGAGCATTTATTGTCATGAATTTCATTTTAAAAGGAAAAAGAAAACAAACTCAATGTCCCATGCTTCCTACCTGAAATAGCCCTGAGCATCTCAAGAGCAGCGTGACCTGAAGGGTTCCCAGTTTCTGAACATTTGAGATGGGCATTGCTGACAACTCAATTCCTAGCCCAGGCTGCCCTTCTGCAGGGCAGAGCACGGAAGCAAGGCTTGGGTGCTTCCCAGCCTCCATCACCTGGATCAATATTTTCAAATGTGCACAAGTTTCCAATGGTTTAAATTGCTGAGTTTTGCAGAACTTTAATTGTATCAAATGCAAAAAGAAAAGGATAATATATCAAACAAATCCATAGCTAAGCACATAAAGAATTTAGGGGCTGAATTAACAGAAAGTAATTCTTATTCTGCAAGTATGAAATGCTGAGTGCCACAGAAGGAACCCCTACTTCTCCTCCTCTATCTTTTTTAAAATGTGCACAGTACCTGGAAATAGAAAATTGCAGGAGAAATTCGATGGAGAGGCCATCAGGGGGTGCCATTCCTCAACACTAAAAAACGATAGCAATGAATCTGGAGAACTTTCAAGGAATTTCTGTCGACTCCAGGCACCTGAAACAGCTGAAGTGAGCTGGGAAGCCCACATTGCCTTGCTGGATTAAGGTGCCAAAACCCAAGCTACAACACAGTTGTCGCTGGATCCTTGCCATGAGAGCGCATCAAGCCCCACCTGCTCTAAGGCGGATGTAAATCCCATCTCAAACTAAAGCAACTAGAGGCAACACATTCTCATCTTGCCCCATGCTGTTGCCTGCTCGTGAAAGTTGGGGTCAGCTGGGGGTGTTTCTCCTTAGTGGTTTGGCCTGTAAGAAGAGCTGAGCTGCCTCTGGCCTGCAGGCTCCTGGGGTGCATCCGGGCGAGGAGGCCTCCTGGTGTTGGCAGAGCTGCTCTCTAGGAGGCTTCTAGGGGTGCTGTCACCCTTCTTTGCCTGGCTCTGCATCTGAGCTGGCTCTTTGCAGAGGGTAAGTGGCAGGGTGAAGGTCCTGCAGTGCCAGTTGAGGCTGTTCTGTCTTTGTTTGTATGCCTTTCTCCTGCTGGGTTGGCGGTTGCTGTGGGGAGGGATGAGGCTGCCCTGGTGTTCACAGGAGGTGGTTACAGTGGGATCAGCAGCTTGCTGCGTTGCAGCCCTGCGGTGTGGCTCAAGTGGCAGGGCTAGGTGTGCTGTGGGGACATGGGGGCAAGAGGAGGGCATGCTGTGCCTCCACCAGTGCCCCAGCCCATGGGCTGCCAGGCTGTGCCAGCTTGCTCTGGGTTACCACCGCTCCTCTAAACTGGGGATGATCTTGGCCTTATCTGGGCTGCAAGGGCAGGTTGAGGCTTGGACTTGAGCCCCTCCCTGCATCCAGCACGTGGGGGAAAACATTAAAAGGCTCTGTCCTGCCAAACCGAGCTTTGTGCTTAGCTCTTTAAACCTAGAAACTGCTCCTTTTTCTCCTGTCCCTGGTGTCTGTTGAAACAAATGTTAAAATCCTGAATGTCTGTTACCTTAATGGTGCCCAGAACCAGGCTCCAAAAACAAAATTATCATCACCTGGACTGAGGGGAGTTCACGAGCGCCAGCAAAATGAAGTGATGACAAAAGCAGAGCTAGACTTGCAGAGATTGGCTTGATAAGGCAGGCTGAGGACAGCAGGCGTGAGATGCTGGTCAGGCGTTGGCTTTTACATATAGCTGAGTTCTAGGTCTTTAGGCAAGACTTGATCTTTTCTATAAACAAATAACACGCTTATTTACATGAATAATCCACATTTCTTATGCAAATAATTTCCCTACTGCCGTTTCTACTGCGAATAATTTTCAGCATAATTATCCCGTTTATTTAGTGAACGCATTTTCACAGGGTAGTGCTCTGTCCATGAATGCTCCTCACCAGAGACGCCCAAAGCGCAATGGGGAGCCCGAGCTGCCAGTGGTGCGTGCCCTCCTCCTTCTATTTTTGTTATGATAAAGCGTTTGGGGACCGTTTGAGACATCTCAGCAAGAGCAGAAGGATGCCAGCATCCTTCCTCCATCCCAGGGAGAGCACCTGCTGCTAATGGGAGGCAGCTCTCCCCTGCTAGCTAGCCTGCTGCTCGAGCTAACTATAATGAGGCAAGACACTTTGAATAGTAACTTTCCTTTGGGTATAAGGCTATCTTAATTTTTTTGTGTGTTTAAGTTGGTAATTGCCAAGGAATTTGAAAATCTTCCAGGTTTTACCACTCTTAATTATGTTCTCATGCATATGCATAATCTCCTTGTGTGCTCATTACTGCAAAGAGATCAGAGCCTGGGACTTTAGAACGGTTTCCTCCATTTATCCCCGTACGCAGGCTTTCCTGTGAAATACCCCTCCTGCATGGAATAGCCCGATCCATTCGGAGCCTACCTTACTGTCCCGAGCAAACCCTGCTCTGTGCAGTTAAATCAAGGTGCGTGTCTTCCTTTGTGTGCCTCCCCTTGCTCCTAGCAACATCTGTTGGAACGCACCGAGAGTTACCACGGTGTCCTAATGGAAAATAGTCCAGCTTCGTAGGACCCTGATTGATTTTTTACCTGTTCTATTTGCATCTATTGATTGTTCTGGTCCAACAAGAGCCTCTGGGACTAACAAATGCTAACAGCTTTGAATACATTAATGAGGTGTTATGGAGGGAAGGGAAAATAATGCTGTTGGGCTTCGAACTTGTTCTTGCTCAGTAACAGCAGAACAAATGTGTGTAATTAAACATTGCTTTCTTGTCTAAACAGCAGCCTGGAAATTTTGTCCTGCTAGTGGAAAAGCAAGGCACTGCTCTGCTTTCTAACCAGCAACAACCTGAATATTGTTCCCCTGTAGGTGGGCAGGATTTGTAACACTGTGAAGATCCTCTAAGATCTGCATATGACAACCACGGACCTTCAGGTACGCCTGCTTTTGTACAGAGTAGCTGCTTGCTTTCCTCTATTTTCCAAAAAAGTAAGGGATTAGGTGTTAGCATGTTGGAGCTTTTGCTCCGAGAACAGGAGATGGCCTGATTGCATATCAGTCACTGTCTTTATACTTAAAACATTTGATTGTGTATGGAAGAAACACCTATCCATAGACATTTCACCTAAATAATGTGATTGAAACTACAGAAGCTAGATGGTGCGTGGCTCATTCTTTTCAGTTTTTAGATCCCTTGGGGGACAGAGGGCTGAACAGTCAGAAACTTCTTCCCATGTAAAATTTTCTAGGACAAAGAGGAGAGTAAAACTTGACATCCAGCTGTGAAAATGCTCCTTTGCATAGAAAGCCTGGTGCAATATTGCATGCTGCCAGCTGTGTTAATGGATGCCTACATCCCAGCTGGCATCTGGCCATGCTTACATATCGCAGAAGTCGAGACTTGGCTCTGAAGTCTGCTTAACACCTGCACACATAAGGATGGAAGTATTAAAGGTGATGTAAGGACAGAGCTTTGTTCTGGCTGACTGTTCTCTCACTGATCACTCGACTTGTTCTTTGTTCCGTTGTGAATGCCACCTGTCCAAACTGCAAGATGGTTTGGAATGTGTCTAAGGGACACAGTTCTGCGGCTGGATCAAAGGGCTGACTTAACAGTGTGTGCATGCAGGAGCACCACCTCCTGGAGCTCATCTTCCTCCATCAAGCATTCCCTGTGGAGAGTGGGCTTCTCCAGCCTCTCGATAGCCATGGCTTTGCATTCCACCCATCGGTGCCACACAAGCTTGGCTAAAGGTATGCGCTGCAGGTGAACATCTCGATGTGTGCTGGTTCCCACCTATCTGCAGAACAGCTTGTGTTCCTGCAGCTGACTTGAGAACTTCAATTAACAAATGCTGTTAAAGTAGCTCCCCTCTTTATTTTTCTAGGCATAGACTTTCCTGACAGCTAAAACCTTTAATTAATTGGAGATGCCATTGTGGGATACTTGCTAGAGAGGAATGTTTGTGGCTTAATTAAATTGGGAAAAAAAATCCTTCACAGTTACTGAAAAAGATCTGCTAGCACCTCCAATGGTGGCAAAAAGCCCGTGAGAATTCCTCCATTTCCCTTTTTGATTGTAGCAAGGAAGTACCATTTCCCAAGTGCAGAAGGTGAGTGCTTTACAGCTGCACATGTGAACTCCCAGCTTAGGCTGCAGATGTAGGACATGCTACGGTTCTGTCATCTCAGCAGGGGAAAGGGGACAGTCAGGTATAAAGCTCTTTCTTTTTTTTTTTCTAAAGAACTTCAAATTAAAATTCTCCTGGCACTTACCTGCCGCAGAAATGTAGGATAATCTGCACAGGGTGTTGCTCAGTGAGGTTGCTCTGTGCTACAAGAAGCTGTGGCGTTCAGCCGGGACTCCCTAGCACTTGGGGGTGGGGGTAGATTTTGATCCTTTCCTCTGAGCTGTTTTTAAATTTATGTTTATCCCCTTTTTAGCTTTCCAGGAACAAACACCAAACTATTCCCAATCCTTTTGGAGACAGAATGTGTTTTCCTCTGT
This sequence comes from Alectura lathami, assembly GCA_013399715.1. Taxonomy (NCBI): domain Eukaryota; kingdom Metazoa; phylum Chordata; class Aves; order Galliformes; family Megapodiidae; genus Alectura; species Alectura lathami. Next base: position 153,549 of record VXAV01010687.1, on the reverse strand, counting down.
GGATGGGAGCTCACATGCGAACTGAACGCTCAAGCCTGGGAGTATTGCTAGCAAAATCTGCACTGAAGCAATGCCAAGCTGTTTTGTAGACCTGGCGCGATGAAATGTGAAAATGTTCTTGTCATGCTTTACAGATCCCCTTTGTACTTGAAGCAGTGAGGAAAGCTCCTTGGGCCCCCCCACCCTCTTTGCTTAAAGGCAGGACCCAAAGGGCCATCACCTGAGGCTGTCACTGGGAAAGGTCCCCCTGCCACTCTGCAGTGCTGCCCTATTTTCCTCTCACAGACTGATCGCTTTGCATCAGCTCCACGATGCCGATATCAACCAACATGCATTGTCCCGTGGCGTGGTGACAGCTGCTCCTTGCTGGTGTAGCTGTGGTGGCAGCGGGGAAGGACAAGGCCTCCGCTGTTATCTCTGCCAGTGCAGCAGTTCATCACCACGCTGAGCCCTGCCAGTAAAGCTTTCCCTCAGCAGAGGGAGTTGTTTCTCAAGGTAATAAGAACATTATCTGATCGCATTTTGTCAGTTCGGCCTACTTATTTTCTGTCCTGTAATCTAATATGTAGTGTATTTCCTGGATATTTTCTGTGTTTCCCCCCATATTTTATGATAACCTCCTATGAAAGTCTGAACTACGGAAAAGATGAGGTTTTAAATCCACCTCTGAGTGATAACACCTAGGTGCCTTCAGCTGGAAAAGCTTTTCTGCCTCCTAGCACGGAGCAAGGTCTGGTAGGAAAAGCTCAGCCCGCTCTGCAGCCATGCCAGAGGCAATGCTGTGTTACACAGAGCAGCCAAGGCCACCTCATCTGAGCCAGGAGTGCACCAGTGGCTGCTTCCTACTTGGGGCAAGAGAATATTTTTGGTTTGAAAGAGATTCCTGTCCCAACGGGGTCAGAGGGAGGTAGGTGAGAGGTAGCAGCCAGCCCAAGAGCTGGGGTAGGCGTGAGGTGGGATGACTTCAAGGCATGTGAACAGCCACCACTGATGCACCTCAGCTGCTGGAAGTTTCTCAGGTGGCTGTAGGTGTGTGGCACAGGTGATCCTACAGGAGAAAATGCAAAGCAAGGGGCTGGGGAAGAGAGCAGCAGCTGTGCCCACCTGTGGCTTCCCTCCAGATTTAGTCAGAGATGTCTCAGGGCAGAATCGTGGCTGCCCCAGCTTGTGGCCAAGGAAGGTTGGTTGGTGTGACAAATGATGTGCTGCTGTTGGTGGAGGACAAAGTTTGACCAAAGTCTGCCTGCTAGACCCTGATTTCATCATTCTGGTAGAGAGGCTTTAAAGTCATATGGCCTTAAAGCAAGGAGAAATGTCACTGTTTGTAGATGCTTATCAAGTTTTTGTCTGAGCATCTTTCTGTGAATGTCCTGAGAGGCATGGATTAGTTTAGGGGAGAAGGGCTTACCAAGCCCTGGAAATCACAGAATATCCTGAGGTGGAAGGGATCCACCAGGATCACTGAGTCCCACCCCCGGCCCCACACAGCACCACCCAGCCCCAAGCCCTGTGTCTGACAGCGGTGTCCAAACGCTCCTTGAGCTCTGGCAGCCTTGGGGCCATGTCCACTGCCCTGGGGAGCCTGTGCCATGCCCACCACCCCCTGGGGCAGAACCTTTTCCTAACCCCCAGCCTGACCCTCCCCTGACACAGCTCTATGCCGTTTCCTCAGAGGAGGCTCCAGCGCTCACGCACTTTCCAGCATTTGACATCTTATCTTCAATTCATTCCGTATGTTACTTTATGCACGGGTTCCTGCTTTTATGGGGCTTGTTCTACAGTTTTCATACTAGCACAAATGACTCGCATCTGCTCCAATACTTAATTTATTCGCTAATGTCTTCTGCAAGGGAAAGCTCAGCTGCTGCTCTTCTTGTCAGCAGAGCGGAAGAGCAGCAAGTCAGGTAGGTGCGCAGGGACAGCTGGGCAGCACGACTTTTCTAGTACCCTACACAGCTTTATTTCTTCTGCAGTGTCTGGGAACCCTGCTTCGGGCTGTGCTGTGTGCGGTGCCAGCAGGACGCATCCCTTGGGACGGGGCTGACAGCCCAGGGCTGGCGCACCAGCAGCCTCCCTGCTCCGTGTCGACGATTATGATTTTATTTTTTAAGTGCTCTTGACAGCTCTGGAGACTTGCATCTTCTCTTCCAAATGCAGTAATTAAATTCCACCTACCTGAATTCCCCCTGCTGTTTCAATTGGATAAATTAATCTTCCCATCATGTCTGAGCCTCCTGAGCGTGCTGTTAAACACCGGCTCCCCCCCGACCCGCAGCCGACCGGGACCGGGATGGGGAGCGCGGCTCAGGCGCGGTTGGGGGGGGGGCGGGTTGTAGGCGGGCCAACTTCGCACCGACGCGGCTCGAGGTGCTGGGAACAGGCGGGGAGGGTGAGGGGCACCCCGGTGACCCCCCCACCCCAAGCGGAGCGGGCAGGGCAGCCCCTTCCCGGCGCGAGCAGCTCTGGCTCCAGCACCGCTCCCTCCCCATGGCGGTGCTGGTGCCGCCTCCCCCTCTCCCTCCTCCTCCTCCCCTCCTTCTTTCCTCCTCCTCCCCTCCCCTGCAGTGCACGCACAGCCTGGGACTCGCATCGCCGGCTCCCAGGCAGGCGGGCGAGACCCCACTGTTCCTCCCGCCCTGCTCCCGCTGCCCCCCTGCTCCCCCTTTTCCTTTTTCCCCC
>VXAV01010687.1:40106-148580 GCA_013399715.1 Alectura lathami | reverse complement strand
CCCCCCCACTCTTTTACCACAAACCGTGAATCACATCCAGCGGCATGTGCTCCTCTTAGGACCACGAAACTTGTTGAAGATAAGCTGTTCATGGCTACAAATTCTTTGTAGTGCCATTTGGGTGGTCACTATGCTGTCAGTCTCCCCACCCCAGTGGTTTTCTGGCTGGGTGCACTGGGTCCCAGAGCTGTTAACCGGGCTTGGTGTCCTCCTGGCTCTCATTGACTCCAGGGGAGCTGCAGTCCCCAGTGCTGGTGCAAGACCTGGCTGCTGGAGAGACCCCGAAGGGAGGCAGAGTGCTGCAGGAACGCATGGCCTGTGCTCGCCCTTTGCTCTGCTTTGGTTTGGAAAGGGGAAAAAAGGGAAGAAAAAAAAAAAAGAAAGATAGAAATTAGTAACTTAATTGCATTAAGAAGTAATGAGAGGAGCTGATACATGAGATTAATTACAATTAATTCCCAAATTGATATGTGTATGTGGAGCAGTGATATTTCATCTGCACACCAGCTCCTGCTGGTACCTATCCAAGACTGGAGCAGTGCAGCCCTGGGGGATGCTGGTGACGAGCCGGAGGGTGCAGGTGACAGCCACTCGGCCACCTCGCTTCCTCTGCAGGGGGAATTTGTATGGCTGTACATCAGAGCCCTGCCACACTGGGGGGCTTGTGAGGGACCTCAGCTCCAGGGCTGGGGGCTGGCTTTGAGCAGTGGGGTAGAAAGATGTATTTATTGTTGGGTTTGGATTTCAAGTTTTGATTTATTTATTTATTTATTTTAATTCTCTCTTGCATGCTGGCTTGCTTGCTCCATCTGATGGATGGCTGAAGCACAGCTGAGAGCTAAAAGCAGGTCCTTTGTGAGCTGGAGTATTGCAGAGAGTCTATGGAGGAAAAGTTTATTTTATGAAACAAGTGACCTAAGAAAGTGCACTTGGCTTGCCCCAGTGTTTGCGATGCAAGATCTCCTTCCTGACTGCATGAAAATGCAGCAGGGGAGTGTCTCCCAGCACATGGCTGGTGCTGCCTGGGGCACTGCACGCTCACTGTCTGCTCCAGGTGCTTGGGGGTGCTCAGCATCTTGTGGGATTGGGCCTCCATGCAAAAGGATGCTTGCACTTGCATGCCTCGTAGCAGCCTGCATTTCCTTCTGCATCATCGCTGTCGAGAAAGATTCAGCACCTGGAGCTCAGCTGACAGTCTCCAGATATTAAATCCCTGTCAGTTCTATAGCAGCAGAGCCACTTAACAGATTAAAATAACTGTATTCTGTAAAAACTCAGATCTTAACAATTAAGGGATTGCAGTGCCAAATTTGTCATGAGGAAGAAGGTAGAATAGAGAGGGTCGTGCTCAGCAGGCTTGGTTGGTGGCTTGGGTAGGTCCAGAATTTTTCACTGGCAATTAAAAACCAATTAATTTTTCAACTTGCTGTGAGAGTTGGGTGCAGCTGGCTGACTGTGTGGCCAGTTGAAAGCATCAGGAAGCCTAAAGGACTCAGGAGCAGTGTTTTCCTCGATTCTCCCAGTAGTGGGTAGAGACAGGGAAAGAAACAGGTAAGCCCACCTCATCAATGCCGATCTCGAAGACTGGAGCCTGCAACAGAATTTTAGGTTTTATAATTGTGGAAGAATCTTTGAGATGAGAGGTCTGCTGGAGTCTGATGGGACCCACCTGCCTTAATGGGGGAAATGTTTCTTGGCACATAACCGGGTGAGACTGATTGAGAGGGCTTTGAACTAGGGTTGATGTGGGAGAGGGATACCATTAGGAGTACTGAGGTCAAGCTAAGGGAAGATATGGCACCGTTTTTTTTTTTTTTTTTTTTTTTTTTTTTTTGTGTGTGTGTGTTATTTTAGCTCTTTCTTAAAACACCCCAGCCTTCCCTGTGAGCACTACACATACGAGTTTGTGGATGATATTGGAGCTGGCAGCGGACAGCCCTTGGGATGCCAGCATGGTGCTTCTGCGTGCTTGGGTGTGAGAACTGTTATCTTTGCCAGTGGAAAAGCAAGTCTGGGAGAAGCCATAGAAATGCAAAAGCAGCCTACTGCAGCTGTGAGAAACACTACCATAGCCAACCCCTTTCCAGTGGGAAGCCCAGCACTTGGTGCAAATAAAACCAATTACAGGGATGTGTCTGTGGAGAAAGCAAAAGTCAGATCTGTTTAAGAAAGATGTTTGCATGAAGTAGTAATTACGTGCATGGTAACAACAAAGGGTGCGCTGGGTTGACTGTTAATTGGAGCAGCTCTGGCACTGGCTGTTTTTTGCTGGCTTCCCCCTGTTTGAAGAAGGAAGGCGTGAGGACCAGATGATATCAGAGGGGTTTGCTCACAATCCACTTTCTCGTGCAATGAAAAAGCCATTTTCTTCCCCTTTCTCTCACAGGGAAATGCTTAGATTTTGCCAGCAACACTTAGCACAGTTGCTTACTAAGCTGCAATTAAATTGATTTCCCACCCTCCCTCCCCTCCTTGCCTCCAATGTAATGTCTCAGCAGGAGTTGTCGCTGTAGGAAGCATGAGCCATGGAGGAGATCTCAGGCCCCATCCTCTACTGCCTTTAATCAGCACTGCCCTGTTCCCTGTGCCTATTCCCACATGAAACATCTGGTTGTGCCACGCTTTCCCTAGCCCCCACCCTGACCCTCCCCTGACGCAGCTCCATGCCGTGCCCTCGGGTCCTGTCGCTGTCCCCAGAGAGCAGAGCTCAGCGCCTGCCCCTCCGCTCCCCTGGGAGGGAGCCGGAGGCCGCCATGAGGCCTCCCCTCAGCCTCCTCTGCTCTGGGCTCAGCAAACCAAGGGCCCTCAGCTGCTCCTCACACCCCTTGCCCTCCAGACCCTTCCCCATCTTCGTAGCCCTCCTCTGGACGCTCTCCCACAGCTTTACGTCCTTCTGACGCTGTGGCACCCACACCTGCACCCAGTGCTCGAGGCGAGGCCGCACGGCGCAGAGCAGAGCGGGACAACCCCTGCCCTCGCCCGGCTGGCAGCGCCGGGCCTGGTGCACCCCAGGGTTTCCTGCAAAGCAGCTCAGGCCCTGGCTATATGATGTTATTTGGAGAAGCAAGTGAGCTAATGATTGCATCTCATCTCATCTCAGAGAGGATGACAACGGAGCAGGAAACGCAGTGCCGGTAGACAATTGATTCAGAAACAAAACCGGTTCATTTTCAGACCAGGCTGACAGACAAGGGAAAGATTGATTTTATTTCTTCTTTTTTTTTTTTTTTTCTCCATCCATTTCAAGTGTGACTGAGGATTTTAGTCTTTCCCTCCTCAGTTTTCTGTTGGTAATGCCAGCAATAAACCTGATTGCAAAGTGATACGAGGAGAGCAGTGCTCATGCACTGCAAAATAAATGGACTCTGAAATCACCTTCTATTCTCTAAATATTGTTCGCAAAGCCAAGGAAATAGAGACAGATTATTATTATTATTCTGAAGCCACTGAAGGAATACGTCCAAAGGATGTAATTTGGCCCAAGCAAGGAGAGCAAGGCTTCTTTGTGCTGGCTTTCTGAATGGCTTTGTCTGCATTTAGACACACATCATTTCCTCCTCAAGGACCACTGTCGGCATCAGACAGTTACAAACACACCTCATAACACATTATTGAGGTGCACAGCTTGCAAATAAGAGGAAAGCATGTTCAGCAGTGCTGAGAAGGGTTTGTACAGATCTTTTTTGTGCATTTCATTTTTAGTTCCTTGTGGTTAGATGCAAGGGAGAAAATACTGGAGTTAGAGGTGAGAGCAGGCTCATGGCTTTTATCAGTTCTTTGTCTTAAAACATTGTTTTTGTTTGTCTGAGTCAGGGTAATCTACCCTGCGTGATGCCTTGATGTGGGGTGCTTTGGAATGAAAGCTGCTGTGTGCGTGTGGAGTCTATGAAATACAAGACAATGTGACTTAGTATCTGCCATGGAAAAAGTGAAGGCAAGTTGTCCCCTTGCACTCTCCTGCATGGTCATAGGAGCAAAAGTTTGATGGTGAAGGAGCGTGAAGGAGCTGCTGTGTTTGCAATGCTCACCACATCTTCCTTTTATTTTATTCCTTACTGCTCCCCGCTGACTCCGGATCCTGTTACAGAGGGATGACGTTCGCTTCCATGCAGGCTTTTCTGTTGAGCTCAGTGCTCTGACAGCGGAGAGCTTTGTAAGCAGTAATCATTCTGTTTGCACAGCTTACTGGTAAGCAAGGCCATGCATCCACCTTGCATGAGGTGATACGTGGAGGGTTTGCCCAAGGCTAGAAACTGTGAGAAGATCAAGCCTACAGACAGCCTGAAATCTGCAGGTCTTCACTCTTCTGGTCTTAGGAAGCACTGTGTGTCTGTGTGGAATTGAGCTTATCTAAGGCTTCTCGCTTTGCCAAGTTTGCTGATGTCCTTGGAGCAAAAGTAAAATATCAGAACTTAGTGGAGAGGCTGTCACTGCCCCCTGCCCCAAGACTTGGAGAAGGCCTGCTGTATCAGAAAGGAGGTCACCAGGATTTCCTAACAGGAGTAAAACAACTTATTCCTTTCCTAGTTTTACACACCTGCTGTATAAAACCAGCATTTATCTAACCAGCCCTGCGTGTGTAGGCTGCAGTTGTTGCCCTGGGGCAGCAGCCTGTACAGCAGCACACCAGGGTTCAGCACAGGAGACCTGTCTCAGTGTTAGCTGGGAACGAACAGACCCAAGTGTGATGTATTCCTTTTAATCTCAGCGATGCCTGTGTGTGGGCACCCTTATTGGAGAGAAGAGATTATTCTGCTTCAATTAACTTTATATCAATATCAGCTAAGTAATTAAAGGTGTGAATGAGATGCCAGTGATTTATTGCCTTTCTGTATGGCAGAGGCTTTACTGAAACAATGGCAGAGCTGAGAACTGGGCACGCAGGTGTGAGGCCAGCTGAAACATGTGGCCAGCCATCTCACAGCTGACCAATGCAGTTTCTGTACATAAGCATGAGGTAAGATCCATGATTTTTAGTGTATGCAAGCGTCCAGATCTCCCAGTACTAAATAGTGGTTTGGTGCCTTGGGCAAGCCAGTGGCTGTCTTCCTGAATGCAGGTTTAGGTCTCGAGATGTTTTTCCCATCTTGGAGGAGCTGGCAGCCTTCACTGTATTGGAAAGATAAAGCAGAGCAGCTCCCACTTTTCTCCTAATTACCAGAAACTATTTTGAGGCCATAGGCTGTGAATGGTTGTACTTCCCAATGGTGGGAAATTTTTCAGAATGATATTCATCCAATGAAAAAATAAAAACTTTGAAGGATAAAAGTTAGTTAGGGATCTTTTTCCTTTGAGAGCAGGCTAACATTTAACCTGAAAATTACGATATATGTTTCCGGAAAGCATTCATACATCGCTCAGAAATCCCCACCCTCCCCAAATCCTTTTCCTGTGTGTCACACGTAGGTACAGGGATGCAGGAATGAATTTGCTGAAGGTTTCAGTGTTTCCGCACTCACTTTTCCCTCACCGGGGCTGATCGTGGATGCTGCATTAAGGAACCCTGTGGAGCTCTATCATCTGGTGGCCGGGGTTCATGCCCACGGTTGTGCTGCCTGCCTGTGCTCTTACATGGGAGCCACAGCGAGATTACAAGGGCTGTTAAGTGCCCATAATATTCATGCTGTTAGAGAGACCGCTCGCTCCTGCGGGCTCTGCTGTCTGCTGCTGTTTGCAGTAGTATTACACTGATGATTAAATTGCCAGCGCTACGCTGCATAGCATGGGAAGCCCCTCCAGCCAGGAGATTCAAAGGCAGCATTAAATCTCCTTCCTTTGCCCATCTCATTTTTTTTCTAGGTATCACAAGTGACAGAGTTTTTTCAGCCAAGAAAATATGCAGGGGAAGGGTTCAGAGCCATGAAATGAAATAGAAGATGAGCTCCTTGCAGACAGGCAAAGAGTATTTTTGCTGCAAAGAAAAGGAGCCGGGGGGTCAGGGTGGCAGATGTAGTGTGGTGCTGCTGTGTGCAGTGTCTCCTCCTCTTCTCAGACAGCAAGGACACTTGGAGGGGCTCTGAGGACATGCCAGGGAGAGCAAAGTTGAGAAAAGGGAGCTGCATATAATTCTTTTGGTGCTTGGGGTCAAGCAGCTTTGCTGCTCCCTGTTTGCTCCCTGCAAACAAGCTCTGCTTGGTGTTGGCTTTGGGGAGTATCCCTTCCTCAGCGTGCCCACGCCACTGAAGGCTGACGCCCCCACAAATCACTTATTTTCCTGCTTTCTTACAGGGGTCTGGATGAGACCAGCCCTGACGGGGTGGTCGTTAATGAACCTGTCAGTTAATTGCTCCCGTCAGGTTTGCTTAGAGCGAGCAGCATGAGGAAACTTCTGCCTGGGTGCTGGTGGGAGGCTTTGCTCGAGGTTTGCCAAGCGTCCACTGATTTCTGAGCTGCTTGTGCTGCGGTGCTGCTCGTTGGGAGATGGGGAGGGAAATGGGCGCTCACAGGCATGGCCCCAGTGGGGACCCAGGTTTTAGAAGAGGAGGAAAACGGGTGGCAAATAAAGTCTCATGACTCAGAAGGGTCCCTCGCAAGCAAAAATTGGAAGAAAACATCATGTGTAAGGAAGCTGTGTGTAGCCAATGGGTGCAGTGGGCATCCAGTGTCAGAGGTGAGGTTCCGAGCCAGGTGTCAGGTCTGCAGGCTGAGGGCGATTTGCTGCCTGAGCTGGGTACAGTGCAGCAATGTCTCTGCGAGCTGTGCTCTTGGCAGCGGGATCTGACGGACAGCCGATGAAGGAGGTGAAGGAAGGTAGGACAAAACTCCATCCTGTGAGGCTGGCCTCTGGCCAGGACACTGCAGCGAGCGCCTGTGAGCCCTGCTGGGTGCCCCTGGGGCTGTCAGGAGCGGGAGCATGCAGGAGCTGCTCTTGCTGCAGCAGAGCAACATCTGCCTGGAGACCTCCAGCTGCCAGAGGCGAGACAGATAGCTGCAGATGTGCAAAGGGCCTGGCTGTGCAGTTTTCCTCTCTATCTCAATTTATGTTCTGGGTCATTGTGAGCCCCGGGGGAAATTATTCCTGGTGGTAATGTTACTGCCTGGAGAAGGGGGGACCCCAAAGCTGGGCGTTGTGCTACCCCAGAGCCTGCAGTCTCTGGGAGGGGAGAACAGAATCCTGTTGGTTTCACTGACAGTGAACAGCACTGCCACTCCTTTTCCAGATGGTACCTGGATGAAGAGGTGGACATTAAATATCTTCTTACCTGCTGCTGTTGAGATACACTTCCTGCCTGCATCTGAACAGAATGCAACTGCACAGAGCAGGATTGCTGAGTACATCGCCTTCCAGCTATTGGGTTAATGAAATCGTTAGGAACCAGGGTAACAGAAGAGGCTGGCATTATGATGTTTCAACTGCCCGCTAAATAGATCTGACCATTTTTGTAAATGCGGTCTTGAAAGCAAAAAATCCCCACCCTAAAATACTGCCTTGTATCTGTGACTTTGTGCCCGTTTTTCAGAAAGCAATGATTTACAAATCTGCTCCTAAATTAAAAAAAAAAAAATAAGTTGCATATGATTAAAACTCCCCTGTGAACTGCAGAGAGCTCCTCCTCTCCACGCTGCAGACAACTTCTGGATATTTTTCTTCTCCATCTGTTCTGGCGAGATGGAAGATGGAGCATCTTCTCCCACCTACAGCCTGACCCCAGCTGCCATGCAGAAGGGATGCAGGGGCCATTTCTGCTTCACCTTTGCGCAGAGCTTGAGCAGCTGACAGCCAGGTGGTTTCATAAATAGCCAGTCTCAGTGGCAGCAGGTGGCTCACCTTCCAGTGTCATTACCGGTCTCTCTCGAATGATTACGAATGAAAGTATGCTATTAATGCAGTTTCCATTTTTTTTTTTCTCCTCCCTATTTAAGCTTTCTTTCACATTTCTCTCCATTTTGGCAGTGAAGCTGCTTTGATGTTCATTGACAGACAGTTGTATTTGTCAGTTTCAACTCCTGTAACATGATGTTGTTACTTTTGTTTTGCAAAATGTGGAGGCTTTGCAATTAAAACAAAGCCATGCTCATTGATGCAAGGCAATAAAGCAACAGGTTAAGGTTTCTGGTAATGTCAGGTTTTTCAAGGGCCACTATATATGCAGAGCTGGTGCTTCAGATTGGACACAGCTACTCTGGGAGGTGCAGCAGCTGGTGTGTCTCCGGCGTGGTCGTCTCTGCTTGGGAAAAGCAAATCCATGATGTTGTATCAGAACAGGCAAAATAATATGAAGTCTCACAGTCTCTGGAAACATGCATTTCCCTTTCAGGAATTTCCCACTGTGGAAAATTTTAATTTTAAGGCGGTTTCATTCTGTTTGAAGGGGTAAAATAAATGCACTTGGAAGCTGCGTTGGTAGAAATTGCCATCCCAGGCAGGGTCTCTCCTTTGCTTGGGGTGAGGTATTCCAGGGTAACTCTTGAACATTCTGGTGTGGCTGTGACCCAGATGGGTTAGGGATGCTGGGCATCCTCAGCTCCAGCTGCAGAGCCTGTAGTGGGTGAAGGAGAAAATGGTCCTGGAATAAACCTGGCTTTTTCCATTGAAGCTTCAGTGGAAAACATGAGCTCAGCCCTGCTAGCAGCTCCTGTCGGACCAAAGAGCAACTCTTTTCCCCCAGCTCAGTAGACTGTCACTAGCCGCTTGCTGCTCTGCTTCGGGATCACTAAAAGCCTCTGTAATCAGCGCTGATTTCTCAAAAGTGCTGGTGATGCTTCAAGCTTTCTGTTTCTGCCTTGCGTGATTTAGGAGTCCAGAGGAGCCGGGAGCTGGCAGCGAGCCCTGAGCTGCATTTGGGGTGGGTGAGTGCAGCTTTCGGTGGCAGGGCTTGGCTCGTGGTGGTAACATCATGGCCATGGCATCTGTAGCCTAAATTTCAGGCTGTCCCAAAGCTGTTAGGTATGTGTGGAGGTGGGGTGTCTTCTTTCCTTCAGAGGTGTGCCCTCACTGAGGCTGCAGTGTGCTCTGTACTGGGGATGCTGAGGATATGAGTGTCACTCCTCCCCACCTTGTTCCTTTGTAATCACGGGAAGGAAAACAAAAAAGCTGTGTTTCAGGGAGAGGTAAGGGAACAGCCCAAACAAACAACCACAGCAAACATTCCGGGCAATTTATGGCATCACAATTTGTTTGCCAGGCTAGCAAGCAGCATGTGGAGAAAAAAGTCAGGCTGTGTGGGATAATTTCCACCCCCCTCCCCTCCCTTTTCTCCAGTCAGTCCTTCAATAAATAACTAGAGCCAATGTAAAGGCCTCAAGCCTTGCTCAGCTCGCAGTGGTGCCGGGGCAGCTCCCCGTGCCAGCCCCGCTCCCTGCTGCACAGAAGCATGGCTGGGGAGAAAGGCAAAGGCTTGCTTTGCCACCTGCTTCCCCTGCCTCGGGTTAAAGCAGCTTGGTGGCTCCTGTGTAAGGCTGCAACAAGAACTGTGCTCAAAGCAGAGCTAAAATCCCTTCTTTTTTGCCCTTCAATTACTTCATTTATTTTCTATATTTAACACATTTGCTCTTCATGAGTCAACTGTATTTTTCCGTAATATTTTTTGCTCAAACATTAACTTTTGCTGGCAGAAGGAATGTTTAAAAGTGGGCCTTGCAGAGCCCTCCATAGATGTCCTTAGCGCCTTCTTCAGGCTTCCAGCCCCTACAATTCAGCGATTCTCCTGCCATTGCTGGAGTGGTTGCTTACCTCTGGTGTCCCTCGTGCTTTCACTGCTGCTTCTGGTACAGCCAGCTTCTCAAAACGTTATGTCAAAGCATGGAGAAGAATTTCATTCCCTCTAATCACCATCACCCCTCGTGTGTCTGGAGGCAGGGTGGCAGACCCCTGCGTGTGGTGGAGCCCATCCCATCCTGCAGGGCTTGGCCAGCTGTGCTCCAGCTGTGGCTCCATCTGCATGGGGGCGCTGGGCAGGGGGTGAGAGCCAAGGCAAAGCCAGCTGGCTGCAGCTCAGGTGTGCTGCTGGAAGTCGTGTTTCCCCAGCACTGTGTGGTTTTGTTTTTCCCCTCTCAGGCTGAGGAACATCTTGTCCTCATGTTCCTGCGGCACTGGTACACTCCAGCATCCTGCATCCATATTTTAGAATAACAAGGCTTTGCTGAAAGCCTGCTTCTCTTTTTGCAGTCAGGAGGCAGAGGATAGGGTTGCTGAGCAGCCTCTCCTGGGAGACTTCTGTCTGAACTAGCCTGTGCTGCCCTGCTCCAGCTCCCAGTGCAAACAGCAAAACAGCAGCGCCTGGCGTGCCTTAGGGCTTGCGCCCTGCACAGCTGTCCTGGTGCTTCGAGACAGGAATAGGGGAGCGAGGGGAGAGGGTGAGCGCAGTGGGAGTGCACGGTGAATCCTCTCACTGCTGAGCCTTTGAGCACTTTGCAAAGATAATTCCGGCGTGACTCTGAGTGTTATTGCCCTCATTTTAGAGCAGACACGAAGGTTGCTGGCAGACCAAGGGAAGGCTGTCTCTGCGATACAGATGTTCGCCAGCTTCCAGCCAAGCTGGCACAAGCCACCGTCACACTTTTCATTTCTGTTGGGTTGTTGTTCCTCTCACTGCAAAAAGAGGGATGCATTCAAACGCTCAGCTGTACTCGGCAGTTTTGCTTTAAAACTCTCCCTCTTTGCGTAGGAGGAAAAGTCTCGTCTTGTGCAGCCAGCTATTCCTGGTGCCTCGCCCCAGACATCTGTGTTGGTGTGGGCAGAAGCATATGCTGCAGGCTGCGGAGGGACCCACCCCACAGCCGCCTGCCTGCCTGCTCGGCGTTTCAGCTCAGGTGCAGCCCTTCCCGGCACGCAGCGTGGAGGGTCGGGCTGGGGGCTGAGCCCTGGGGCCTCGCTGGCACAGCCTCAGCTTGGTCCTGTGTCAGCTGACGGGACTTGCCCAAGCAATACCTGCCCATCAAGGCTTCCAGGCTGCATTTTCTCAATGGATGACCACAAAAAAATCTTGTTCTTGTTGCAGAGAGTTGTGTGTCTGCAAGAGAGAACCAGTGCCAAACTGGCAATGTTTTTTCAATAGTAACAGCAAAGCTAAATGTTCGCTTGCTAGTTTCTGTCTAGATCCCCATGCTTTTGGGAGGTGTTCTGAGTTTGCTGCACCACGTGACTCAGCAGTGGATTTATTTTTGAGTTTATTTTATTTTATTTTATTTTATTTTTGGCTTCTAGAGATTTACAGAAATATTGATCACACTCAGGTGTCGCCAATGTGCAAGGGAAAGGAGGAAGTCTGGTCCCGTGTCCCTGGGCTGTTACATAGCAGTGCCTTTTGCACCAGAGTCCTTCCAAGAGTGGGAGCCTCGGTGGTGTGCCCGTGGTGGTGGCACAGCTGTCCCCCGAAGTGAGGACGTGGTCCTGTGCTGGGAGGCTCGCTAGCCTTGATTTCCCAGGCAGAGGTGTCTGAGAGCAGCTGCAGGAGGACAAAATGCTCTGGGGTTAGTGTTTGTGCCGGGGAACGGGTGAAGGAGGGAATGTTCAGGTGAGCAGGAGAGCTTTGGGCAAGGGGCAAGGTAAGGGCTGGGAGCAGGGGGCTTGGCAAAGCAAACAGTTTCCCTGGCCTCTGGCTTGGTGTACATCTCTTGCATATGTGTTCACGTGCCTGCTTCATTTTTTTTTCTGGAAGAAAAATACTTCTTAATCCTGTCACTCTAGGAAAGGAGGTGTTTTTTTTTTTTTTTTTTTTTTTTTTTTTTTTTTTTTCTGTGCCAGAAGGGAGTCTTTGTTCCAGAAGAAGCTGTGATTTTCCCAGCGCCATCTCCTCCCTCCCTGCAGGGATGATATTACAGCTGTAGAGGAGGCTGTAAGGCAGCCAAGCCTCTTTGGGTCACCCCCTGCCACTGCTGGGTTTGGCACCATCCCTTGGCATCCCCATGATGCCCAGCCCTGGAGCTGACCTCGATGCATGCTCGGAGTGGGGGAGGCAGAGTCTGGCGAAATCCTTCACAGGTCTTTTTTGTGAAATATCTTGCTTTCAGGCTGTTTAGCCTTTATTGCCTATTTTTCCCTCTCTTTGCCCCCTTCTTTAAGGAAGGTAGGATGGCGTGTCTGCGTCATAAAGCAGCACTTGACAGACATTCACCTTTCTTTCCCCAGAAACCTCGCTATATCAGTTGTAGGTTTTGGCAGATAGTTTTGGCTGACCTGAAGCTGCGCTTTTGGGTCAAGTCTACCCTAAAATATTGCTCAGGCCTCAATACAAGCTTTGGCCCCTGCTGCCAGCCCCACATCATCCTTGGGCTGTCCCCACTGCACAGAGCTGGTGTGTCTGGGGTCCCTGCTGCCCTGCAGCCCTTGGCACTGTTCCTTCTCTGCAGTCTTTTCTGACCAGGCTTAGTTACTTTCTAGCTCACGATAGTTTGCTATGATGCATTCCTCACTAGCCAGGGTATTTTTTACCCTATTACTGAGCTGAGATGGAATAAGGTTGGCCTGACACACACTTTCTAAATTATGCTGCTGTATCTCTGGTGCTGTCACTCACATTGCTGCCAGCCCCAGGATCTCGCAAATGCTCTGGCAGCAGGTACCCAAGAATCAAAGGTTTAGATCAGTTTTTGCCGTCGCAAAATGTTTTATATCCAATTCCTCCTCAAGGAGAGTTCCATGGAGGATGGGCTGTTGGCGTGGTGCGTGTCCTGCAGCATGGTGGTAGTGACCCGAGCTCCATCTGCCTGTGCCGCGCGCTGAGGACCAGCTCTGTACCCCATGCGGGTTGCAGAGACACCTGCCTCTGTGCAAAACCTCTGTGGCTCACCCAAGAATTTGGGTTAGCCCCAAGAAAGGGTTTTCCTCCACTCTTCCCACTCAGCAAAGATGGGAAGGGGAGGAAGGCTGGGAGCTGCTCAGCAGGGTGATGATCTGTGGGGAGTTAACAGTAGGGACAGGGAAACTGAGGCATGGCTGGGGGGAGCTTGGGGCTCGTCCCGAGCTGAAAGTGGAGTGCAGAAATTTTGACTAACAGCATTTCTTGCTGAGCAGTAACTCCTTGGAGGTGGTTATGCCTTGATGCCCAACTGGTAAAGATCTGCTCCACAAAAGCAATTAGCTGACAGAGATGGGGGACTCTCCACTGGCTTCTTGAGGACAGTGAAAGCAACGCATTGAAGTGCCTTGTGCATTTGCAATTATTTAATTTTGCTTGAGTATCTCTTTTCTAATCTCTGCACACTGTTCGGGTAAAACCAGGTGAAATAGAGGCTAAGCATTCCCTCCCTTGGAGGCACTTTCCTTTATCCGGCAACGATGCTTCACACGTGGCTGCCACCAATCACCCTTCATTGCTGCATGGTTTGGGAGGGGAAAGATAGCAGCATTAGTGTCTAAAGCTGTGTGAAGATCCCCGTGGAAGCAATTACCAGATGGATTACCACTGCCTTTGCTGCCATGAAAAGGCACACCAGGTCATGGATGTTGAGTGTGCGAGCAGCAAGATCCCTTCTCCGAGCGAACACAGAGTTTCTTGATAGGGCTCATTTCAGAGCAGGACAGGGGCTGCTGGCTCCTTTGCCTTCCCTTCTGTGCTCCGACCTTTGGCTTTTACACGGAAAGAAGAGCAAAGCTCAGCTGGAGACTGAGTGCAGCTGCAGGCTCCTAAATACTAAAGCAGCTGCCATTCTTGCTGAAGCATGGGAAGGCTGCTTTGACCTTCATGGTCGGGAAGCAGCTCTCATTTGCCCTGAAAAGGTTCACGAGAAAAACAAATGCTGCCTGTCTCTGCAGCAGCTCCCTTTGCCACCCTACTTACTGCCCCTGAGTCTGGGCTGTTCCCACATGCATTTAACTTCCTATGATTCTGGGGACCATAACAGAGGGGATGGATGCTGTCTTCCTTTCTTTCCCAATTAATGCACTGTGTAATTGCTGGCAGCCTTTGGAGGAGCGCCCTAGGGCTTGCCTGCCTGCTGCCCCCCACACCGTGCAATTGCCGGCCTTTCCCCTCCTGCCTTGGGTAGGATGCTGCCTGCATTGTTCGGCTGCCCTGGGCTGCAGAAGGGCAGCTAGGTGTGTCAGATCCTTCTCAGCAGTGACACTTATCCCAGATTTTGTCGTCAGCTGCTGGTCTTGCTGTGTGTGCCACTGGGAGTGCCTGGATGTCACCTTTGAGGAGGGCCAGAGGTGCGTCCTAGGAGGGTCATGTTGGGAGGAACTTCTCAGATCAAGGGCAGATTTCTTTGCTGAAATCAGACTTGCTCAGGATGAGATGTTTTTTGGGTGAGAGCCATGTTCCCTGTCATACAGGGTCGCTGTGGGGCAGGGTGGGGGACCATGGAGTTTCAGCAGCCCCTCGCCATAGCAGAGCAGGACAGTCATAGAGACACCCTTGGGCAGCATGCAGCTGCTACATACAGCGTGGCTGAAGACAGTTCACTGAGCTGCAGCGCTTTGCAGCATGGTGGTGATGCAAGTCCTTGGCAGAGCATCCCCGAACCTGTGACAGAGAGAGGGATGAAAGCTGGACCAGCGCTGCAGGGTGATTTAAAAGGCGGGGTGCAAACATCCCCTGCTAATGGCAGTGCTGACCCGCAGCATCCCACAGAGATTTCCATCCCCTCTCTAAGCTGAAGGAGGACCTGCCCGAAGTTCATTTTTCCTAATTTCTGTTTGCAGGCCCATTAGTAAGGGTTCACAGGTGCCAGCAGGCTGGAGATAAAAACCACTGACCTAGCTCGTCCTTCCTGGGTGGACTGTGGCAGAGCCCAGAAGTGCTCTGTTCTGGGGGTTTTGGTATTTTAAAATTAAGGAAATTTCATCTTGGTGATGGAAGCAGCACCTGCTACAGAAGCCACCCACTGGGAGAGGGATGGGATGAAATAGGGATGCAGACATGCGGCTCAGGGAAAGGCTTATTGAGAAAACCTCTGCCCAAGCACACGTAGTTTAGAATGAGCAATTGAGCTGAGCAGACCTGAGGGGTCTTGGGGGAGCAGCAGGCAGGGGGAGACAACTGAAAATCCTCTCCTTCCTTCTGCCTGTGTGCCTCCCGGCACAGACAGAGCTGGGTATTCTCTTTTCTACAGTCAGCAGCTTGGTTTGTGCTGACCTCCTAAATATTCTGCTCATTATATGGTGTAATGTATAAATAAAACAGAAGCAGGCAGCAATATTCTCCAGGAGCATATAATCGGCTTCCTTTCCTTTTTAATTATACAGGATTTGTCTTCATGTGTCAGGCTCTTCTATGGGCTAATTTATTATTTTAAAGAATTAGTCTGTGATCTTTGTGCAGCAAAGTGCTCCTGTACATCTGCATGTGCACACCTGAATTTTTTTTTTTTGGGGGGAAGGGGGGGGGGGAGGGGCAAGGTGAAGAGCATCTTATGGAGCAGGAATCCAAGGGAGTCTGTAGCTATGTGTTGTTTCTGGAGGTCAGCGGTGTGGACCTTGGGGTTAGGACCCCCAGCCAGAGATGTGAAAGTGCTGTTCTTGCAGCTCTGCGGAGGTTGCCAAGGACTGGAGGAACGGGTGACCTCTTGGTGTGGTTTTGACTGAAAAAAAGCGAGTGCCAAGCCCATCTGTGAGCCCTCTTTCCTCCCTGCCTTGTGCACAGTGAGGAATGCAATGGACAAGATGGCAAGGGAGCTAGCAAGTTTCAGCTCTTTGAAAGTCCTCCTTCTGGTGGCTGAACCAGTGGAGATCTAATGGGGAATGGGGAGATAAAGGAGATAGACCCTTCATAACTGCACGAAAACAGGGCAAGAAAAGGAGATTACTTTCTGCCATCAAGACTAGAAGTTTGTGCCTGCTAGATGGTTCAGGAGAGAAGACTGGAGAAAGACAAATGCACTCCTCCCCATCATCACAGGGAGGCAGAAGGTTCCTCAGCATGCTGGAAATTATGGGGGTCACCACGGAGACTTCTTGCCATCTGGATGGGTGTGCAGTGCTGGCCAGGAGTGTGCCTTGTCTCTGCCCCATGGAAGAAAGAAGGTAACAAACAGAAGCACTGTCCATGCTCGGGCCCTGGCTGCCTGAAAAACATGGGGATATGCTTTAACCTGGCACCGCTGCCAGTGCTGTGAGTGCTGGTTAATAAGCATGGGATGAACTCTTTCTCCCCAGCAAAGCCCCGGAAACATATTTTGGCCTTTCATCAAAGAAATTAATCTGTCATCTTTGTCTCCCTGCAACTCAGAGTCTCCTGCTCCTGATTTGCAAATAAATTCCCCACGTTGGTGGCAGCCTTAGCCATCCGTTTTGAAATTAAAGCTTTGGTGCCCTTACTGGAAACTGCATCAATAATCCTCTGGTGGCTTTTTGTGCCTTCATATTTGACTGGGAAGTTTAGCAGATTTAAGCCTCCGAAGGGTGTTTTGGACCCTGTGTATCATTTACTGCAGAAGAAACACGGGGCGCTGGTTCTAGCTGTGACCGACCTAACCATGCTCCAGCTACCTCAGCTCTGGGATGGCTGCTTGTGCCCTATCACTGGCCAGCAGCCTGTGCAAAGTCCAGCTGAGCATGAGGGCACTGAGGTGAGGCACTGGAGATCCAGGTCGAGAGCCCGAACAGAGAGATTTCCATCCAGGCAGTGCTTACAGCCCTAGTTCTTAGAGGCCAAGTCCTCTTCCGTGGCTGGTTTCCAGCAAGGATGGTGACAGCAGGGCCTTGGCCTCAGGGCCATGGGTGAGTGGGACACTTGCTGGAAGGTGCTTAAGGACTTGTGCTCCCTACTGAGATAGCGCAAAGGAGGCGATGCTCTTTCTTTTGAAGATGTGTGTGGCCGTGCACAGGCAGGAAAAGGTCAGCGGCAGCAAGCTCAGTGATGAATGCCTAGAGATCCTCTAGGGGCCCAAGCCAGAGGACGGGCTTTGCTGGAGAAATGCTTTGCTTTAATTAGGTATCCGTATTAATTTTTGATTTGATATTTCTTGGTGTTCCTTCTCCGTGCAAGTGAGGCCTGAATGGTCTCAGCTCTGCTGGTACCGCAGGCTGGCTGGGGTGAGGCTGTCGGGCTGTGGACTCACGCAGGAAAAAATATCCCCAAGTGTGACTTATGCCTTGATACACCGTTTTGTCAAGCGCCTCGTCTGCAGCTCCCACCCTGCATCTGAGCAAGTCCCGCTGATCTGTCTGGGGAGACGGGGAAGAGGATGGAGGCAGTGTAATGCTGCTGCTTTCCCCTGCTGGGGCTGCTGCCTTTCAGTGCCTGCTCTAGCACCGGGGCACAGGGAGGGATGAGCCCTGCTCTGTTTGAAGCATTATTTATAATCCCTTCAGATGGCATTAGCGCCTCGGACGGTAGCAGCCCTATAATTGAGCCTTCCTCTTGCAGGGGCCCAGCGCTTCGGCATGATGTTTAAATCTCATTTGTGTAATGCCTGGCTGCAATTCCTGCCGAAGGATTGCCCTCCTTCTCTGGTGCCCCCGAGCAGCAGCACACAAACAACTTGGACTGTTGTGGCCAGAAGCGACAGGACCTCAGGACATCGAGGTCCCTAGAGGCCATTTGTGCCAGATGCACAGGAGTTTTCCTTTGTTTACTGGAGCTTTTGCTAGGCTGATGTATTTTTATATTCCTCCTGTCCTCCTTTTCATTAATGCCTGAGTCCCCGGAAAGGCAGAGCAGCGCTCAGAGATCAACACTTGCTGGAGATTAGGGAGGCATGATCCTGCACAGGGAAAATGGCTTGGGGGGCTGGAGAGGCACGTTTGTCTTCAGGCCATGGAGGCACTGAAAAAGTGGGTGCGAGTGGGTGGCTGGCTGCTGCCAGACCCTTGTGTGCAAGCCCTTGTGCCAGTGACACTGCCCCATCCTTATTTTATCCTTATCTCCTTATTTTGGATGACTTGGTTGTTCTTATGTCTGTGTTGAAGAGCCATGTGCCTGGTGCCCTCAAGGTGATGGAACCATTCCCTGAAAGGGACAGCAGGCACACAATGCCCTTGTGAAACTCCGGGCACTGTGCCCGTCCCACTCGTGTCAGCCTAAATGAAGCCAAAAGAAAAACAACTTTTATTTTAGCAAAGGCTTACGTTCTCTGTTTTAGCTTGGTAAACATTGCCAGAGAGTGAATCAGGAGCCTCTTCTAGCTCCTGCCACCCACTGCTTTTCCTCCTTGGCACCCGCTTGGGCTGGCTGGGGTGTCTTTCCTGCTCTCCCAACTGCTTTCAGCTCAGGGAATAATCTATTTAGTGACCTTTAGTGGATGATTTTTTCTATATGTGTTTCCCTGTAAACTCTCCAAGCTCCCTGCCGAGGACAGGACAGTTCCCTTTGGACACCTTCAGCCCATGTCTGGGGGCAGAGCTGTCCTGGGGGGAGCCGCATGCCTGCAGCAGTCAGGGGTGCTTGTTCCTCCTTCCCACTCCAGTGATCCCTGCTGTACTGTAATCACACAATTATGATGCCCTTAATATGTCATATTCAAGGAAATCCACATAAACAAAGCATTAATGGTTGCCAGAAAATTGTAGTCTTTACCGCTAAAGACCTGCTACTCCCCAGCACCACTCCCCCCTCTTAGTTTTTTTGGCTTTTTTGTTTCTGTGCTGTGATACAAGCAGCAGATGACAAAGTACACCTTTGCACTGTGAGGCTTTCGGTCTTCGCCGTGCTGTTGCAGTGAAAAGCTGCCTCTGCGTGTGGTCTGGGGTTTGTTTTTTGCTGTTGGGATTTTGGGGTGTTTTCAACAGGCAGGTAAAGGAGGGGACTCTCCCCAAGCTTCGCTCTTGCTTGGGTGCATCCCTGCTGCATGGTGGGGTGCAGCAGATGCTCTCTGCAGTGGGTAAGAAAATACAACAGGCAGGATTTTTAGCAGAGGCATTGCAGGATGCAGCACAGAGGAGAGGGTGAGCTGCTCAGCACTTGTGTCCCGAGCTACCCGATTTGGGGTATCTTTTTCTGCTCTTTCCTGCAGACTCACTCTTTCAAACTCTTTAAGCATTGGCTGTGTTTCCTATAATTAATACCAGCCATTAAACTGCAATGCTGAAAGAGAAATTACCTAATTCCAAGGAAAAAAGTGAAAATTTATTGCTTGTACATGAGGGAAAATGAATATGAAGCTTAGTGAGAGGAGCCCTGTGGAAGATAGAAAGGCAAGCGGAGTATTGACTTAATCCTTTTCTAGTGCAGGGTAATTTGGCTTCTAAAGTGGGTTAGATCACAATAAATTAAATTTAGATTTCTGCACATCAGTTAAATAACTTCCAAGACAGGACTCTAGTGTGAGGAAGAGGTGATAATGCGTGGTGGAAATATTACAACGAAGACCTCATCCAGTGACCCAGAACTGATGTGCTGTCCCTGGGTGGGTGAAGGGTTTTTCTCCTTCCATTTCAACTGGCTTTCCCCTTCCCTGTTCAGATGCCAAGGACCAGCTGAGCCCTGCCTATGGGTCCTCAGCGTCCAAGGATGCTGCCTTGATTTCGGTCATGGTTGCATGCCAGTATTTTCCAGCTGAGGAGGTGGGCTTGTTTTATAACAAAAAAACTTTTTATTCTCAGTTTGGTGTCACATGCTCTTGATCTCAGATGTGTATTTAGCTACAAGATTTCGGAAACATCCTACTGACAGATTTCCTCGGCATGAGGGAGAAGGCTGTGGGCGAGATGAATCAAAGTGGGCTGGTGAGTTTCAGGAGATGTTGCAGGGGTACTGGGTGTTCACTGCAGAGACACTTAAAGCGTGCACCTGGCCTGGGGGAAGCCAGCAAACAGCATTTCCCTCGACCTGCAGCAGCCCTCTCACTCAGGCTGGCAAAGGCTTTCCTGGCTGCTCCAAGCCTATTGGGTTTAATTGACATTTAACAGTTGTAAGTGCTATGTGACCACTTTTAAAACCATTTCTCATATCAAGTTTGATTCAAAAAATCCTACTTTTTCTTTTCTTCCTAGCATTAAAATTTAGGGGCTGAAATTTGGTGGCAGTTGTTTTAACAGAACCATCCCCTCTGGGGTCATCATGAGATCCTTATAAACTTGGTGGACTTGCGATGCAATCGGCTCACTTTCCCCTGATCTTTTACTGCGGCAGTAAATCATGTTTTGCAAGATGCCTTAGCAAAAACATAAACAACATTTATCACCCAGTCTACGTTGGTCCTCCCGAAAACCTGCAGATGGGTTACGTACGTTCCTCTGCTCGTAAACCTGCTGGGCTGCGGTGACCTGACCGTCTTAATAACTCTCTCCCAGTGTCTGATAGCTTTCTCCTGGTCCAACTGGTGGCTCAGGGGTTTCTCTGTGTCTTTCCTGCACTGGGATAAATCTTGGAGGAAATCTAGGTCAAGCTGTGAGGTCATGCAACAGGGGAATAACTTTCCCATATGTGGAAGCCCTCACAGCCCTGGCTCTATCAGCATTTGGGGAGGGTCCCAGTGAAGCAGGGTGCTTATTGGGTACCGTGCTCCAGGAGATGCTCTCCTCCCCATCCTGTAAATGCAGCGCGCATGCTGTCAGATGCAAATAAAATCAATTACAGGATAAAAATCACCCGTCTCAAAAGCTTCATTTTGCACTATTAGCAGGCAAAGTCGGCTTTGAGATAGCGTTAACTGAAGGAAAAAAAAAGAAAAAAGAAAAAAGGAAGAAAAAGATCAATTATTGGATAAGATCACAATTTTCTTAGAGGCTGAGATGTCTGTGAATGTTTGAATCTCCCTGCGTTACACGTCGAGATCAAAGAGCCTGTGCTACAGGAATGATGTGATCTAATCAGCCCCGCGTTGTGCTCGCCAGCACTGTGCCGCTGGGCGATGCTCAGCCCCTGCCAGCTGTCAGAGTTGGTGAGCAGCCCTATAAAGTGTCTCCGGCCCTTTAGCTTGGTACCCTGGGAGAGGATGGCATGGCAGGACCGCACTCCTTGGCAGGTCTTTGTGTCTGTATTTCCTGAGACCATGCTGCTGGAGAGTGGGACCTAACAGAGGTGAAATTAATCATTTCAAACCTGAATGACCAGATTCTCTTTAACATGCCGCTTCAAGACTGTAGGGAAAACAAAACAAAGCAGAACACGAAAAAATGAAAGACCTAATTAGGCTCCTTGTTAGCATCTTCCTGCCGTGCGGGGCCGGGTGATGCCGAGGGACCAGGCGGTGCCCCCCGCTCCTTCCTGTCTCTAATGGGGCTGACTTTGTGCGCGCAGGGCTCGGAGGCGGACTGGGACGACCTGTGGGATCAGTTTGAAGAGCGGAGATACCTGAGCGCTCGGAAGTGGAAGGGCGGCGAGGACCCGTACCGGCTCCATGCCTTTAACCAGCGGGAGAGCGAGAGGATGCCCAGTGACCGTGCCGTCCGCGACACCCGCCACCACAGGTTCTGCCCCCACTGCCCTCCCTCCCTCCCTCCCCAGGGATGCCAGGCGCTGCGGGGGGACCACAGCTCTGCCAGGGGTGGGGTCAGGGCAGGGGCACAGTGAAGGCGTGCCAAGCGAGGGGATGCGCTTGCTTTCTGGCCCCGGTGGTTTGCTGGTTGGAGAGCGGTTTCGGGTAGATAGCGTCGTGCTTGTTCAGCTCACCAGAGGTCGTACAAGTCAGGGTGGGCTGGCTTGGACAACCAGTACAACTTGGTTGACTTGTTCAGCTTGTACCACCAGTGGTTGTACAAGTCAAGGTGGATTCCTGCCGGTTACACTGACGGTAATGACTTTTAATGACTTTTCAGTGAAGGCAAAGTTTGTTTGTTTGTTTGTTTGTTTGTCTCAATTCATATGCAACCAGAAGCGGAGCTTTAAGAGGAGTACTGAGCATCATAGCATTCATGGAGAAATCAGGAGAGATGGCAACAGCAGTGTTATTTGGTCTTCTTTATTTTCCTAATCTTCCTCAAGAAACCTTGTGGTATGGGTGGATTGTAGTGTACCTCTGCCTTGGTTTGGGGGTGTTAGGGGAGATCTAGGCCCTTTGGCCATACCCAGTGGGTGTGCTTGGATTCATTCTGCCTGGGTTGTATTTTTAAGTTCAAATTTTCACTTTAGTTGATTTATTGTCAAGTGTGGCAATTCTGAATTCTATCAGTTAAAAACATCCTATATTTCCTAGATATAACTATTCCAGGATTGTAGGGAGAGGAAGAAAAAGACTTCTTTTTTTCCTGCAGAAAAGCAGGAATAGATTTGTGTGACACATAGCAGCACTGATGGGTGTGCAGGAGTGTGTCACCGTGATGGGCATAGTCTTTGCTGGTGCTGGGAACCCTTGTCTTATGAAGGAGGCCCTGAGATGGTGCAAAGGGACAAAACAGCTGCTCAGCAGTTATTTTGCTTTGCAGAGGGAGGAGTTTGTGAGGGTGGTAAGGGGCTATTGCAGAGTGAATGGGAGAGAAGGGTAAGAACTCACTGGGTAACGCCTATTTAAGCAGCTCCAGCACCATGAGGACCAAAAATATCCTTTGGCACCCAAGAAGGACCCCTGGGGGGAGACCGGAAGGACTGCAGCAAGGCTTGGTTGCAGTGGTTTCCTCCTTGTCCGTGTTATAGCATGTGCAAACCTCCTGAGGAGCTGTTTGTCTCAGCTGCAGGACATCTGGCCTGACTCAGAATTTTCCTTGTTCCAGTCCAAATTCAGCACTTTGGCTGAAATGCTGAAACAACACCAGCCCTCCAGCCCTGATCTCCCACCACTGATAAATTATCAGTGGTGCTTCTTTATTTATTTATTATGATTATTTATTTTTCTAGCCTCTTTTCATAGCAAGGACCAGATGCTCCTTTTTCCAGAGTGGGGCTAACAGCCTTGATGGACACCTGTTAGAGTTGATCAGAGAGTGTGCGTGCTATTCCTGGAGAGCATTAACCCCATGGATATTAACCTTCTGCCCTACTAAAAGAGAAGATGGACTCAGCTGCCCCCTGGCTGTACCCCAGCTGCAGTGGCAGCCACCTCGTTCCCAGGCATGTGGACAGAAAAGTTCTTACGGAGGAAGTGAGGGCACAGCACGTGGGAGGGGCTGGTGCTAATTGCATTTGCTTCCAACTTCCTTAATGCAGTAATTGGATTCTGATTTATTGAATACATCTGAGCAATGCTGTAGCTGCTGCACTGTTAGCCAAGGAGTAGAGCATCCATGGAGGAAACAGGGCTGCTGGAGATCTGGGAGAGGTGGGTGCTGAAGAGGCTGGAGGAGGAGGTGGGAGGAAGGGTCCTGGCATGGCGGCCTGGGAGGAGAGAAAGGTGCAAAATTCCAAAGTCCTGCATGGAAAGAAATCCTTGCTCATAATGCAGGTGCTTGAGGAGCTGCTGCAGCTGATGCTCCAGCTGCGCCTTGGGGAAGCTGCATCTGATGGTGTGCCCTGCTCCAGTGCCCTGCTGTGCAAGGAGCCATGCCAAGGGGCTCCCCAGCTGCCATCTCCAAAAAGAGCTGATGCGAGAGGCAGGAGGCCTTAGGGACACTCGCCCGCCTCTGCAGCGTGCCCTCAGGGGTGAACAGGTCTCCTTCAGCCTTTCAACCAGATGTTGGTTCCCAGAGCAGCCTGCTTTGCTCTCCCACTAGGTTTTCAGCAGTTTCTTCTCTTTTATCCCCTCTGTATGATGTGTGACAGCAGCAAGACATACAGATCTGCGAAACAGTGTGATGCTCAGAGACAGATACCTCATAGTCCAAGTGCCCAGGACACAGGAGTGCTGCTCTTACAGCTTCTCCATGAAGTGTTTCGCCAGGATGGTTTCCTTGGGTTTTTATTTTTGTTTTTTGCTAATCTAGCCAGGCATCAAAAATTACCAACAATAGCTGAATGTACAAAACCTGGCAAGGTCTGAGCATAGCTTCTTGCCAGAAGGTCACAGAGAGGGCAAATACTTTCCATGGGGTGGGATGTGGCACTGGCAGCCAATTGCTTAGCAATGTTTGCTGGATTGATTTTGTTTTTAAATTGTAGCCAGATTTCAGACAGAAAGGAATCACAATGCTCCAGGGAATAGGAGCTGGACAAACCATAGCAGCTCCTCTTGCCTGCCCCAGGGTTGCGCTCAGTTTGTGGGCGATTTCAGCTGGGGAAACACCATGGCTTCTGTGGGCTGCATTTCATGGCCAGAGCATTGCTCTTGGTGACCTGCCTGCACTTCCCTTCCTTTAATTGCTTTCCTGGTTATACCCCAGGTAAGTTCTTGGACCGAGCGAAGGGATGCCTGTCTCAAGGAGAGGACGATACAGGATCCCATGATGGTTATCCCACCCCCACCAAGAGTCAAGGCTAAGAAATTCCCATGGATCACAGCACCCGCCTGGTGCAGGTGGCATGTCCAAGCTGTGTGTGAGCATCACTCATTGCTGGGGTTGGTGGCCAGTCCCTTCAGCTGCTGTGGTCACAGACTGCTTGGGATTACCTCAGTGCCACACACCCTCTTCAGCAGCTCCCACCGGCAAACTGCAGCAGTGGCAGGTGGGTTGGCATCATAGAACCATGGCATGGCTTGGGTTGGAAGGACCTTAAGGCCCACCCAGTCCCAACTCCTTGCTGTGGGCTGGCTGCCACCCCCTGGATCAGGCTGCCCAGGGCCCATCCAGCCTGGTCCTGAGCACCTCCAGGGATGGGGCACCCACAGCTGCTCTGGACAGCCTGGGCCACGGCCTCACCGCCCTCTGAGTATCATGCATATGGGCATAGGGAGTGGATCTTAAGTTTCCAGCACTGTTCAGCGGCTTTGCAAGCTGGCAGAGAGGATGCCTCGCCCAGAGCCAGGAGAACTCTTGGAGGTGGCTGCTGGGCTCCTTCCATCTGTGGCAGCTCCCAGGGGTGCAGGCATGCTGGTGCTTGCAGAGTCCTTGCTCTGTGTGCTGACTTCTGCCTCTCCAATGCACCGCTGCTTTTAGCAGAGGTGCATATGCCGTTGGGGCTGCGGGGAAGGCTGGTGCCATGGGTCTTGGATTTCTGCTCACTTGTGGAGGAAGAGCAGATAGGTGAAGCTGGGGACAAGAATGGCAGATGAGATGGCAGTGTCTGGAGTGTCCAGTGGACTTTGCTATCAACTGCACAAGGTCTTTGGCTGCGCAGAGGATGTTGGCCAGCCTCAGGCATCCCCTGCTGTCTGTTTTCCTCTGTTCATCTTGCTTTACCTCCGCAGCTCTGATACAAGCTTTGCAGTGCTGTCTTGAGCCAGCAGAGCACAGAGGACAAAGATGGAGCCCTACCCAATCCTGCCATAAGGCAATAGTCCTCTGAATTCTTAAAGCTCCCTCCCTCCCTGAGTTCCAAGTGTTTTATGAGAGGCCCCAGCTTCCCAACCGAGCTTGAATTTTACAACTGCTGCAGGGGGTGCATTTGTGTGCATACGTGCATGTCTGAGGGAAGCAAGCAGCTGCTGAAATCAAGTTGTGGTTGAGATGAGAGCCTTGCAGGCGTGCTGGCAGGTTTAGAGATTGGGCGTTGCATCATCTGCTGACGTTGAGAGTGTTCTGGCAGATGTAAACTTGATCACATGAACTTGTTCCCCACAAGAAGCTCTTCCCTTGCTGTCTGTCCCGTTCCCTTTGCTGGAGACAACATGTGCCATAAGATCTTCTGCTTGATTTTGACAACGTGGTCTTTTACTTAGTGTTTTTAAGATCTTGCGTTTCTCGCACTGCCTTTTCTTCCTCCAAATTTGTTGCCCACTAGATCAAAGCCATGTTGAGATGAATCAAAGGAAATGCTGGGTCTCAGCAGCTGTAAGTGCATTTTGCACCCCATGCAGGGATTTATGTGCCTTATCTTTCTTGCCTTTTTTTTTTTTTTTGAGAGTCCCCAGAAGAGGAACTGAATGCCTGAACAACATGAAAATGCTTCTATGTGTGCAGTTTCTTTCTCGGCTTGTTTTAGAGCCCAAATAAAGACTTGTGCTGTGCCCTTGCACCCTGCAGGTCCTGGCAGACAGGATAGAGGTGGGATTGTGCTCTGCCATCCCCATTGGAACCTGAACATGAGACCCATGAGAGCAGTTGGGTGGCTAGCACATGGCTGCAGCTCTCTAGATTTGCTCTGGAGGTGACTGGATGCAAGGGGATATGGCTCTCTTGTAGTTCTTTATTTGCTACCGCTAATAATGTCCACAGCCAGAACACTGAGCATATTGAGATTTGCAATTGTTGGCAACTAAGCAAAGAGGGCAGTACAGGCCTTCCTTGCTATTAATCAGAAATAGGCACTTCATAAAATTGTAGAGTAATTCAGCTTGGAAGAGACCGCTGGTCCAGCCTCCTGCCTGAAGCAGGGCCAGCTATGCAGTCAAAGTGGGTTTCTTTCTTGTTGCAGAAGCCACTGTGACTTCTAGGTCTGCCTGTCGTGTGGAGAGCTGACATAATTAACAAACCTTGATTGCAGTGTGCGTAATTTGTAGCTGGCAGTGATTTGTGCAACAAGCTTTGAAGCTGCTTGAGTAGCCGTTCTTACCTTACCCATGTCTGCCCTACCATGCAGACACTGTGGGCTCCAGCCATGCGCAGTAAATGCACTTAAATGAGGGGAGGAGGAGGTGTGTGTCAAAGCATGCTTGCTCTGAGCCTCCTGTCCCCACCACCTGCCATGCGGTGACTGACTGCACTGCAGCAGCTGCTCAGGCTCTGCTGCTCGTGGGGGCTGTTGTGTTCAGTGCTGTACAGGCAGGGACCAAACCAGCCATGGTGCAGCCACCTGGGTGCCTGAAGGCTGAATGAGGGAGGCAAAGAATGAGAGCCAAGATTGCTCGGTGGCTGGGCACTACAGGCACGGAGCGGTGAGTTGTAGGGTGGCTATAGTTTTGCTCCTTTCTCCTGTCTCATCACCGTGTAACCGGGTCTGAGCTGTAAGCAGTACCCCATGTTTTCCTTGTGCTTCCATGTACTTCTTAGACCTTGGTACTTCACAATGTGCTGTGCACACAGAACTTCCCATTTTTTTTTTCTTCACCTTGACATAAATCCAAAGCTACTTCTCTGGTTCCCTAGAGAGGTTCTCAGTTTGCCTACATTGCTCTGAGAGCACAGGAATTTGTTTCCTTCTAGGGCTGCCTGAGCTCACTGGGACAGTGACCATGGCCATCTGCTTTGCCTTTCCTCATGGGAAAGAGAAAGGTTCTGGCTAAATCCTGCCTAGATTGCAGGGCTGTGATCTGTCTTGACATCTGTACAGAGAAGTTAAAAAACAACTGGAAAGAAGTGACCCTGGCTCCCCATGTCAAGTGAAATTGAACTCTTAAGCTTTCCTCTCTCCTAAGGCTTGAGAGAACTCAACAAAACAAACAAAATCCCTCCGTCTCCACTCGGTGTTGCTACCTGAAAGTGGAGAAGAGTATTCCGTGGATCATTTCAGCACTGCAAAGAGCTAAATTTCACATTCACCTGCTCCTGCTGGAGTTGGCCTGGAGGTGCTCTACGAAGGGGAAGCTCTGTGTGAGCAGCATCCCTAAATAACATCTGGGGCGTAATCGCCTTTGAGACGGTTGTAATCTAGGCGAGCCCCACTGGCATCACAGGGAGATTATCCGGTTTCATACTGGTATCAAAGAGATCAAAACCTTCTTGTGGACTCCCAGGCTTCTTGAAAATGCTTTCATGTTGGTACAGCAAAATTACTCGGCATCAAGCCTTGACTGAAGTGCTTTGAATTACCTGGAGTTTGAAGACTTAGCTTTTGCTGCTGTGTCACGTAGGTGTGGGGACACCTGGTGAGAAGTTGGTGAAGTGGCAGGTCTCCTTGGAGACCTACGGGCTGTGAGTTCAGGCTGTGAGGAGACCTGATGGTCTCTGAGACAGGTGCTGGTGGCTTCAGGGGACAAAGCTCAACGAATGCAATGATCTGTTTCAAATATC
Organism: Alectura lathami; assembly: GCA_013399715.1. Lineage (NCBI taxonomy): Eukaryota > Metazoa > Chordata > Aves > Galliformes > Megapodiidae > Alectura > Alectura lathami. The sequence goes on along the minus strand of VXAV01010687.1, from coordinate 120,901 downwards.
TCTTTCTACGTAGTATCTTCTTTTCAAGCCTTTTTTTTTTTTTTTCCCTCCATTTAGTGCGGAGGGGAAGGGGCTGTAGAAAATATGATACAGTGGGCTTGAGCATTGAGAGGTCACATCTCACCTGAGGCAGCTTTGAGCAGAAATGGAACTGGGAAGAGGTGCTGGGGCAGGGGCAGTAGAGGCTGGTGTCTGTTAAGGAGCAGAATTGGTTGTGAATTGCTCACAGATGCTGTAGGGAAGTGGTAAATTATGGTGATGCTTATTCTGCAGTTGTGGATTTGCAGTCCTATCCCTCTCCTTTCTTTTCACTTTCTTGAGTGGAAAGGATGGGGGTGACTCTTGGGAAGGAGTTCAGGAGTGAGCTGGGCTGTATGGGGACCTGATGGAAATACATAGGTGAATGTTCTGAATGCATGAGGATGCGTCAGTAAAGGACTGTTACTCTTTTTTTTTTTTTTTTTTTTTTTTCTGGAGGGCAAAGCTAGTCATATCTGAAAGTATATGTGCTGTGCTGGGAGAGTGAGTTATGGCACCCATCTGTACAGCAGGGAGAACCCACTCCTGAGCTGGGTTCTTGGCTAAAAGGTGTCTGCAGGGCCTTGGGGGGTCAGCAGATCCCATCTGACCTTGGTGTCCTGCAGACACCCTGCTTACAGAGCCTGGATCCTGGCAGGGGGAGTGATTCTGCCAACGCCAGGGTATAACGGTAGATTTTCTACCTCCTGCACTTTATATTCATCCAAGTTTTCCCCTGTGCTAGCCCCAAGTTGCTTCACCTGTGTATGAAGAGTATCTGCATGGGACAGGCATCCTTCTCAGAAGAGTTGAGGGGAGCACCTATCATTTATTTGGACTAATACTTTGCCAGCCAAAAATTGCTGAGAAAAAAAGATGAAAACAGCTTCTGCCCCTTCCCCAAGTGACAGGATTTCTTCACCTAAGTTATTTTGGTTTTATTTCCCCATGAGACAGCTTTGATTACACTTCGGAAATTCCACACCCTCCCACAACGCTATTACATTTTTCAAAAAAAAAATGTGTGCACAAAGTGGTTCTGAGTTGATCTGAAATGATTCTTGCTTTGTTCTTTTCCAATTTCTTCATTCACTCAGGAAAGGGGAAAAATAGAAGAAAAAAGTTTGCACCGCAGGTCAATTCTTAGCAGCCTTGTGGGGAGATGTTGTGCACTGGACCCTCGAATGAGGACAGCTGTGCAAGTACTGCATTTGGGATTTTCTCGTTGTGCAAACATAAGGGTCACTGGAGCAGAGAGGCAGCCCCAGCACAAATCCTGCCCAGACTGGCAGCAGCTGTGGTGTCTGCAGAGAAGGTGCTGGAGCTGGTGCCCTGGTGCTGCGAGGCTCTTGGTTGAATCCCAGTGCCTTGATTTAAAGTGTTCCCTGTCACGGGCTAGGAAGAGCAGAACACGTGCAGCCTCTGGAGCAGAGTTTTCCCCTGTTAATATTCCACTGGAAGTTAGTGTTAAAAAGCAGCTGCTGGTTAGATGTGCTGTCAGCCCAAAGCTGAGGTGGTGGCCATCCATCCATCAGTGCCACACGTCTCTCCAGCCTCTTATCTCTCGCTCAGGCCCTCAGGAAATGGATGAGCTGGTACTGCCAAGGCTAATTATTCCTCCAGACAGAAGGCATGATAAAATATTAACCTTTTTCAACAACAGAGCCCCAGTTAATTAGATCCACTTCTGCGACACATTCACCCGGAGATAAAAGCTCATCCCCAGGAATGTGGCAGTGTGCAACAATCTCTGTGTGTGTCACGATGGGAGGAGGAAGCGCTGGCAGGAGAATGAACGCTGCTGGGAATTTAATAAAAGCCAGTGACCTGGCAGTCACTGTGCCCCGAGGAATAACCGCTCCATCTCAAGGTGAGCGGCAGATGGGCACGGGTGCTGCTGCTTTCCTTCAAGACGCTGAAGCTTGGCATGGTGGCAGAGCAGGGGCTGGTGCGGTCTGTTCGTCTCACCTTGCCTGGGTTACAGCTGTGTTGCCAGTGCCAAAGTGTTGGGGTCTGAGTTTGGGGTCTGTGCTTGGCAGGGCTGGCTGTATAACGCGGTTTGGTTTGTTGGTTCCTTATGAAATTGCTAACTTCTGTTTTTAATTTTTCATGATAAACCAAAAGCAAAGCTATTAGGGAATCTAACAGTAAAAATACAGGAAAATATGAGGCCTAAGTGATCTGTTTTTCTCATCCTGCAAAGGAAAAGCTTTCATTTAGATCTTGAATGTTTTTGACACTCTTAGTCATCCAAGAATGACAAGCTGTATTTAAAAGCAAGTGATTTTAAATATCAGACAAAAAATACATGTTGCGCTTGTATGGAACAAATGATGTGGTGGAGCAGAAGCAGTGCTGCGACGCATGCTGAGTCCCTGCATCTGCAGGAGCCGTCGGCAGGGAAGTGTGGCACAGCCGTGGTGGTGGCTGCACCGGGGAGGGCTGGGAGTCCCTGGGGATCTTCTAGGGGCAGGAGGTGGTGGTGTCTTCTGATGATCCCAGTGGATGGGTTTTCAAACAGCCCCATTTTCTCAAGGTGCCCTGGGTGTGCTGACACCCATCCCTATATGGAGGCACCCAGTCACCTTGACCTCCAGGTGTCTCCTTCCTTGTGATGCACAGAGAGGATCTTTGTCTTTTCGTAGGGAAAGGAAAGCGTGCCCCAAACCACAGCGGGACCCACCAGTGATTTCAGAGGGTGGGAATTTCTTCATCCCCAGTCCTTTTGCGCTCTCAGGGTGCCATTGATCACTCTCTGCTAGAGCCACCCCCTTCCTTTGACTGTTATAGTGTATTGACTACTCATCTTACAATTATTATGTGCCATTGATTACTTTGATAGCTTGCTTCGAGCATTTCTGACAGAATAAAGTTGTTTGTTTTAACTTCCATGCTTGTCGCAGTGCTTCTATTGACCCGCTGTGTTTACCTAGGCTGAAATCGAGGTTGGGTATTAGCACGCCATGGAACTAATTCTCCAAGGTTTGCTGTGGTTGATAGGTAAGGCCATGAGACAGTTTCTGCCATCATACTCATGGGTTTTCTTTTTTTTTTTTTTTTTTTTTCCTTTTTTTACCCAGCTAACCAGCATTGCATAGTGCTACTCCATCAGCTGTAGAAAAAGCACCATGACAGCCAATATCTCTGGGCCATTTGGCTGGATTTGTGCTGTGAGCACTGCATACCCCTGCACACTGAAATGTTTGTGAGCTACCGCAGTATAGGGGTGGCTTTGGGCTCCTCCAGTTGTGGCTAAGGAGGTGGAGTGAGGACAGAGAGCTTTTCTGCTTTGGTTTTCTATACGGTGCCAGGAAGCTCTGGTTGGAAGGTATTCTCCCTAATGAATCTTTACATCAATAAGGACCCTCTTAAATGTAACTTGAGGTTGTCCTGGCTTGTAAGGATCTTTAGTGCAGGACTGGTGTCTTTCCAGGGGGGTGAAAGGTGCGGGATTTTGCTTTTACTTTCAACAGGTGAGATCCTTTGATCTTCCAGTAGACTGACATCAGTCAGTCCAGTAGACTGGGCACTACTTGAAATTGTACTGCAAAGGAATATTTCAGCTTCTTGTGCTGCCCTGCCAGCGAGGGGCTGGGGGCGCACAAGGAGCTGGAGGGGACAGCACCAGGGCAGCTGACTTTGAAAAAGCAAGACATACAATCTGCTTTAACTTGTTTTTGAATGCAGCCATGTTATTCTCTCCTTCCATTTTAGTAAGTTCTTCCCTCTCCCTGCTCCTCCTGCCACGCCTCTCCTTTTCCAAAGATAAAAATCCAGTGCATTTTTAATAAATTATAAATGCATCATCTTGTCAGGTTGGAGCTTCACAGGCAAGCAGCACATCATGTGCACAAAGGCTATTTTTTTCCTTCATGCATTTCTTCTTTTCGTCAAACGTAGCTGTTAGATTAATTCTTTAGTTCTCTATCTTTCAGGGAAAAGAATGAGAGAAAGGGAAAGAAGGAAAGCAAGAAAACCAAAAGCAGCAGCAAGTTAAAGGAAATATTAATTGTGCACCAGCTAAATACAGCACTGCTTCAATTTCCAGAAGCTGTGTAGAAAAATCTCCTTCTGGGTCAGCCTGCTGTCGAGCTGATCCCCAGTTTCCACTGGCAGTGCCTGCCCTGGGGGCAATGTGAGTGGTGGGCACTCAGGCAGCTCTGATACCCTGCTGTTGCTGGTGACATAGTAGCACATCTGCCTCAGACAGTCGCAGAGGCTGATAAGACCTCCATCAGTGGCTGCAGCTTCTGGCTTTGGGGGTTGTTCTCTTTTGCTCATTTTCTAGTGTTTTTATGGTACCTTGAGCTGGGGGGGGGGGGGGGGGGGGGGGCTTTGGTNGGGGGGGGGGGGGGGAGAGGTAGGGACTTGGATACGTTGTTCTGGGCGTCCAATCTACAACCAAATCTGGTTTAGGACCCTGACAGTGCTTTCCTGGTGGTCTTTCTTAGTTTCATGCCATTGCATCTAGTTAAAGCCTGCCAAATAATTCCTTGTTGGCTCTGATGTTAATCACTGTTGAATGTTTGTTGCAGGTTGCACTGTGTGTTCTCACCCTTCCTCAAGCATTTGTGTGCCCCAAGTTGCCTGTTTGACCAGGGATCTCCAAGAACCACCAAGAATAGTGATGAGGGTGACATGCCCTGAAGAAGGTGATGCTGATCCCTCTGTGCACTGGTGTTGTGTGCAAATACTGAACTGTCAGATCCTGTTAATACTGTTGGGTGTGATTGATGTATTGGCGATAGTGTGAAAAGTGCTTCTTGGATTTCCCATCTCTGAAGGGCACAAAGTGATGATTTTCTGAAAGAGAGGTGTTACCAAGGTGCCTGCATGTCCTACCATCCCTGCAGGCACGCTGAGCTTGGTCACATTCAGAACTGGCCGTGGCAAGACAGCTGGGGCTCTTCTCCCTTCTCCCAGGCCACTGCTTGCTTTCCTGGATCTGTGGCTTGCTCCATCCCTCTGCAGCAATTTTCATTTTCCTCCAAGGGAGTCATTTTTCACACCTGGTTGTTTGTCAAGACTTGCTGCTTCTGTTTCCTCTGGGGTCCTGGAGAGAGGAATTACAGAGAATACACCAAGCTTAGAGAGAACTGGGTTAGTTTTTGTGGTAAAAATATATAATAATAAGAGAAAGCCCTGCTTGGCTTTCTTTCCTGGACTGCCACCCGTTTCCAGAAGGGCTCTTGCCCCTTTGGTAAGGTACCAACGTATGTGTCAATGTGTCCTGTTGGAGATGGCAAATCCCTGTTCTCTGAGCTGATGAGAGAGAGCTGCAGTGTGGAGGCAAACCCAGATATCTGAGGCGTGTGATGACTAGGTTACTCTTCCACATGTCTCCAATGGGAAGAGAGGGGGCTGAATGATGCTGTAAAGTGCAAAATGGGTTGAAATGCTCTGGAAATTGACGTGTGTTACCCACCTCAAGAAGACCTCTAGGGATGCAGCAGTGGCTGTGCATGGAGGCCATGGGGGTATGATAACCTGTCCAGGAGGGTCAAAACAAAGGAAAACTTCTTCAAAACAGGGGCTTTGAAGGTCTGTGAGGTGCTGAGGTGCCCTGCCAGAGTTTGGAACTTTGCAAGGAGTGTCTGTGGTTCCTATGATGAGTGCTGGACTCAGGCTGCCTGCTCCTCATCTCCACAGGTGGGTGCGCTGTGATTTATGCCCAAGCGTTGGCAATATGGAGGTGAGATGTTCCACCCTGGAGGAAAGATGGCAAACAGCTGGCATCTTCAAAGGGTGATTCCTAAGGTATCTGCAGCCAACATATCCCTTCCATAAACAACTTTAATTTTTACATTATTTCGAATTTGGATGGGAAGTAACCTTAAAGGAGAAAAGTGAAATTTGCCATTAAATGAAAGGTTGACTTCACAGAATCACAGAATGTTAGAGATTGGAAGGGACCTCGAAAGATCATCTAGTCTAATCCCCCTGCCAAAGCAGGAACACCTAGATCAGATCGCACAGGAACGCGTCCAGGCGGGTTTTGAATGTCTCCAGAGAAGGAGACTCCACAACCTCTCTGGGCAGCCTGTTCCCGTGCTCTGTCACCCTCACTGTGAAGAAATTTCTCCGCATATTTAAGCGGAACCTCCTATGTTCTAGCTTGCACCCATTGCCCCTTGTCCTGTCACTGGATGTCACAGCGAAGAGCCTGGCTCTATCCTCCTGACACCCACCCTTTACATATTTATAGACATTAATTAGATCACCCCTCAGTCTCCTCTTCTCTAAGCTGAAGAGACCCAGCTCCCTCAGCCTTTCCTCACAAGGGAGATGCTCCACTCCCTTAATCATCTTGGTGGCTCTGCGCTGGACCCTCTCCAGCAGTTCCCTGTCCTTCTTGAACTGAGGGGCCCAGAACTGGACACAATATTGGCTTTTAGGATAAGATAACAATTGTCTCTCCAGCTGGATGCTCTCCCTGGGGTGGTTTGAGCCCTCCAGCCCCTGCCTTGCGGGCACTGCCTGCTTTGTGCGGGTACGGCTCCCACGTGCAGGCTGCTACGAGTCCCTGCTAGCCCTTGCTAGGCTAACATTGCTCCTCAGTCCTGCTGCAAGACTTCCAAAAATGCAGTTTTAAATGACTTCAGCCTGTGAGTTTCATCACACTGCAAGTATAAGCAATGCAGTTATTACTTTGTTGGGGGAAGTAGTTTTTTTTTTTGTTAGGAACAATCTAAAAAAAAAATCCTTCAAACTTTCTTTCCTCGTTTCCTGAAAGTGTGGTGGGTGGTTTTTTTTTTTTGCTTGTTTTTTTTTTTTTTTGCTTTTTTTGTTGTTGTTGTTGTTGGCAATTGGGTGACCTATGAAATACCATAAGCAGCAGAAAACATTTATCCAGTGACAGCCTGAGGTAGCACAGGCAGCTCTTAGCAGGTTTATTTTCATTATTACAGCAATTTTAGGGCTGCATACTGCAATTTGCACTTGCAGTGAGGTATTAAATTGAAATTACCCCAGATGTAATTGTCACAGAAAATAATTCTGGACATGCTGGATTTAACGCTTTTCCAAGCTGTGGTTTTTATTACCCAAGCAAGTGCCAAGAAACCACTTAAGCTGAAATCTGCCTTCTCAGGAGCCAGGATGTGTAGCTGCTGTTAAACTGGGAGGGGCGGGGAGCAGCAGGAAGAGGGCCAACTGGAGGAAACACGAGATCCACGTAATGCTGGAGGCCCAAGCAGCAGCGGTCCTTACGCGCTCAGCAGTGGCAGCTTGGTCATCCGTCCCGTCTGTGGCATGTTACAAGCACCATTAAACAGAAGTTAGGGGCGAGTCGTGGAGCCAGTGACCACACTTTGGACGTGTTCATGTATGAGGTTTCAGTGCTTCCTGCGTGCATGATGTCTAACTCAGCTGACGCAGCCCGTGCAGATCTGGAGTTTTAAAGACGAGTGGTTGTCATGCACAAGGAGCCCTCAGCACATGGCTGCAGGCTAAGCGCGCAGTATCCCCAGGACTCCCGCTGGTGCTGATGCATCATGCGCATACCCCGTGGCATTATTTATTAGCTGCTTCATTATTGCGGTAACATTGATGGTGTTTTCCACCCTCGTTCATTCTTTTCCTGGAATAGCTTCCCTTGTTAGCCATGCAGACTCCCCTGCCCAGTGCTGGAAGTGGGTGGAAGGACGAAGCATCTTGAAACAGCTGGGAGAAAGCTGTGTATAAATAGCAGGGGAACAGTGACTGGTGGCATCTGTCACTGCATCTCTGCAAGGCGAGCAGGAGCCGAGCCCGTGCACGGAGCAGCAGCAGTAGTTTGCCTCTCGTGACATCAGGTTGGGAAAGCTCAGCTGCAGTGTGTCACTGAGTGATGGGGCCAGCCAGGCCCCGATGAGCAGCTTAGGGCATGGCCTGGTGCTGGTTAGCAATTCAGAAACTTATTTTGCATCCCTGAGATGTAACTTTGATGGATGAGGGTGTTGCCAAATGGGGCAATGTCATCACATTTTCTCCTGCATGCAGAGTGGTGCATACACCTTTGGGGTCCTTTGAGGTGGGACGTAGCATTAGAATTGGATGAATGATGATTTTTTGGAGGTTGAAGACTATGCTAAAAGGACAGGGTGGTCATGAGAAATTTGGCTTGGCCAAGAGAAGGCAGGATTTGGGAAAGGTTTTGAGTGAGATGGTGAGAAAGTAATAACTGATTTACTGTGTGCTTGCAAATATTTTGTCCCACACAAGATGGATTATTTTTCCATATTGTTGGAAGTACACAATATGTTGAACAAGCATGATCGCTGCAGTGAAGGCCTCCTCTGGCTTGGTGAGGAGTGCAGTCCTGCCACTGGTGGCTCATCCTAAGGCTGACAGGGACCTGGAAAGACAAGCCAAAAGCTCCAGGTCAAGGTGACCCTAAAATTTAGTGAAATGTGGAGCCTCAGCTGCTTGGATTTGACTGTTGTTGGGCAGGTTGGCTGGTGTGTGCAGGAGTGCTGAGAAGTGAAGCAGCAAATCTGCATTTAGGAAAGAAGTAAGATGACTTTTTGGAGATCTCTGGATTGCTTTATTTATTTATTTATTTATTTTCTGTGTGCTGTTTGTAGTTTCAGAAGTCTGTACTTAGCGTAAATCAGATATGAAAATAAACTACATGAGTGTTTCTTTCTACCCTGATGGAGCAAATATCGACGTAATGGCTGGCTCAGTTTAGGAAAGAAAAATACACAGCAGGATAACCCAACATCTTTGAGGCAGGACAGAAATCCCTGTGGATCTCACAGAGCCACTGAGGTAGGGGCAGGCTTGCAGCTGACCATCTCCAAGAAGACCTTACCCCTCTTTTTTTTTTTTAACTATTATGTATGTATTTATTTTAAGTAGTGGCTGGAGAACCCTCTGCTCTGCTTATGTTAATGGACTGAGCTCCCACTTTGGGTTTCAGCACCTGAAGGCCCTTCTCCTCTTTCTCTCCCTAGGTGTACGACTCTGCGCTACCACCAGGACCTGCCGCCTACCAGCATCGTCATCACCTTCCACAACGAGGCCAGGTCCACCCTGCTGAGGACCATTCGGAGGTAAGGGCTCTCTGTCTCCTGGAACGTAGCTGTAAATGCTTTTAGGAAGGGTGAGCAGGCTGGAGATAATCATGAGTAAAGGCAGAAAGTGTCAGCACTCACTGCCAGAAAGTGACTAGACCTAGCAGCTATGATCTCAAACAATTACCAGGGGAAATTAGCGTGAAATTTGGTCTCTGAGAAGTAGGTTTTACAGAGAGGTGCTCAGAAAGCAAGTAGATGTGCTCGCTTTGCAGGGTCTAGCACTGGGCTCTCTTGAGGGAGAGGCAAGAGGTTAGATGGAGCCTGGGATAACAACCTTTAAATCCAGCTGGGTGCTAGCACTCAGCTCTGAGCTGTCCCCGGTGCCTAGGGATGGCCGTCGTTCTGCAGCTGTCTGCTCCAGTACTGCTGCTTGAGCTTCTCCAGTGAGGCATCCAATGCTTGCTAATTGAGAAGCTCTAATAATGCACATGCGGACAAGATTTTCAAGGACGGTTTCGGTGCTCTTCTGGGTGCACTTTGGAGTGCTCTGGGCACGTGGCCATGCTTTCATTTGCTAGTTTGTTCTCGTCTGGGTTGTGCTGTAGTGGATAGAGGAAAGGCTTCATTTTCACTGCAGACTTTTAAAATGGGTGTCTAACCACAATGTGTGCCTTGGTGCGAGTTGTTTTGCGGGAAGATGTAGCGAGGTGTGTCTGCCGCACCTTGGAGAGGTCTTGGCTGGTGGCGTCCCTTGTTGAATGCTGGGGTGTGCTCTGCTGTCAGCCAGTAATAAATATTTCGCAGGTGTGTTTCACCCCCACAATAGTGAAGGCTTTGCTAGCAGCAATCTGTAGTCTCTAAGGTTCCGTAGATGCCCAGGGGCAAGTCTTGTTTGCCCTTTGGGAAAAAAACAAGCTGGGTGTGTTGCAGAAGCAGTCCAGGCTGCAGGACAGTTGTTGGTCAAGCCACAGTGTGCCCAGAGAGCCCTTGCCATCAACTGTACCAGTCAGACTGGGATTTGTGGCAGGGAAAGACTTCAGCTGAGCCCTGGTCACCATCATTTCCTCAGTGAGCACTCCCCTAGAAGCAGCATCCATCCTCAGGTGGGTGTGCCCCATGCCAAAAACGACTTTGACAGCACTGAAATTGGATTCGTGCTTTGCTTTATGGTTTTCTGCCCAATCCCATCTCCTTCACTTCACACTTAATAATCTATTACTGCTTTCTCTGTCTAAGGTGCGTGGATTTTGGGTGTGCACAGCACCGATAGTTTATGCTGTGTACCAGCTCCTTCATCCTGAACCTTCTCTTTTACCTTTACGGTGCCCTGCGTGGGGCTGCCATCCTCCAAACCCCACTGTAACAGGGACAGCAAGGCAAAGCCAAGCACAATCCTCTAGAGCACTTACTTACAGCATGTGAAGTGCAAAGACAGGTTTTAGTCTCATCTCTCCCACATCTAGGCACCTGTCTCTCCTGGCAAAGATGATCAGGAGTGATGCTGCCACACGAGAGACATTATCCTTACCCCAAATCCCACTGGTGACGTGGCTCCTGCCCTGCTCCTCTCTGGCCATAACTGCATGTGTTGCCATCTCCCTGCCTGTGTTTGGACCCAGCTGAGAGTTTGTCTGCCTTTCCAGCCCCTGTGGGTTAATTTGCTGTGCCTTCTGACTGATCTGTAGAAGCAAATGCTTGATTTAATTAGGTCTTCCAGATAACTCCATCCCACGGTGGCTGTAACAACACGGATCATTTTCCATCGGCCAGTCGAACTGTGTCCTCCTGACACTGCTTCGTGCCTTTCGGAGCAGTTTGTGACCAAATTTCTCAAAACACTTGGAGCACAACAGGGTCTGAAGAGGCTGCCTCATCTTCCCAGTTCTCATCAGTACATCTCTGTGGCACACTCTTGGTATAACCCAGGTGGCAGGGGGACAGGCTGAGGAACAGAGAGGTGATTTGTCCATGGCTGGTGGAGGATCTGGGGTTACAAACCTGGTTTCCTGAGTGAGTTAGGTTTTCCAGCCTTGCTATAGGATGAATGTGTCTATTAACCTCAGTTGCAGCAGCAAGAAATGGTGCTAAAGGAGATCGCTGTGCTTGTCCAAGCCAGGAAGCACTTCTCACAGGACCGTGTATCAAGAGGAGCGATGTTGCTATTCCTACAGCTCAGCCCGAGAGCTCAAAATCCCACCACGTGCTGAGGCTGAGCTCCGCAGCAGGCTCTGTGGTTGCACTCGGCTCCTGGTGAGGATGGAAGGGCTCTGGCCCATGACGCAGAGATGCCAGTGTGCGGCCTCTGCAGCAGCCCTTACGCCAGGCTCGTCGCAGACGCTTGCGACGCTTCGCTGATGAGCGATTTGCGTCATCCGAACCGCTGAGAGAAGCCAGCGGGCTGTGTGGAATAATGGCTTAATTAAAAGGTTTCGTGATCTTTTCTCTGGCCATTTGCCAGCTGGAAGAAAAAGAAAAAGAAAAAAGAAAAAAAAGCTAAACTAATGGTATGCCCAAATCTGTGCAAATGGTGTAGTCAGCATTTGTAAATGTGTATGCAGCTTTGCTTGTGATACCTGTAAGTACCCAGTGGTAGGGACTGGGTGTCACAAGAAACAGAGAAGGAGATAAATGGCAGAGGGAAGGGGATGGTGAATAGCGAAGTGGCTCTTCAGATTTTTAGACACTGCCACTGGTTTGTGTTTGAGCTGCTCCCTTTTGGAGTGACCTTGGGCACGTTTCTTGTTCTGCACCTGTGTTCAGTTTCACTGATGTCCAGCTCTGAGGCTCATTGCATGAAAGGTGGTGATTCTCCAGCAGCACAGAGCAGGACTGTGTGGATAACCCCCAGGAGGAATAAAGGGGTGAAGATGCTGTACAGAGACCACTTTTGGGGAAAATTTCAGTCTCTTTTTCTCCTTCCCTCTCTTTCCATCCTTCTGCGCTGAGGAAATTGATTTATTCATCTATTTATCCCTCAGATTTGCAGCTGGAGACCTCAGAGCAGGAGCAGGGAGGCTTCATTATTTACCATGTGCTGACAAACCAAAGCGTGTCCTTTGGCAGAAGTCCCGATGCAAGTGCTGTGAATACCACATCCCTAATTAGTGGGTAGAATATTACACCTGTCGTTTCCCCAGTGCTCGCAAGAATGAAGGGTGATGCCCTGCGCAACCAGCACCTTGCTCCTGCTCAGGTGCAGCTGCCTTGCTGCATCCCAGTGCTCCCAACACAGGGAAATCACAGAGCCAACACCTCCTTCCTCCAGCAGCACGTGGCACTGTACAGGGCCTATGCCACAACTGAAGAGAGGCTGATTAAAGGAGCACAAACAAGCCAGGTGTTGCTCAGGAGCTGTATAATTAGCACTTTGGGCTATTTTTTTAATTTTGATTTATTTTTTATTTTTTTGCTTAAGCCCTGAACTTTCTTTTTTTTTTAATTTGCTAATCATCTCTCACGGTGCCTGAGTATACAGTGCCATAAGCACTTTTACCTTTTGATGTTAGCATAAGAGAACTCTTGAATTTCAAAGAGCGTGGTGGGTATTTGAAAGAATGAAATGCAAAAGCTGCAGTGTAATCAAAGCTCATTATGGTTATTCTTGGTGTGATGTCTCTCTTCCTACATAATTAAGCATTTTGGGTTGTTGAAGCCGTTCGTTTTGGCGGGCATTTCCTCTCCTTGCTCTCGTCCTGATTTTGATAATTGTGACCCTTGGTCCCTTCAGTGCTCTATTTTACTCTCACAGGCTTTCTCTCTGTCTTTCTCTCTTCTCTCTTTTTTTTTTTTTTCCCTTTCCCTAACAAGTCCCAGTATGTTGCCATGGGGAGAATTAACAGGTTCACAAGTTCCCAAGGGTTAATGTCCACAAGTCACCTCTGCAAAGCATCTTTTGGGTGACCGAAAAAATGCTGACCTTCTGTCAGAGGGCCTGAACTGCTACCTGAAAGCATTTTTTAATGAGTCAAGATGAGTTTTGCATGGTAATTATTTGGAGGTGGAGTTGTTGGGTCTGCTGCTTGCCTCCAGGTAGATTGAAAAGGATCCCAACAAGATGCTGAGGAGCACGGAAGTACTGGGCCTGATTATGGAAATGTAGGGTGAAGTTCTGTGTGGTTACCTCTGCTAAATCCACTGAAACAAAGAAAATTACTGTACTAACTTTGCAAGATAATTCAGGAGAGAATATGGTCTTAATGAGTTGAATAAGCTTAAGCACTTTCTGGATTAGTAGCCACGAGTTTTTGTTTTGAAGGTGTATAAGAAAGAAAGTATTGTGATCTCGAGCTCCACAGAACTTAAAAGCTGTTCTGATTTGTTAGAATATATCCATCACTGCAGCATATCTACCTACATTTGATTACAAGGAAAAGAAAATCTATAAATAACAGAAGGACTTCAAAGCACTATAATATTGTCTTGGGATTTTACCCATATAAATGCGAAAGAAAAAAAGGCGCGCACAAAAAAAAAGAAAGAGAAAAACATAGAATAACAATGACGACAAAAAATCAAAGCTAAGCCAAGTTCCGTGAAATGGAAAAGCTGGTATTGAATTTTTAAAAATGCTTTATAGAATATCTTTAAAAAATCCCCATAACATCAAAAATGTGAAGGATTCTGTATCTTTGTTTCCATTCCTTCCTGAGCAAGTTAAAAAATGTGTGTAAGAGGTGAATTTGGCTTTGCTGAAGGGCCATTTGGGGCTTGCAGATGGCTGTGGGCAGATGGCAAGTGCAGTACTGAGCCCAAAGCCCATTGAAATCAGGGGGGACATCAGTTTGGAGCAGGGAGCCCCAAGGTGAGCTGAAGATGCCCAGGCAGGACGCAGCAGTGAGCACCGCTGCTGCAGCTGCGGTGCGTTAGGGACACCCTCTCTGGTGTACGGGGTGGCACCCTGGGGGGCAGGGTTTGTAGTGAACAGCTTGTCCCAGGCCACCACTGATCAGGGGCTGCATTGCACATCCCTCCCAAACTGTGCCTTCTGGTTTTTCTTCCATGAAGGATACCCTGGGGTGATTTTCCAAGGCACCAAGCATTGCTAAGCGCATGAATCTGCAAATGCAGCCCAGTGTAGTGGATTTTGTTGACTTATTCTTACAGGTACTGCCTGCTGGTGGAGTGAAGACCTGCGCTGCGCTCCTGGCAGCCAGATCTGTGCAGGAGGCTGGGTGGGGGCAGGTTTTGGCTGTTCACATTGCTTGCTGCCTCCCCACTCCTGCTCTCAGTGGGTTGTTAGCTGGCTTTTTTACAAGGCTGCTGCCTTTTTTTTTTTTTTTTTTCCTGCAGGTTTCACCAAGTTAGGTTTCCAGGCAATCAGCACTTGTTAAATATTCCACTGAGCGTGATATTGCTCTCCTGTCTCTCCCTTACTGATGCTCAGCTGTGGTAATTTGCTGAACTCAGCTGTCACATATGGGGATTTTTTACTTTTATTTTTTAAGCAACAAACCTATTAATAATAATAATTAAAAAACGCTTGACAGGTGGGAACAGCACGTCTCAATTGCTCTGTGTGCCCAGTGGGAGGAAGGGCATTCAGCCACTTTTCCTAACACTTTTTGCAGGCAGCTGGTATTTCGCAGGCAGTGTTTTGTCTATCCCAGCTGGGTGCAGAGCCAAGAGATGGTGGCCACTGCAGCTCCTTGCTGTTGTTGCTCCCACAATGACCTGCACTGGGGTGGCTGCTCCTGTGGTAACGCTCAGGGGGCAAAGGCTCCAACCTTAATGTGAGAAATGTCTGAAGTGGGGGGAAACGGTGGCTTTTGTCCAGATCCTGAAAATGGATTAATTTTTTTCTGGTTGCTTCTGAGCACAGAGCTGAGAACTTTCCATCTTCTAACACTGCCCTGCCATCGAGGAGCTGGGGGTGCACAAGGAACAGGGAGGGGACAGCACCAGGACAGCTGCCCCAAACGGGCCACCGGGATGTCCCGTACCATGTGGCACCGTGCAGCCCTTCTGATGAACTTTCTCAGGTGTCCAGTGCTGCGATACCACCATGGCCCCTGTGGGTTCTGCCTTCCTTAGCCCTCTCCACCAAAGTCTGTAACAGGGACACAGTTTTCCTGGGTTTCCCAGCTTTTTGCAGGAGATTTGGGAACCTGAGAGGCAGGGGAAACCTATGGTTAAGGATTTGGATGTGCCAGTGGCTGGTGTTATCAAAGCCCAGATCAAGCATTTAGTAGATTTTAGGATTCCCTGAGGGTTCTGCTTTAGGAAGCCAGCCCTGACCTTTGCTGTGGCAGGATTTTATGTATGTGTAGTTCTGCTGACCTCTGTGCTGTGCAAGAGAGGGGAAGAACAGGTCCAGCTGTTTTGATGATAAGACAGAAAACATCTTGATGGTTTAGCTAAGGGAAGGCTGTAGGTTTCATCTCGCACATCTCGCAGTGACTGTGCACCTGGAGGGAGCTGTGGACCACATCCTCCAGCCTTTCTTTCAATTAACCAGGCAGGCTACAGCCCTGCTCTTATCCTCTCTGCAGCCCTTGAAGCACCATCAGCTCCCTGATAAAAGCAGTTGTCCTGCCATGGCTGGGAGCTGTGTAATGACGGGTTTTAGCTGAGTAATTTTCTCTGTGTTGGCTCTGCTGGCAGTGACACCAGTTGTTAGCCCCAGGAGATGTGGAACTGCAGTGGCAAGGAAATTTGGTACAACGTGAGTGTTGCTGAAGTCTCTTCCTCCAGGCCTTACGGGCTGCTCTGCGTTTGCTCACAGAGCTGGTAAGGGTGAATCTCGTACGTTTTCCCAAGAATATCAGTGCTCAGGCTGTGAGGAGCTGATGGCTGAGCTCTGCAGGTTATTGGGGTGTGGACTGGTTCTGGGTCTTCTCTTATATGCCATTTCTGGAAATGCAAGTTGGGTTGCACTTCTGCAAGGTTCCCAGGCCTTTCTGCCCTATCTCCTGGGTTGCTGAGTTGGTCAAGCACTGCCACGGATTTTCTCTCTTGTTTTTTTAGCGTGCTGAACCGCACCCCGGTGCACCTCATCCACGAAATCATACTGGTGGATGACTTCAGCGACGATCGTAAGTGACCCTTTCTGTGTTTGAAGTGGGGGCTAAGCTGAAAGAGGCTGTGAGAGATCAGGATTTACACAGAGAGCAGGGAGAGCTTGTTGAGAAGAAAGGAAATTCAAAGCTCTGTAGGTGTGTAGAGGAAACTGCTGCACCAAGTCTGCGTCTCTGCGTGGAAAATTCAAATTCCAAGTGATCAAACCCATTCTAATGAAAATAATACAAGAAAAGCACATAACAAATCATTTTCATGCCTGCGAGACTTCAGTCTGATCCATACCCAGCTGTATTGTGCTGAAGGCATGTTTGATCTGGCTTTCAGCTGCAGCCAGGAGCAATTTTGGGTTCATACCACTGGAACTTGGGCGTGCACCTGGTCCCTCTGTCCTCCTCGTAACAGTCTGACCCTCCTGGCATGTGCTCTGCACACATTTTTATGTAGGTGGCCAGAAACTGCTGGCTGATTTTCACTGATGTAAACAGGAGTGGAACAGGATTTCCTGCATGAGCTGCCGGTTTCTGAAATGCCTCACCTACAGTGCTGTATGTGACACAGCCCGTTCCTGCCGCCTTCTCCTGGATCACAGGGTGACTCACGTGAAATCAGTAGGTCCAGTCTCCAGCAGAATTCCATAGCTGATGCACTGAGGTCTTTCAGGGAACAACCTCGGTTGTCCCCAGCCAAAGGCCTGGTGAGGTGATCAATGGAAAATCCAGTTGCTGATTAAGTGCTCAAAAACACTGCCCTAGGCCTGAAAAGGATAAGACTCTACATCTAGACTGAGTGCTCCATGGCACTCGCATGTCAGGGAGCTGCAACATGTACCCATTTATGAGAAAGTGTGAAAAGCAAGCCAGAGAGTTCTTTTAAACAAGAAAATAAAGGGGGAAAAAAAAGTGCATCTGCAGTTTGTTCTTGGATGTTATAAATAGGCACCACCTCGGAGGATATTAGGGACACGTTTCACAGCAGAGCCACATCTTGGCCGTCTCTCCCTGGCGTTGACCTCTGACTTGGGAGGCAGCAAAACCAGGGAAGGGGTTTGCAGTGAGTTTGGGAACCACTCCAGTGGACTGGAGGCCAGGTGAGGCAAGTCTGGGAACTCTTTGCTGCACAAGACCAACACTTCTCAGCTGGCTTACATCTGGCCCCTTCTTCTTTCCTGTGATAGTCTGAGCCTCCTGGCATATATTCTGCATACATTTACATAAAATACATGCATTAGCATAACACGATGTAAACACATGGTCAGGTTTTCCCTGCAACCCTCTCCAAGCACTGGTGCTTTTGTCTCCTGCCCAGTGGTGTCTTACTTCTCACCTTTGTCAGCCCCTTAGAATATACTGGGTTGGAAGGGACCACAAGGGTCATCGAGTCCAACTGTTTGGCTTTTTATTCACTGGGATGCAGTTGGCCTGCACTCAGATGGCACATGCACATGGGTTATCACTGCTCCCAGAAAATTTCCATCATATATATGTACGTTGCATTCTGCCACCGGTACTCCTTTGGTGCACACAGATAGCTTCAGCTCCGTAGGAAAGTTGTGGGGGATACAGGTGTGATGATGTATCTGCAAACAAAGATTGCTGGAGCAGGAAGAACATGTTTGGAGGTGCACGCACGGTGTGGGCGTGCAGAGGTCTAGGGGCTGTGCTGAGTGTTCCTGCCCGTACACCCAGCGCAGCCCCTGCCCTGTCCACCTCCTTGCTGAATGAAAGCCAGGCAGGGAGGAGGGGTGGAGGCAGCTGCATATGGTATCGCAGGACCCCAGGACTGGGTAGCCATGGGGCTGTTGCTGGAGCTGCTGCCCAGTGCATGAGGACCGTTTTTGTAACCGCCTGAGTGCTGATGGGTGACGTTGCTTCCCTCTGTGCTTCCGAAGCTGACGACTGCCGCTTGTTGGCCAAGCTACCCAAGGTGAAGTGCCTGCGGAACAGACAGCGCGAAGGTGAGAGCCAGTGCCCCTGAGAGTGGTGGGGAACCCAGATTCTGGGAGGTGAGAGAGTGATGGAGCGGGTGGGGAGGAAGGGCAGAGGCTCCTGTAGACAGAGTGTGCAGGGGAAAGCACTAATAAAAAGAGACAAGAGAGAGGGCTAGGAGCTGGAATGGATTCTATCCCCTCTCCCTGAAAAAAATGGGTCTATTAAGATATCTGAGGCAGCTCAGCTGTAGCTTATTAGCCAGAAAATTAGAACAGGCAAAACAAAGCCTCCAGACTTCTTTTTAAAGATGTTTGCTCTAATGAAAGAGATGAGAGCTGCTCCTGCCACTTCTACAGGAATTAAAAAAAAAAAATGTAATTAATTATATTTTAAAGATTGAGAAGGGGTCTATGGAGGATGAATGTGTGCCCTACTGTGCTACTGCCTGCAACCTTTTGAGATATTTTCCCATTCTGTAGTCTGAATGGGTATTTCAAGTCCTGCTTTGCAGTACTAGGCAAGCAAAACAAAATTTTTTCCATACAAAAAAATCAAAGGTATGGATCAGGGTGTGTGTCAGACTGGGAGACTGAGGGGTGGAAGGGGGTTTGTTTACATTCCTTCTCCTGAAGGTTTCAGCTCTGCAGGTCTGGTGTCAGAGTGGCATCACCCTCTGAATGTAAATGGTAAATCTGCATTAGCAGGAGGGAACAGAGGTCTCCACAGGTCTGCTCCTCCTTCCCTCCTTCCTCTCATGTGTGATTGGGGTACATGCTAACAGGCTTATATGGCCTTCCCCAACACTGGATGCAGCTGGAGGTATTAGTACAGCATACCGTAGTCAGGATTTGGGAGCCCAGCCTGGAGGGCTTACTCGACCTAGTACATCACTGAGGCTGTCTCCCTCTGGACCTGCCAGGATTTAGGGAGGGGTGGAGTGGATGCAGTGGGCCCTGGCTGCCCACAAGATCTTAGAAGCTGCAGAGAGCAATGTGGGGGCAACCTGGGCAGATTTGGGATTGCTCCAGGCTTTGTTCTCCATGTCCCTCTCCCTCCTGCTCAGAGGCTATTGCTTGGCCCCTTTCCTTTAGGGAATTTTAACATGAAAGGCAGTGACCTCCTTCTGCATGGCCCAGAGGTCTGCCCATTGCCATCCCCTGTCTCTATTCGCTATTTCGCCTTACATTGCCTCTGTTTCTCCAAGAAGCTTTTCTCCACTTGAGTATCCCATGTGACCTCCTGTCTGTCAGTGGATCATCTCCTTCCATTGCAGTTCACTTGAGAACTGCCCATGGGCAGGAGCAGTGATGGAAAGGTGGCTGGCTCCTGAATAAATAAGTGGTTTCCTGTAGAGCGTCTTCAGGAGCAGTGAACTTACTGCAGGGTCCAGCCTGAAATCCATGTGGGCAATGGTGGATTTTCTGACCTCCCTCTTTGTTCATTTTTTTTTTCTCTCAAACTCATGTAGCAGCAGTCCAGATCCTCAAGACCCTGCATTCTCCATCAGGGCCCTGATGAGCCAAGCAGGCTCTTAGCACCTGGCAAGCTGACCCTCTTTCCTTGGCAGGAAGTACGAGCTGGTTGGGCTGCAGGTCAGCAGTGCCCAAGGTGGAAATCCAGGAGAGGAGTAATTCTGGCCCCAAATGGTTCCACTCTCAACTTCCCCCCTAAGAGCTGTTGAGAGCTGTTGGGGTTTCATGCAGGGACTAGGGACATTGGAAACCATGGTCTTAATGAGGAATTAGACTCACACTGTGCAAGCATGTCTCGGGCAGCTGGAAGTCTTCAGGTTCCCTTCTGTCTTCTGGAGACTTTGTGACTGCTCTTCCTGGCCTATTCCCTACTGACTTACATCTGTGTTAGATTTTTTTTTCTTTTTTTCTTTTTTTTTTTTAACCTGCAAGAGGTTATGGAAGCATTTCAAGTCCTGTTTTGTCCTGGAAGGTAACAGTGGAAATAGTTACACAAATTAAGGATTAGCAGAAATGCTATAAATCATTAATGTAAGTGGAAATTTTATTTGCTTTGGTGACATTGGGAAGTGGTTGGCATGGCTTGCAGGGCTGGGAAGGGAGCGATGAACCCGAACTGTGTTTTATCTGAATGGGATCTAATGGGTCAAAGCCCACGGGGTGTGCAAGCAGCTCCCCAGAGGCTGCCTGGGGATAGTGCCCAGCCTCCTTGGTGGGAGCTGACGTGGTGTGTCCCCGAACAGGTCTGATCCGGTCCCGCATCCAAGGGGCAGATGTGGCACAAGCAGGAGTGCTGACCTTCCTGGACAGTCACTGCGAGGTGAATAAGGACTGGCTGCTCCCGCTGCTGCAGCGGATCAAAGAGGTGAGTGCTCCCCAGGGACCAGGGCCACCCTTAGGGGATGCGCTGCTGATGGTCATCCCCTCTTCCCTCCAAACGGCCACCACCACCCCCCAAGTGTGACCAACTGCGTGCAGGCATCTGAGTAAGAAAACAGTGAGCTTTTTGGGTGCAAAGTGTCCTTCCCAGGTCTTTTCCAACCCCACAGGCAGGTGGGATAGCATGTGGTGGGTGGGATGAGGTGTCTATGGGGCAGTAGAGCTGTAACTTGGCAAGCGTGGGTTGAGCCTTGAAAGGGGAATAGCTGGGCAGTGCTCCAGCAGACTTTTCAATTAGGCTTATGTAAAAATGCTCAGTGCCAATGATTTAAAGGAGTGACGGCTCCTTGAATAGGGGCCGAATTTAATTTCATGCAAATTAAGCGCTAATAAATTGATTTAATAGGATTTAAATTCTTCTGATTTCAGAGCAGACGATGACAGTTGCCTTTCACCGGCACTGGCCAGGCATGTGCTTGGGGCTCAGCGGTGCCGCGTCACCCGAGTCAGCGTGAGCCCTGTGCTGGTGGCCTGGGGCATGGCAGGGGGTGAGGCAGCCTCCAGCTCTGTTGTGGACACGTGGTCCAGACCTTTTGCTATGCCTCATCCCCACACTGCCGCTCCATCTCTTGCTCCTGATTGCTAGTATTTGTCACTCAGTAATTTACAATGAGTGAATTGCATTGAAGGAGAGCAGCTGAAGAACAAAAGGGTGAAGCAAGGAAGGAAGCCAAGGTATTGGGTTCTGGAGAAACCAGGACAGCACCAGGGTAGGCCCTCTTGGTGGGTGAGCATGGTTGGTGCTGCCGGTACCCCTAGCGCAGGTCAGGTCCCAAACTCCGTTGGAAGGGCGGCCCCACAGTGCTGCTGGAAGATGGTGATAGAATGAAATGGCATTTTTGCGTTATTGGTCACAGCCCCTTTGGAATTACGAGAACATGAGCTGTGAGACCCCACTCAAAAGCAGCAGAGCTGCTCTCCTGTGCAGCTCTGGGGCTGTGCCCCACGTTCGATGCCTGTGGGGTGGGAGAACATGGGTGCCACGTGCAGCATCTCTGCGGAGGTTCGGATGTATTGTGGCAGTAGCGGTCCCAACACGATCTGAGGGCCAGCATGGAGAGTATTTCTGAAAGGGCGCTTTGCTTCTGTTTAGTCTTGCTTGTTTGCTTTTTAACTGCTCACAGATGCAGCAGGATGAGGGCGGCAGGTCCTCGGTTTCCTCCTGCCCAGCCCTACTGTACCTATCCTTGCCATTAGGGTTAAATACTGATCAATGGGCTGTACGACATGTTACTGCTGCCACCTTCAGGCTGTGCCCAGGCGATGGGTCCCTGCTGCGATGAGGATTATTATTAGCCTTGTTGCAGGAGCATTTTACAGAGTTACACGTAGGAAGAGTCTGCTCGGCTCTGGAGTTTGAAGCAAGCCAGCAGCAGCCACCTCGAAGTGT
Source organism: Alectura lathami (assembly GCA_013399715.1). Classification (NCBI taxonomy): domain Eukaryota; kingdom Metazoa; phylum Chordata; class Aves; order Galliformes; family Megapodiidae; genus Alectura; species Alectura lathami. Next base: position 99,138 of record VXAV01010687.1, on the reverse strand, counting down.
GCCCGTGCTCTCCTCACCACCAGCCACTCTGAGTGTTGCTTCATATTTTCTTTCTTGGTCAAAGAGGGGAGAGAGAGCCTGGGAGCAAGTTAAGGGTCTGTGGGTCTGTGCCCAGGATTGTGCCTGTCCAAAGAGGCCATGGCAGTGGTGGTGGTTTTGCAAAAAATGTGTTTATGAGCGTGTGACTGCGAGTGTGTGGGCACATCTCTGTTGTATTTACCTAGGGAACAAATATTTCTGAAGCCATTAATGTCACATTTTGACTGAGTAACTTAGCTAAAGCTGTAATCATTGAGCCTACAGTGTTTTTATGGCATGAATCAATGAGCTTACCCCAAAACTGGATTTGCTAACACTGGTGGGATGAAGCAGCGGATGGTGACCTCCCTCTTCCAGCCCCCCACAATTTGGTGCTTTCCTGGGGTAGGGGAGGCAGGTGAAGAGCAGCCTTACCCTCTTGCCTTGCTGTTTTTGTTGACCATTAGAAGGAATGAGTGGCTGACATAAAGCTGGGAGATGAGCTGGAGTCAAGGTCCTTTACTGTCAAAAGATATTGCTTGATATTAAGACAGCTTCTAGAGTTTTGTGCAGTTGGTTTAGTTTCGTGATGTGATCTGTTTGTGATATACATTGGAGAAGTGCATTCTCAGGTTTTTGAGAATTTCATGTAAAAGAGAATTAAAGATTCAGATGTCATAGATACTAGCATGCCCTTGTATGGGAGTGTATCCCAACCTGTAAAGCAAGTGTTAACCAGAAGGGTGAAGCTGCCTGTATTAAGATCTGATGCTCAATCCCAAATAAATAAAAGCAACAGCACTGCCCTACTGAGCACACAGTGCTTTCTGTTTGAAGGTCAGAGACACCTTCATGAAATATGAGTAAATATAAATACGCTTATTGTTCTCTGATTCTATAATACCTTATTATATGTCAGGGAAAATGAGGCATAGAGAAGGTTGTACTGCTGAAAGTCAAACGTTTGCAGTATTTTAGGCAGCCAAAAGGTAAAGGGGATTTTCCTGTAAGAGGTTAGGTCATGTAATGAGTAGGAGTGGAACTGAAACCGAGGCTGAGTGTGGGCTAGTTGAAAGTGCTCACAAGAAGTTGCTTGAGGTGCAATTTCTAAATGACTAGATGCGATCCATTCCCTGCGCTGTGCACACGGTAATTGCTATTCTCCTTCCATCTCCTTGGCTTAAAGCCTAACCCTGGCCTCAACCAACTGAACGATTTGTGCACACTGAGCAGGTCAGGAACCAGCAAGGTGGGCAGTGTGTCCTCACTGGGGTGGGGACCACTCCTCAGCACCAGGGTCTGTGTTGGCATGTGGCTGGACAAAGCACCTCGAAATGCTCTGAGGGTCTCATTGCACTTGGGCGTGAGCAGTTCTGCTCTGGGCTGGAGCTCCTTCACACAACGCGTGGGCACAGCAGACCTTGCCGCTTTGGTGGCTTATTTGACTCACGCAGTCTTGCTGAGGTTCCTGACTCAATGTTGTTGCAGAAATACCAAATATTTGTCATGCTCATTCCATCATGGAAACATGGAGCTCTAGTCCAAGTCCAAGCTGTGGGTGCCCCATCCCTGGAGGTGCTCAAGGCCAGGCTGGATGGGGCCTGGGCAGCCTGACCCAGTGGGTGGCACCCAGCCCACGGCAGGGGTTGGGGCTGGGTGGGCTTTAAGGTCCCTTCCAAACCAAGCCATGCTGTGATTCTATGATTTGAAGTCTCCAGCACAGCTCGTGGTGTTCAGTTGCTTCTTCTTATAGCTTCACTCGAGTGCGTTTTTGTTAGGAGTAATTTCTAAAACAAAGCCTTTTCGGAGTGGGAGAGCAAGGCCACGTGTGCTCAGATTTCCTTTGCATGGCTGTGAATAACGTTTTGATGTGGTGAGGGTGAAAGCTTGAAGTTGGAGCTATAATTGGAGCCTGGGATTTTTGAAAAGAAAAGGGAGATAAGAGACCAGCCAAGGCTGTCAGAGTCTCTTCTTCCTGTAGTTGTTTTTGTTCATAACTGTTTGTATAATCTCTTTGGCCATAACTAGATGTTAATTGGATCACCACCAACTATTTAAAATAACTAGGGTCTTTTTTTAACCCTTTCATGCCTTTGACAAAGCTATAACTGTATCCCCTTAATTTGTACATTTTAAAATTGATTACACTGCTTGATCAGCTGTGTTTTCCCTCTGTCCTTTCAAATGCCTGTTTGCCACCTGACTTTTGAAATTCAATAAAATGTATTGAAGGGAGGTGAAAGAGGAACACACCGATAAATGTACAAAGCTAAGCAGAAATTTGCATCCAGCTGAGGCTTTGCTGGCCTTATCTGCTCCCAGGTGCCCACCTGCCCAGCCTCTCTTGGTGGCATGCTGTTGGCCGGGCTGAACTGTGGCGTGACAGTAGAGGAGGCAGTGACAGGCATTTGTCCATGACAAGCATAAACACCTCTAAAGTTCCCAGTTGCTGAGGGATGCAGGAGTCTGGTCCATCCCTTGTCCAGTTGCTGAACAGTGTCATCCGAAGTCACAGGTCATTTTGTTTCTGCTTTCCAGGATCCCACTCGGGTGGTCAGCCCTGTTATTGATATCATCAACTTGGACACTTTTGCCTATGTGGCAGCTTCCTCAGATCTCAGAGGTGGTGAGTGAGCTCCACGGCCCCCATCCCACAGCGTGAGCATGCACCAGCCTGCGGTGCTGGTTCCAGCTATCCTGCACAAAGTGCATTTGCACTCCTCAGTGCCTCATGGTGCTTTCAGGCTGGCTTAGAGATAGACAAGTGTGGCGTGGGGATAGATGTGTGCTACAGTGGGAAAAGCAGTCAAGCAGGATAAAGGGTCACATCAAAGCCACTGTTTGCGGCTCTGAAAGCTCAGCTGCTGAGGAGATGGGGGACACCTAGGCAACAAATGGAGGATGCGACTGTAGCGCTTATTAAGTATGCCTGTGCTATTTGTAGCATGCAGTATCTGTGACAGCATGGATCTGTGTGCGTGGGGGGATGAGGAAAACTTAGAAGAGCAAGGTTTCGTCAGCAGATTTAATTCTGACTTTTCCTGCTTTTGGAGTGCTTCACTTTGCAATTGTAATGCAAAGTGTTGTTTCTCTTTCTTCTGCAGTATGAAATACATTAGTCATTGGACTGTTCTCCCAAGAGCTGCATCTCCATTGGCTTGAGACATTTAAAAGTGGTGAAAATACTTCATCCAACATGTATTCTGTAGCCTAAGGGATTGAATTGCCTCCTAACCCATACCCATTTCTAATTTTCCCCATGGTACTTCTCTGCTTTGTTTTTAGGTTTTGACTGGAGCCTGCATTTCAAGTGGGAGCAGCTTTCCCCAGAGCAGAAAGCCAAACGACTTGATCCTACCAAACCCATTAAGTAAGTCAAGAGGGGAAAAGAGGAACATGGGGCAGGACGGGCGTCTCATCTCAAGTTGAGCTCTGGTGCCTACGCCCCCAGCTGGGAAGTGCTGGGCTGTATGGCATGGAGGAGACCTGGTAGTGGGGTGCTCAGGGCTCCAGGAGGATCACAGAAGCACAAAGCTGTACTTGTCCTGAGGATGCTGTTGTTAACAGGAGCTTTCACTGGCTTCACCCGTACAGCATGCTGTAGGGACTCGCCTGGGTGCCGCAGCCTGCACTGAGGCATCCTTGCTCTCTGTGGTTGTGGCCCGTTAGATGGGCTCATGGTGATGGGGCTTGTCCCAGCAAAGGGCAAGTCTCTTCTGGGTCTGCCTTCCCCTCCTCCCTGTGCCGCCTCAGCGCAGCTTTTCTAGGCTAATCCAAAGGCTGAAAAATAACCCTGTTTTGAAATACAGATCACACAGCTAGCTTTTAGAAAGCCCTTCTGCATTGGCTCTGCCCTCCCCTCCTCCCTGGAATGGTGCTCTTAATAGGCTTGCTGCAGGCAAAAAGAGCCCATGTGAGTTCCATCATGTGAATAACCCCGTGAGTGTTAAGTGCATTTCTGATGCTGAAGCCTACAATCAGGGCTGTGAACTCTGGGCTTGTAGGAGTTGTGCTGACGAGTGCATTAGCCAGTCATTAAGTGCCAGGCAATTTATGACTGACAGCAAAACATGGAGGCAGCTGAAAGAAAGGTTCAGATGCTTTTTGAGGTGTGTTGTTTTTGTTGAGTAAGAGGGAAATGCACAGTTAATGTCCTGATGGTGGAAGAAGAGGCAAAGAGAAGAGCTGCTTCTGCGCACCCAGGTGCTTCAGCAGTGTTTGAGTGTGTCCCCTCCTGCCTTCCCAACCCCACAGGACTCCCATCATTGCTGGGGGGCTGTTTGTGATCGACAAAGCCTGGTTCAACCACCTGGGGAAGTATGACAATGCCATGGACATCTGGGGCGGGGAGAACTTTGGTGAGTCACCCTTCTTCGTCCTACCCTTGCAGTGTTGGTTCTTCCTGAGTCATGCCAGGTGGGTATGAGGTCATCTAGGACTTTGAGTGCTCTGCATAATTTCCATCACTTAAACTCATAGCTTACAGTCTCAGATGCGTAAGAGATCTACACCCACGAGTAGTGGTAAGTGAGAAGTTGCTGGTGTTTAGGACTCCCTGCCTTCCACACTACTTTGGTTTTCTACAGGGGAATAACCTGATCCACAGAGTTTTCAGCTTTAGTGTTACCAGCAGATGAGAGCACACCACACGTACCCTCCCATTCCTTCCCGATCTTATTTGCTCAAGAATAAAGCAAGGATGTGTCTTATTCCGATGTTTGATGATAGCACTCTGAAGCCATGAACTGAGGCACCAATGCCTCTCTGAGTCTGCAGAGTGCCTGCGTCAATATCTCCAAGGGCATGATGCAGACTGGGGGCAAGGTACGGTGGCTCCTTGTCCTGCATAGCTAAAAGCTGGATCAGGCCGGGCTGTTCTCTGTCTGCAGCTGCAGCAATGCTGCAGATCAGAGCAATAGGCTGCCTCCGAGAGGAGGAGGAGGCACTCGATGTCAGGGGGGCAGATTCAAATCTGGCTTTAATAGCTCACACCTCTGTGGAGTATGGCTAGCGAGGAAGGCAGAATCTTGTTTCTTAACACATACAGCAGTGCTGTCAGCCATCCGAGGGAACAGATGCTGCCACTTTGCAGTAACCCACCCACTGCCTGGTACTGTTGTTTGCTTTACACACCTTTTTTTCTCCAGCATATTTTATTTATTTATATCTCATTGCTCAGTCGTTCGCTCTCCCCTGTGCTTTCTCTCGGTGGGTGGGTGTACTGCCACCGGTCTGACCCAAAGCGTCTGCCTCTCTGAGGAGAGCAAACAGGGACTGCAGCCCTCCCCCCTCCCCCGCTGGGTTGATGGCCCAGAAAAAGCATCTGAGAAAGGAACTGTAGGCACAAAATCTGTCTCTACTTGTTGCTTGTCTCCCACAGCAGCCAGCACAGGCTGCTTCTGAGACATCAGCAGTGCTGGGGCAGCCTGCTTCCAGGGATCTCAATCCCAGCAGTGCTCCTTATGTGTGGTGTGGTTTTCACCCATCCTATGTGGCATGATGTTACCCTGTTCCCTGGCAGTCTGCTCCCAGCTGAGCAGTGTGATGTGACTGGCAAGACAAAATCAAATGCTTGCATGCTGCCGAGGATGGGTCTGTGGGTCAGCCCTGCGTGCCAAAACTGGAGCAGGACCCGCAGGGCGCACAACGTGTGTGGTGGGGAGCTTAGGCTCCTCGGCATGCCCTGCCTCCCAAGCAGCAGTTTGCAGCACACGGAGATCACCTCAGTCCACCTCTTCTTTAGGATCAGGCGAGGACTGAACGGTGCAGGTCAGTCATCACGCATGCAGCCTGAGCAGAAGGACCAGCACAGGGGAAGGCATGATGCAGCATCCCTGCTGGTGAGAGCCAGTGCTTGGAGAAGTGCTGGGGCAGCACTTGCCTGTAAGCGCAGCAGGAGGAGGGAAGAGAAGGGGATTCTGGAAATAAATGCTTCTCCTCCCTGCCATACTTTCTCACCCCAACCTTTGCTGGCCCCTGCAGCCAGTGCATGGTGTATGAACTGGCAAAAAACAAGGTGTGTCCTCCTGCCTGACCCCTGGAGTTACATATGCAGAAGCAGTGAAAAGAAATTCATGGTTTTGGAGTAGACACTTTCTACATATGATCTGTTGGCAGTATAGAGCTATAAAACAGGATGCACAGAGCTGCAGAAGTCTTTTCATTTTTTCATTTCTTTTCTGTGCTGGTTCTAAGTATGACTGTCTGATGATATAGCTGCCGATTCATAGCTTCAGAGCTGCTGGGTCCAGACGGGCCCCACAGAGCAGCTGTTCCGCCTGCCTGTGCCACCCTGCAGCTGGGATCTCATCCCACTCCCTGCCAGGAGCCCTGTAACTTTCGCTGTCAATCATGGATCATGACACAGGCATGGTGCTCTCCTGCAGGGCCCCACTGAACAGCCTGGGGACACCAGGAGATGTTACCCCTACTGACAGCTTGTCCAGATTTTTGGAATAATCTCTCTCATCACTGATCTTAGCTCATGCAAATGTGTGCACCATGTTGATCTGCAGAATTAGCATATGTGCTGGGCAGGGTGAGCTCCTGCTCTTGTTGGGACGGGTGATGGATGCTCAGCGCTGCTCACTTTGTACAACCAGGCCTAGTGTCATGAAGGTAATGACCGCTGTCATCATTAATAAGCATGATTCATGGCCTCTCCAGGTGAACTTGGCAGCCCCTTGGAGGGAAGCTGCTCTAGAGCAGGTGGTATGGAAGAGGTTATGGGAGCAGAAAACTGCAGGGTTGTTCTGCAGTGAGCAGGGCTGCATGTGAAGGGACTCCTGCTGTGCTACAGGCAGGTTTTAAGTGTGAGAGCTTCACACAGATTGCAAGAAGCTTTGAAATGCACTTTTACGGGAGTTGAACCTAGCAAAGCCCCTCTGGTAATTGATTTACTCCAGTTTAATATGGCAGAGGCTGAAATGAGAGGTAACCAGAGAGATCCAGTGCTGTAGGACAGAAACACAAAGTGCTGAAGCTGCCTCTCTTGTAGAAATCTCTTTCCGCGTGTGGATGTGCGGAGGTAGCCTGGAAATCATCCCCTGCAGCCGTGTCGGGCACGTCTTCCGGAAGAAGCATCCATATGTCTTTCCAGAGGGGAACGCCAATACGTACATCAAGTGGGTGTTTGGGGCTTGCTTGTTTTTTGTGAGGCGGGATAAGCTGCCGCCTTGCAGGGAGCGGGGGGAGGAAAGTTTGTTTGAGAAATTGTGAAATACCCATGGGCAGGAATCTCCTGAGCCTAAGCAAGCTGGTACAGCTGTCTCCCTTAGGATTTCTACAGTGTTGAGAAGATGACAGAAGTAGGACACTTACGTGGTTCCTTTCATCACTGTGGGAAGGAAGGGATGGGCTCTGCAGCTCCCTGAGCCCTAGCTACTGTGACAGCAAACGTTTTAGACACTAAGGTCAAAAGAAAACATTTATAATGCCCTGAAATCAAGCTGCCAGCCATGTCTGTCAGTACGCAGTGACCTTAGCTTGGGGCTGAGCATGACTTAGCTGAACATGAAAATATGGCTCCCAGTGCCTCCTGGCAAGGAGCAGGGGGATCGGGCAGGAGCGTGATGGGCTGCACCTCACCGGTGGGGCACTGAGGGAGCTGCCAGGGCGCCCCAGCTGTAGGGGACCTGGCCTTATGCCCCGGAGCAGAGACTGAACTGGGCGCTGAAATGAGTGGCTGAAGTGGACCAAGAAGAAGGAGGCAAGAAAGAAGGTAAGGATGATGGGAGACATTGGTGAAGTCAGGAAGGGTTTCCTCCTCTTTTGGAGCTCTAGGATGAAGGTTGTCATTTAAGTAAAGAAGAACACTGACCAAGGTTCTCCGCAGCTTCCCCATGCTTTGCTTGTGACAGCAAAATGAGGCAGTGCAAAGTACACCTCTCAGTTACACCTAATGCAATGTCTCCAGCCATGCAGTGTGCGGGGAAAGATGGGGACTCTTCAGCTGTGGGAGCTGAGGTGACCCTGTCATTTCTGAAAGACAGGTTGGGGGGCACAGGGTGTTGCTGGCATCAAGAAGGAGGGCACAATCTGTGGGGCACCAAGGGAGGCTTTTGGTTTTAGTAGTGATATAAGAATCCTGCAGAAAAGGCTGGGACATGGGCTTTGGGTAGGCCTGAATCAACACCGAGGTGCAAGCCTTGGCTTTTATTCCCATGTTTCCTGTAAACCCAAGTGAGATCAGGAAGGCAGACAAAAACACCCTGACCTGTGGGGAAGGCTAGATCCAGATGTAGATGCTGTAACTTGGCGGCTCTTGAACAAGAGCACTTAGGCTGCTGCAGGAGAGAGGGAAGCACCATGGATCAGCAAGAGATTGAAAAGCAGTCTGGAGAAACATATCCATCGGTTTTAGGAGCTGGGTTTTGATGAACCTTGTGATATCTCTTGGGCTTAAACTTAATGCACAAGTGTATTGACTGAATGGAGAAACAGCTTCTAGTAACCTGATGCTCTGTGGTGCCTCTGTTTAAACAGAGATGTTAGCAAAAAATATCTCCGCCTTGCTACCAGATGCTGATTTTTTTCCAGACAGATTCTTCCTCAGTGCAAGAGACACTTCAGACTCTAGCATTGGATTGGGTTCACGTGTAGTTTATCCTGTTCTGACCAGGTGGGATCAGAACCTGCCCCGAGGCACCCACAGTGCCAGTGTGTGATAGAGGGAGCTTGGAGGCAGCAGCCTGGGGAGGACTGCCCTGACCCAGAGAGAGATGGGAGAACAGACACGGAGAAACAAAGCCATTTGCAAGGAGAGTTAGAGCCATCTGAAGTCAGCAGAAAATCTCCTGAGGTTCATAAACCTGTGCTGAGATTTGTCCCAGTGAAATAAAGAAGTGACATAGATCAAATATTTGATTTCAGTCTTTGGCAAATCTTGCACTGCTTTTCAGAGCTCCATCTCATCCACAAAATAAAACCCCAAACATGCCTGCCTGGGAGATGGTGCTTAAGAGAAGCCACACTTCAGAGTGTGGTGGGTTCCTCACTCGAGCTGTGGTATCTTGAATTTGGTGCCTGGAGTAATGGGGAGGAGGGAGAACTTCTCTGGTAGTGAGGGCTGGACAGGCTCAAAGACGGTTGGGTGAAGCCAAAGACCAAGATGACAAGGGGAGGAGAGGGGCTTGGAAGAGTTTGATGCATTGAGAAGATGTGGGTGTCACCTCAGAGGCTTCCTTGGCTTCATCTGTCTTTTGTTGCTTCCTTCAGAAACACCAAGCGCACCGCAGAGGTGTGGATGGACGAATTCAAGCAGTACTACTACGCGGCCCGGCCCGCGGCCCAGGGGAGGCCTTATGGAAAGTAAGCGCACTCCCCACTGCCTGCCCTGCCTGCTGCAGTGCCATCTCATGATGCCATCACCTCGCTGCAGAAACCTGCCCATGTTGCTTCTGCAGTAACGCTCAGTTAAATTCTGCTGGTAGGCAGAAGCTATGAGCACAGCGATGAAACATAAAAACAGGTTGTTTACATGCAGTACAAGTTTATCCCAATGAGTGAACCAAGTGATGGTGAGGGAAACCTCCTCTACCCATGTCCTGTCCTTGGTGTTAGGTACAGGTACTTCAGGTCCCAGAGAGGAGTTCAGGGGAAGGTCTTGCTGGCAGCTGAGAGGCGAGAAAATCGTCAAATTTTGGACCTAGTAAGGCTTTATCGGAAAAGAGCATGTGTTTTATGTTCAGGGAGTTTGCCATTCATCCTTCGAACAGTCAGAAATGTCTCCATGTAAGGAGGATTGTATGTATCTGTGTTAATTTCTCATTTTCATATGCTCTTCCTTTCCTTAGAAAGTTTCTGGTCACAGGAGAGTCCAAATCCAAACAGAAATTCGTTCTGGCTACTCTTCCATTTCCAGGCTAAATAAATTGAAATCCTGGAGACTGATCTATTTCCACTGAATTCAATAGCCTCTTCCCATCTGTCAGCATGGGATGAAGTAATAGCTCTGTCCCGCTCAATGTATGAATGAGGGTGTAGAGAAGATGAACTATGCAAAAGGAAGGTACTGGTGCTCCATGGGCAGAGTCTGGTCCAAAGAGGAACTGGAGTTTGGGAAATGTCACTCTCTACAGCATGATACCTCAGCAGAAGTTTAGCCCTGATTAATGATTAACATAAAAAAAAAAGTATATCACTGTGTGATTAACTTCTAGTGACTTAAAGATGTATTTAAGTGCTTCTGTGAATCAAGGCCTTCTGTAGCTCTATAAACTGAGTAACTTATATTAGCATGTGTCAATTTCCTAGCACATTTCTATATTAAATGAATGCTTTTATTGTATATAGTAGGTAGCATACTAATAATTTTGAAATAGCTGTGTTTCCCCATTAACCTTTTCATTGCCTAAACTCCAGACTCCTTGTTAAAATGGCAGTATGTCATCGCAGCATTTTACCAAGTGAGACCTCCAAAGAGACAGAGATCAAAGTGTCCAAGGAAGCACATGCAGAAGACAACAGGAAGTAGTGCTGCTGATGGTCTTGAATTTGCTGTCTATGCATATCTGGATTTTTGGTGCCTTGTATCTCACCCTCATGATCTCCATTGTACCTCCACAACATTTTCTCCCCACAGCATTCAGAGCAGAGTGGAGCTGCGGAAGAGGCTGAAATGTCACAGCTTCAAGTGGTACCTGGAGAACGTCTACCCCGAACTTCGGTACGAATGTCTGATCCCCAGCAGGATGCCCCATCCCTGCTGCCCCACAGAGCTTTCCTCCCCTCCAGTCCGCACACCTCTCCCCTGCCTGGAGACACAGGCACCTCTTCCCTTCACAGCAGGGCGTGGTGAATTTTGTGTTGGTTTTCAACACTGCTTGTTCACGGTGTGCTGTAGTTTGTTCACAATCCTGCTTTCTGTGAGCATGGTTTAGTGGGCATGGTGGTGATGGGCTGATAGTTGGACTAGATGATCTTAGAGGTCTTTTCCAACCTTAATAATTCCATGATTCTATGATTCAGTCTTAGCTATGGTTCCCTGTGGTGCAAGACCTCCCTATTATCAGACTGTCCACACCAGGAGTTGGTGACCTGTATTGGGGTGACTCTGCCTTCCTCTGCTTTCCTTAATATGCACTTCCACATTTTGCTTTTATGCAAAAAAACTCCTTTTAGTCACCCAAAATACTCCAGCCGTTGCATCCATTGTTTCAGTCACTGCCAGAATCCGTAGAAAAGGGTGTACAATTTTTTGTAGATACCTCCAGGGACCTGCTGGTGCAATAGCTGAGTGCAGATTCACAGTGTGAAAATGATTTATAGCTGCTCTCTGGCTTTTTCACCATGCGTGGCATTGTGCAGCAGCATTGAAAAGGAATGGCAGAGCTGTGTGGCAGTTTGTTATAAAGTTTGCCACTCCTGCTCATAGTCCTTGCTCCTCTGTTTGCCTTTCACAGTTACTTATTTTTCTGCTTTCAAAGGCTGACCGTCCATCTCAGAGTGCTGCTTCTGCAGTGTCACTGGCCGCACACTGCTTGCAGTGGTTTATTACTGAGATAGATCTTGCCACTCCTTTGCTGAAGGTGAACTGGCATGACAACGCCCTCCTCACCCCAGTGAGCCTCTCTCGGGGTACACTACATGGCAGGAAGAGCAGGCCTGTTGTTTTCACGCTGTTCCCACAGGATTCCCGAGGAACTGCTATATCAGACCGGGATTATCAGGCAAAGGCAGAGCTGCCTGGAGTCACACAAGGCTGAAGACCAAGAGTTGCCGATCTTGAGCTTAAATCCTTGCATCAGCAGCAAAGGCACATCAGCAACAGCACAGGTGAGGAGGCTGGACATTCAGGCTCTGGGGCAGCTTCAAGGTGGTCACCCTGCTGCCAGCCCCTTTCCTGAGGGAGTGTGTCACTTAAGCTTGGTAAGTCCTCCTCACCTTGTTGGAGGCCCTGGGCAGCAGCAGGGGCTGGTGCAGGAGCCCCAGAACAGGCTGGACTGCTCATCTCCGTGCTATCCTACGCTGAGCTCTTAGTGCTGCCCATCTGCAGAGATCAGAGAGAGACAAAGAGAACTGTAATTTCCTCTCATCTTTCAGCCGTATTTCTTTCAAAACGCACTGAATTGCAATGGTATTTATAACTTCATCGTCTGCGTTCTCTCAATATTAGATTGCCCATTAAACTATTGAGAATTTAATGAGGATGATCTTGTTTTTTTCAGCTTCACTGAGACAAGAAAAAGCTGTATGAATCAGCATGTGTTCTCAAAACCATATTCTAGGAAATGTTGGAGCTGAGAGCAGGCACGTGCACCTTGCAGTGGAGTCACTGGAGCAGGACCCTGAGGATGCGGCTTCAAAACCTGCCTTTGCTTCAGGCTGCCTTTGTCATTTTGGGCATGTCTGCATTCTCTCACTGTTCCCATTTACAAAGCAGGGAGGATAACAATCGCTTCTTTGGGGGTGCCGTGAAATAGTTCAATAGGCAACGGGGTGCTTGCTTCCACTTGGCTGTACGTCCTTACGCCTTGTGGTCAAACATTCAGGCCAGGCAGCTGTCTGGTCCAGGCCCAGCCTGGAGATGTTGCTGAAAATTTCCCTACTCTGTATGTGCAAGCAAAGCATATCTTTATGTGCATTACTTGCACATGTGATTGCATGCCTGGCTTTAGTCACTAAAATAATATCTGCTGTAGTCTTGTAAAAAAAACAAAACAAAACAACAAAAAAAAGCCCCTTATGACTACTTGAATTTTAGTCGTTAAAAAAAAAAAAAAAAAAACAAAAAAAAAAACAGTGAATATAACTGCAAGTATCACATAGTCATAGTTCTCAGGATTTAACTGGTTTCCAGGTTTTGGAATTCTTTTTCTTTCTTCCAGTGCTACATGGACTTCTTACACAAACAGCAAGAGGAGCGAGCTAGCGAGAGCAGGTCATCAGAGTTTGCAGGGACAACTTTGCTGAAGGAAAAATAACAGTAATTTTTTTAGGGCTCATATTGGGCTGCTCCTTGCTAGGCTTAGAGGCTGCTATGCAAAGTCGAAGGTCACATTTTAAAATAATTTCCTCATTTCTGAAAGATGCTGACTAGCAGTGACAGGTGCCTGCTCAAATGATGCTAAAGCCTTAAAAACAGGCGCAAGGCTCAGATGAGATGAGTGTTAGCTGAGGCTTCAGAGGAGGAGGATTGCTGGCAGTGGTGTGCAGCTGGAAGCTCTGCTTTCCCAGTGCAGCCTCTTATTCCTTGCTCCACCTCCACTTCAGCCAAAGCTGTTTTGTCTTTGAAAAGGCAGGAAGCACTGATCTCAGTTTCACCTCATGGGCCTATTTTTCCTTGGTGTCAGTGGCCAGCTCACAACCTTGCTTGCATCTCTGCAGGCCAGGCTGCAGCCCTGGAGCCACGTTAGCTCCTTAGGGGTCTCTCTTCTGAGGAGGATCCTGGGCCTGCCTAGGTCACCGCAGCCCCTGGGGTGTGAGCTCTGTAGTCGTTTTCATCCTGACTGATACAAATAAGGGAAGAGATGGGGTGAGATAAAATGTGCATGGCTATTTGCCTGTGTTTTAACTCAAAGCTTTTCACAGATTCTGCAGTGTTTTGTCTTTTTTTCTCCAGACTTCCTTAATTTTATGCATCATTTTCCCTGGCTTTCATTTAAGGCTGAAAAGGGACAAAGACACAATTAGAACTGGATAAAACATTTTCAACAGGACTGGCTTCCATAAAAAGCCATTCTGTCAAACTAGAAAAGCCTTGTGAAAATCTGTCAGTTTAGATAAAACGGTAGCAGGACAGCCTGGGGATAAGGGGGGGAGGATCCAATGGCAGCTGTGAACTGATGCATATATCTAGTCTTGTAGGCCTCACTTCTTAGCATGAAGAGCTTAGGAGGAGTGGTTGCCACCACCCTGTCTGTCCCATGGAGCTTTGATGGTCCTGCCGTAAGGCAATGTGAGTAATGGGATGGCAAGAGCAGAGCCTGGACTGGAAATAAGCATGGAGAACCTCTGGGAGAAGCAGTCCTCCATGAGGTGCCTCAGAGAAGTAAGGATGTAATAGAGGTAAAGGAATCCACTCCTTCAATTATTTGGAGGATCAGCACAGACACAAGTTGCAGGATCAACTTGCTGTTGTTGAAGTGCCTCATAGCCATGCGGGCATATCAAGCCCTGTCCTGAGCTAAATGGTGAACAATTGGTTAAAAATGTATAAAATAGGTTTTCAAAGCAGGTTGTAGCAGCATGGGTGCCAAGAACAGGTGGTGGGACTCACCCCTTAAGGCTTGGTTCTGTGCAGATGGAGGACTAATTTGGCACTTGATTTCCCAGACTGGCTGTTTACACAGCAGCTGACAGCGTGCACGGTTGGGATGTCTGGAATGCCTTTGCTGTAGGATCAGGTGAACTCTGCTCCATCTGACAAAGAATTACTAGTTGCCAGAAGGCCCTTTAGTTGCAGAATGTGGCTTTGAAAATGAATGCTTGTTCTGTGTTGAAATCCCGTGCAGTTCTTACTGAGAAGCCTGTGGGCAGGCTGTTTGGAAAGACAGGTTCGATTTCCATTAGCTGGTGGTGGAAGTAGGCTAAGAAGCACGGGATATGAGGAGCACAGTGTGAAGTCCTTGTAGATCTGGGTCTGTTGTGCAAAAGAGTGTTTTCCCTTCCAGGTGGCTAAGAACCTGCATGAAGCGTGATTTATATTCCCAGGAATTAAATGCCTGTAGCTGTCTGTTTTGAAGTCAGGGAGAGGAGTTAGAGCTGCTGACGGTGACAAATACCAAAGGGATGGAAGCATTTCCCTGCTCTAATAACTCATGTTAATGCAGCCCGAAGCCTCCACTGTTCAAAGTCACGGGGAGCTGCAAGAGTCCCAGCTCTGAGATCAGGGCAGCCAGTCTTCGCTACCTCGCAGACAGCCAGGAAGGGTTGCGGTCTCCCAGGAGCACCTTTTCCCCTTCAGTTTTCCAGAGCCAGCCTAAGCACCTATGTGTTTGAGCTCTGCCTCTTACAGGCTGTGCACTGTCAAGGCTTTGGCTCTTGGAGCTTGATGCAGAAGCCCTCTTGCTCCTGGTCTTCCTCTTGCCAGCGTGGTTTTTACCTCTGCTAGCGATGCCAGCCTGATGTTTGTCCTTCAGCTGTGCTCACTGCCACAGCTCAGCAATCTGCTTTCCATTTGCTCCCACTGCTGCTTGCCGTGTTTCTGTCTCAGAGCAGTACAGCAGGAGCTGATTCTGCTTTGCACCCTGGCTGGAGGAAAAACATCCATGGGTGGAAAAGAGGATAATCCCTGAGAGACCCTGGTATATGGTAAACCTTACACAGAACAGGCAGTCTGTGCTCCCTGAAAGATTTTGTGGGCTGAGGAGCTGATAAAAAGCAGGTGAACATGAAAAGCAGCATGAGAGAAAAACTCGAGGGCAGTCCAAGAGAACAGGAGTAGCCGAGGTCGTAGCAAATTAATGCAGGAAACATTTGGATTTTGGTCTTGTCGCAGGTGAATGAGAGAAACAAGATCTTGTTGTGAAGTTAGCCAGAAGAATTTATTGAACAGAATCAATGATTAAAATAGAAATGGCAATCAAGCACTCTTATTATAGCTTCTTAGCAGGCAAACCCTTTATTACTTACTACATGCCTAATAATTGAGCTAGCTTCTTATAAAGAAATATTGCATGCATACAGAAATGTTGCTTACCTTGCTGTAAATATCAGGTGTGGGGAAGGGATCTGTCAGTTTCCAGGAATAACCTTGAGAGGTGTCCCTGCTCACAGGGAGAGCACCGAGCAGCTTGCTGCCATACAGGAGAGCTCAGTGAGCTCTGGGAGCTGCAAACATTTACAGCGTGAAGTTGTTGATTTGTCATCAAATTTCCATCCTGCAGTAGGGTGCTGTTTTTCTCGCTTTTCAGTAGTGTCACTCCTACATCGTCCGTGCATAGGAATTCAGGTCCTTTTGGCAATGCAGTTTACGCTGTCTGTGTAACCTGGGGGGCTCCAGTTAGGCCGATTGCTTATCAGCAATGCCTGAAGCAGAGTGCTGCCAGCATGAGATGGGTGCATGTGCCACAGGTCCCACCCTTTTGATATAAAGAGGAACTTTACTCTAAAGTTTTGTGACATTTGGGAACAGAATCCCGAGGACTTGCAGATATTTGCTCTGTGTTACCTCCTACCTCCTCATGCAAGCCACAAACCATTTCTACTGCCCTTCTTTGGGGGAAAAAAAAAAAAAACAACAAAAAAAAGAGTGCATCATGTGTGGTTAGTATTATTTCTGCCTTTCCTTTGCTGTTTTGCCATCTCCCTGTTCCCTAACCACAGCCCAGTTCTGTCTGTTAAATCCTTTGCCTTGTGAACCATTTTCTTCCAGCACCTTCCATAGACATTTGCTTTGGTACAGCAGTCCCCTGGGGACAGCTACAGATTTGGAGAGGCCTGAAGCATCCCCAGTGACCTGTTCTGGTGCCTCTTGAAGGCAGCAAGATTTGTGATTGGTTTCAGACGGGGCAGGATCCAAGCCATAGTGTTTGCTTTCCAGGTAGAGGAATACCAAGAATCAGCCCTGATTTCTTACCTCCTTTCTTTTTTTTATTCCTCTTTGCAGGAATGGACATACACATACAACCACCAAGTCCGTCAGCAGCAGCTGTGCTTGTCTGTGTACACCCTCTTCCCTGGCTCCCAGGTGCTCCTGTCACCTTGCAAAGAAGGTGACAACAAGCAGGTGGGCCCTTTCATTGACCCTCCATTTGCTGTGAAGTTCCCTTTCTTTCAGCGTAGTATCACTGCACCACAGATCACTGTGGTGTGCTCTGACGTCATCTGGGAAGCACAGTCCATCTGGGAGCACAGACTCTGGCCTGTTCAGCCCTTTGCCCCTTAAATGAGTGTGTTGATAAGGATGTCCATTAGTGCACGTGGTGATCTGGATACTGATCTGCAGAAGTCAAACCGAAACTGGCAATTTAGTCCACATGGGCTGCCAGTCAGCCAGCAGACACCAACATCTCTCTGCAGTTAATCATTGAGCTGGCATTTGAACCAGTGACCTGGAGAAAAAGCCATTAGTATTATTTTATCAGCAGAGGGTGAGCTTAAATGAGTGTGTTTCAGAGAGAAGTGCTCAGCGTGTACTTTGCTCAGTGTAGGCTGGGGCAGCCCTTTACTCCACTGTGTCAGGCCAGAAAGTCTTAGTGACAGCTGTCTCTGGATGCTGGACCAGTGTCGTAAAAACATAACGAGGAGGAGGAAGCTTGTTCACCCCTGTTTCTCCTCTTGTGTGTGTGTTTCTCTGCAGCAATGGGTTAAAGTCGGGTCGCGCGTTGAGCACGTAGCTTCACGCTTCTGTTTGGACACTGAGATGTTTGGGGACACGAACGAAAGCACCAAGGAGCTTGTCATCAACCCTTGTGAGAGCACAGCCATGAGTCAGCGCTGGGACATGGTGATGTCTTGACCTGCTTGAGGACCTACCCAGCTGGGCCAGGCACTGAGACTTGCTGCACACAGCCAAGTTGTACCAGATAGAGCTCAAATGCAAAACCGTTGGGGATCCTTGTGTATTATGGGACAGGAGAGGAATCAGTCGAATAAAAATAGGAGCACGATGCTGCAGGTTGAAGATCGGATGTTGATTGCAAAGCATGTAGCTGTTATTGGTCCATTGGCAGTCACACGCTCAAAAAGAAGGGATGGCAATAAAACAAAATGAAATGTTTTAGAGGGATGCTGGGGCTCCTGTGATGGGCCCTGCAGAAGTTCAGTGTGTATAGTATTTATCAATCCCACTGGAAGCACAGATAGAAGAGCCTTGGGGACCAAAAGAAGACTTGGACTCAGCAAAGCAAGCATCTTAATAGCTTTGTTAGGTGAAGCAGGTGCATGAGGAGGGATGTGCCAAGGGATGCTAAGAAATGTCACCTGGGATCACATGGAAAACACTGGGTTATCTTGAACTTTTTCTTGCTGTGATAGAGTTTTTTTTTCTGCTGACAGCGTGGGTGGAGCTGTGTCGCACATTCAAATTTGTACCTGATCTATGGACATGTACAGACACAGACACGACAGTTACTTATGGCTATGGCCAGGATCAAACTGGCAGGTAACAGTGTTGTCCTACTCTGTGCTAACTGTGTATTGGGGTGCTTGAATCTGCAAAGTCCAAGCAACAGAGGATTCAGTGTGTGAGATTAAAGGATACAAACCACTGTGAAGCTGGAAGGAGAAGCAGTAACATGCTTATTTCTGCTCTCTGAAGGCCATGGGTGAGCCTTGGTCACTGAAAACTCCCCTATAATCTCACTATGTGTCTCTCACTGCTTCAAATCTGGAATAAGTTAAATTTTAACTCTTCTATAAAAATAATATTTTTGTTAATTTAAGGTAATTGTGTCATATTTGTGTTTCCCAATTTCCTTGCTACGGATGAAGGGGCTCTCTGAAGTGCTGCTGCCAAACAAAGGGAGGAGGTAATTAAAAGTAGAGACTGCTCTGAGAAAGGAGAAGGGATAGGTAAAGGAACTACCTGGTTTTGTTCCCCAGGTATCTTGTAGATCAAGACGTGAAATATTGAAGAAAGAGTTTAGGACTCCTCCAGTCACAGCTGTGAGCAGGGAGCCCTGGATCACAAAGTACCTCTCTCCCAAAGCCTTTTGACACAGGCAGACTTGGGTTTTGGAGGTAAATTATTACCTGGAAATCATGTCAGGTGCTATGGCTGTGTGAGACTGAGGTGACTACCAAAGGAGAAAAGGACAGAAGACCTCAGAAGAGGTCTTACGACTAGGAGAAGAACTGTCCTTCAGAGCAGATCCCGTATGGCGGCAGGAGCACTAAGAGCTACACACACAGCTCTTGCATGGTAACAACTCTTGGAGAGAACTTTCACAGGATTGTCAACATGACTTGAAAAAAATACAGTTTGTGCTCCTAAGAGCTCTAGGGTTTAATGAAAATCCTGTCCTTTGGTCCCTGTGTTACAAACTATAGGTAAAATATTGCAAGCTTTGAGCCTTCAGGTGCTTTCACCATCCCTTCTTGAATAATTGCTGGCTTTCAGGATTTTACTGCCTCAGTTTCTCCTCCCTCAGCACCGGGAGAAAGCTGTGTGTGTAAATCTCCCTGGCTTTAAAGGCAGAACCAGCATAACTCTTTATTTACAATGCATCTCAGGGTATAAATGCTTCCTGTGTGCTGCAGTGATTACTAATCTAATCAAGCTCCCCTGGTGCAAACTTCAAGGGCTTTGGTTATGAAAGGGCTGGAGTAAGCTGTCATTTCATGGTGGTAGGTTTCCATGTCACCGCTTTGCAAAGGAAAGGGGAAGCACCTAAAATGGAAAGGACCCATTCTACAAGGAAGCCTAGTGACACTGGGCTCCTATTTTAGTGAACCAGGAAATATCGCACCTATGTCTCACACTGGTGACGACAGCCAAGCTGTAACTATTCCCCATCTGGTGCTCACAAAGAAAAGCACCTTTCAAGAGCTTGCAGCTTAACATGTTCACACCTGTGTGCTGCCTGCAGCCTTGGTTTCCCAAGCTGCTGGTGCTTTGATTCTGAAAATTTAGAGCCCGAATGCTGCTGCCTTGCAGCTGACCCAGCCATTAGCTGAATGATGTGGCTTCAGTTTTGAAGTCCATCAGCGAGTAGGTGCTCTGACCCAGATCTTCAACCCATCTAGCTTTATGATTACTCACCTGGGACGAAAACACTTCTGCTGCTGCCAGCCAAAGCTCTCTAAACAGGTAACGCTCATTTTTGCCTTCGCAGAAACAGCTACCTCACTAGATGTGTGCTGGAGCACACAGACCCATGCTGCAGGGATGTATTCCTATAGTATTCCTGATACATCCTATAGGGATGTATTCCTATGTATTCTTGCATTTTGTGAAACATGCTATACCAAACCCCTTCTATTCCAAAACTGTGCTATGGTGATAACTGCAGACTTCTTGTGACAGTGGATGGCAAGCAGTGGGGAAGGTGACATCAGGCACAACATCCCCTACCAGTGAGTTGCATCATTCACCTAAGACTAGATCTAGGGAGCTGCAGGTGGTTGTGTCTTATGCATCTGTTGGCCATAACCCTTAAACTACAGCATGTTTTACAGTCCAAGAAGTGAAATTAGCCCTATGGATCAGCAGGGTTTCCAGAGAAGCCTCAGGTATCACCTCGATTCCTGGGAAGCTTAATAAAAGCAGGCCATGAGCTGGCAGTCTCCCAAGCTAGCCGCAATATGGCTCTTAACAAATCTTCTGCTCAGCATCCCTAAAAAGAGACCCTGCATTGTGTCAGGGGAAAGGTTAACTGCTGCTGAAACCCAGCTCACCCTTTCAGGTTTATTTAACTTACTAAAATACACTGGAGACAGATGAACATTTTTGGTTTGTAGTTGTTACCTCCCTAGACATTTATTATCACACTGCGATACCTCTGTACCTCTTAAGCCCTCATGTCGTTTGGTGGTAATGCTTTTTGGTAACATTTTGCATTGATTTGAACTAATACAAGATAAAGTAGAAAACGTGGCTCTAATCCTGGACGTTAAGCTTTGTGACATGCTTTATTATCTCTTATTATTATAAGCTGCTTTAAGTCGCTTCTTGTGCCTTGGGGAAAACCCTTGGGAAAATTAGATTCAGAGCAGGAAATTCTGGGCTGGAACCAGTGCTGCCTTCTAAAGAGCCTAGTGAGGCTATGCAAACATAACACAAAGCACCTTAGTCTTCCCCTCCGCTCCCAAGAGAGATCCATGTTCCCATGAGAACAAATCTACATGGTTTTAGCTGGGCTGGGGGAAGTCTTACAGTTCCTACCTTGTAGCTTACCTGATTTCCAGGTATTTTGTGCTCATCCTCTCTCAGTGCCAGCACAGTACCGTAAGATAACAACAAAAAGCTTCAATGGTTGGAACCTCAGCTTACAACATGCAGTTGTAGTAATCTTTGTAGAGAAAAAAAAAAAAACTGAATTCAAACATCTTTGATCATCCAGTGTGGCAACAGGAAAATGGGGATGATTGATAAAGACTTGGAGGGCTGTAAGTCCTGAGTGTTGAACCCTTCTACTGCTTCTGGGAATGACTTGGAGTAGCCTGGTTCATTTTCCTGCCTCAGTTTCCCAAACTTTTGATGAAGGATGAATGTTTTGAACAGAGGGAAATCTAGCAGCAGTACTGGGCTGGCAATGGACTGGCAGTTAGCCCCACTGATCTTTTTTTTTCCTCTCTGTACAGGGTCTGGTGGGAGTGAGGTTAATTTTCCTCACAGCAGCCCATGTGGTGCTGTGTTTTAGAACAGTAACCAAAGCAGTGCTGATAACAAACAACAGCTGTTTAGTTATAGATGCACTTGCACAGCCTCAGGGTGTTCTCAGTCTCTCAGTCTGCTGCCCAAGGGAGCAGCTGGGACAGGGGACCCAAACTCACCAGAGGGATATCCCATACCCCATGCAACATCACACTCATCAGTAACACTGGGAAGGCATTTTTCCAAAGTAGACCTTGCATGAAAATTGGCTGGGCATTGTTCTGCAGGTGGTGAGTCATTGATTGCCACTGCATTACTTGTTTTTTTTTCTTTCCTTCTTTGTCAAAAATTGAACTATTTTTATCTTAACCCACAGGTTTTCTCACTTTTGCCCTTCTGATTCTCTCCCCTGTCCTGCTGGGGGGGGAGCAAGTGAGCAGTGGGATCAAGGCTTAGCTGCTGGCAGGGTTTGACACACCACGCTGCCCTAGGTGAACCAGGGTCTCCATGCCTGTCTTCTTCATGCCTTGGACTCAGATCACAGCAGTGCAATGGGGCCTGTGCTGCTCAAGCTTCAGATCTCGAGAGCTACAGTGAAAAGCAATGGGCTAGGATTTTTTTGTAAGGTGGTAAGGGTAGCGAAATCAAGCAGATTGCAGCCTGCTAATAATGAACACTTGTGGCAGAAGGAACGGTAGCTCATTAATTTTCTGGCTAAGTTAATTCATCTGAATCATCAGTCCAGCCCCAGTTATAATATTATGTGTCTGCTTTACATGGCTGAAGAGTTTAAGAAAGTCTGGTACGAGTGTCCAGCTTACTTCGATACTTAAGGGCTGAAATCCAGTGGAATTATTCCAGGTTTATGAATGTTTTCCAAATGTCCCCTGTCCTGTTTCTCATTGGAAGTTCCTAAGAACCCCATAAGAATAAAAACCTGTTATAAGCTACTTCCTCTCTAATTGAGTCTAATTAAATTTCAAGCTGAGCTGCATCTTAGCTTGGAGCTGATGAAAAGCAGTGCTAAAATTTGCAGGTAAGAGTGTTGCTATTGTGGTGTAGGGGATGCTTTGTTTTCTCTGGTATTACTTCGACACTAAGGAAATCCAAGCTTTGTGGCGTATAAAAGAAAACGCGACTGAGCTTCAAGGTTGAGTTTTGCATAAGAACTCTTCTAGTAATTATCTATCTGCTGTTGATTGCGGTGATCAGTGTCTGATTTTCTTGTGATTTATGTGAAAGAAGTGCACAGGTGATGCACTGCTACTGTACAGGGTTAAATCCACTGAAACCAACCAACCTACCTAAAAGGAAAAAAAGAGAAAAGGATTATTGACAGCTTAAATGTAACCTGATGCATGTAATGAAAGAAGGATATTGCACAAACAATATTGTTCCTAGGCCACAGGTTCTGGAATCAAGTAGAAATATGTTTAAGCTTATTGTTAAGAGAAGGGTAAGAAAAAAAAATCTTCACTGTGAACACATTTAATGATTGTTAACATACTATTTTTCTGCAGCCCAAGCTTTCTTACCTTGGGCTGTAAGCTGAAGCAGACAGAAGCGTCCTGGCTAGCCACCACTGAAGTGGAGAAAAGTGAGAACAAGCAAACTCCCAAGGGTCAAGTTGATACAAGTCTTCCTAGTTTAAAACTTTCTTATTTTTACCGTGTGTGATGGAATGGGTTGCTTTCCCTGTAGGGTACCAGATGTCTCAGAGCAGACAAGGCACCTTAGTGCCTTTGCAAACTGGCAACATGAGCTAGCCATGGAATGGAGTGGCTGTGCTTTGAGTGAGCTGCAAATCAGCCCCAGTGACTCAGAGCTGCACCGCAGTTTGAAACGGAGCACCACAGCAAAGTGCCCTCAACCCTTGGGTTTTGTACTGAAAAGAGAATGTGTGTCCACAGTGCTTCTGTGGTCCTGCACAGTGGCTGTGCTTGTATGACATATTAAACATGCACTACGTTCTCCAAACTAGCTCTGACCACGGAGACACAAAACAACCCATATATCTTTTTGTGCATCTCTGCAGGACAGAGATCTAGTTCCATGCTTCCTTCTCTCAGCATTGCAAAAGTTGCCTGAGCCTGTCTGACTGGTGGTCAGCATCCTGGCAGCGTAATGCTGTTCTTGCATTTGAAATGCTTTTAGATGAGTCAGTGCTAGAAGCACTTCAAGCAGTTTTCATGAATTCTGATTCCTCTGACAACTCCTGGATCACTCCCGTGGATATCCAGCCTATTTTCTGCAGCAGAGATTATTGTTTTTTTTTTTTTTTTTTCTAAATGCAGTCAGACCCCCAAACTGGGTGCAGGCACAATGTGTTCCAAGGGTGTTACTAACATTAGTTCTCACTCTCTTGTGCTAAGCCAACACAATTTAGATATCTATCACAGGCTTTACTGGACTTTAGCTGCCCTGGGCTGCTGAAGGTAAGGGCACAGCTCAGATCAGTCAGAGGAGGATGCACAGCAGTGATAATTTCACGTTGTACAGAGCGCTCCTAATCCTTATCCTGAGGCTGCTTCCACCTCCTTAGCAATCCTTGGAGAGTGGAGCTGGGAAAGGCTGTGAACAAGCTGAGGTGAACAGGAGTTTTCCTGGAGATTTAGCGCTGATGGGAAGCACTGGCAGGGGATCTGCAGACACAAGAGCTGATAGAGGACAAACACGGTGATTTTACAGGATGTGCAGTAAGTTGTGCAGCTGTGAGCCCTGCTGCAGCAGTCCAGGTAAAACTGGAGGTAACCAAGGACATCACAAATCATCCGAGCATGAAACCACCTACTCCCAGGGATGACGAGAGCCTGGGTAGATGTTGGGTCAGCATTCTGCACATTGAGGGTTTTTTATTTTGAAGGATAACTGATCTAGTGGCTTAAAATTGCTGCTCCAGGATGCTGTAGAGGTTAAAACAAATGTGCTTACCTGCCTACACCATATTTTCACTTCTTTTAGTGAAAATGTTGTTAGAGAGGCAGTCGATTATTCAGTACCTTGGAGGTCAAACCCTGATTTGGACACAGCGCGTACGCTGACGTGTATTACTTGTCATGTCTCTGCAGTTTTGCATTGCCAAACACTTCATAAGTTTGCAATGGATCTATGGCTTGAAAGATCACAGCCACTGCAACTTGAAATTGATTTTCTTCTGCAAAGAGATGCTTGAAGCAAAAACCAATTTGGTTTGTACAAAGTACATTAGATATAAGAAGATATCCTTCAGAGTACATAGGATCACCTTTGAAGCCATTTTCACTCTACCATGAATTACAAGTTGCACAATAACAGGAATTTCTTACAGCCAATCTAATCTCTACCCAACCATGAGTTGGTTTTGAAATGAGATAGACCTATCTGCTCTGATTCATGACAGGTGTATCTTATTTCCCTATGACGTTACTGAGACTCACGAGGCCTGGTGGTGTAACCTAGAGCATGCTACCAAGGCAAGTGAGGCAGCTCTGACTGCTTTGAGGCATTGGCTCAGGGAGTAAGATGCTAGGATGCTCCTGCTGCCCTCAGGAGGAATTGGTCCATGAGATTCCACCTGGGCTGCCAGTTGGTAAGTGGTGCCTTTAGAGGGTCACACGTGCACACTCCTTTTCCCTCTGGATAGGCTCAGTATCTTGTATGTCTTCTTCTCTCCTCTTGCCATCAGTTAATAGTTTGTCCTTATTACATCCTCCTGGTAAACAAGAGTACTACAACCACCTTGGCTGGTGGCTGTCTGTTTAGGTATTCTGGCAACCAACCTACAGAGATTAGTGAAACAGAACATATGCCTTAAAGGCAAAAGCAGCAAGGAAAAAAAAAAAAAAACCTGCCCCTAGCCCTCATCACCTTCTGTAATAGGTTTTCCTGATGTCTGCAAACATCCGCTTTTTAGGTATTTAAGAGGTGTAAGGGCTTAGGATGTTACTTTGGTGCTGGAGACAGAGGTGCATTTGCAATTCAACTCCCATGTAGTGTCATCTCCTTCTTCCCTCAGCTCAGTGCTGCCTCAGCTGCAGCAAGGCTGCATGTTTGGTGGGTCCTGCATGCCTTTTGTCCTTGGCAGGAGTGTCAGGGCAGGGCTGAAAAGGTGGGTTCGTGAACCCTGAGCAGATGGGCTCCTAGCAATAAGTGCCATCTCAGGTTCTCCCTGGGTTTGGGAAAAAGACCTCAACTGGCCAGGACTGAGGCAGACACTGGTCGTTCTGCAGGAGACAGGTTGATGTTCAGTGCTGTGCTTTTTGCCTTCAGTGGCAGAGAACATATCTATTGCTTTGTGTGTATAGGGCTGTGGAAATGAACAGTCCTACATCCGTGTTTCATGACAGTTAATGGTAGCTTTCAAAAGATGCCTGAAAGTGTAAGCATCAAGAGGGGAAAGGAAAAATTTGCAGTGCCTCAACAGGAGTTCATAAGAAATAACTGGACTGGGAGAAGAAAAGGAACGTGACCTTAACCTGACTTCAACTTTTCTCTGGCAAGTAACAATAGCAGCAGCTGTGGGTGTGTGGATGGATGGGTGTGAAGGGTCTGCTGGCTATCTGGTCTGTGACTTAAAAGGCCAGCTCTGTGTTATTTTAATGTGGGGCAATGGTGAGTTAAAAGGTCATTTTCTAAATCTTATATCCCATGTGTTTAAATGCAGCCCTGCTCCATCCACAGATGTGCTCGGGCCTAGGGTAAAAGCTTGTGGAGGGTTCCTGTAGGTAAGCTGTGCACACCCTGTACATGTTACACCTTTCTGGTGTGAGAAGCCTGCTCCAGGGGGAACTGATGAGAGCCCTCAGCAGAGATGGTGGGAGCCCATTTCCCTCGGTGAGACTCAGGCGGAGCCATGTCTATTTAGGCAGTTGAGTCCTTCCTCGGAGGCTGCTGTTTCCAGGGCACTTGGCTGTGTGGGCATCCTGCAGCCTATTTGTTGGTGCATTACCAACTCATTTAAAACTACTCAGAGAAGCTGTGTGGTTTAAACCACAATAGCTCTCAACAGTCGCTCGTTCACCACCCCCAGGCCGCAGAGGCCCGGGCCTGCCGGCATACTGCCAGCATCCAGTATCAGAGAGATGGAGAAGGGAAGTGAGAAAAGGAAAAAAAAAGGTAGAACTCAAGAATTAAGATAAAAACTAATTTACTAAAATAGCTAAGGAACAAGAGATAATAAAAATGCAAAGGGGATATTAGGATAATACTGATAAGTGGAAAAACAGTGACTTACGAGAAAGGCGATTTCTCACCCACATGCAAGCCCAACCCAGAAGGGAAAAAGAGGCACGCAAGCCATGGCTTTGCCCCCCTCACCGGAAAGCAGGGGGAGGGCCATGTCATGATGGATGTGGTATGGAATACCTCGTGGGTCTGTTTAAGCTAGATGTCCTAACTCCACTCCCCCGCCACAACTTCCTAATCCCTTCTCTTCCAGCATTTGCAGGTTCGACTGTGCTAGAAACCATGACACAAGCCCTTATAAGTGCATGAGACCAAAGAGTATTCATGGATATGATGACAACGATGAATTTATGAGCCACTTCATAAAGCCAAGTCCTCAGGAGCTACTGAGTCCATAATTAGATTTGAGGGTAATGTGATTCTTCCCCCTCCCTCCCCTTCCTCCATATTTTCTACTAGAAAACCAAGGAAAAATCGCAGCACTCATTCTGGTGGAGTCAGTGTGGCTGCAGGCACTTTACTCAGTAAGGCAAAGGGATTGCAGCTTGATACCAGGTATCCTGGGAGAAGCCTAGGTCAGGAAGTCTAATGGTCTTTTGCTGTAGACCATGTGGGTCCCGTATGTATGTGACTTAAAAAGGCCTCCAAAGCCTTAGGAGCAATTAATAATGAAATCAATTAATAACAAGATTTGCAACATGAAGAGAAGACCATCTAGTATTTTGTTAACAGGGAGGAAATGAGCAAACCAGCAGGGGACGTGTTGATTGTGTCTGATTCATGTTGTCTCTATAATCCCAGCTAAAGTTTTAGCAGCACAGGAAGATGAATTACCCACTCTAACCAACAAATGGATCAGCATGGGGTTTATTAGAAGCAAGCTATCATTTAACAACGTCAGCAGTGTATTTATTATTAAGCAGTAGACTACACAGTCTAAATGGAAAACCGTTACTCGTCCTTAGACACCAAACAAGGTATGTCCATAAAGCCAAATGGCCAATATATTGCATACTTGCATGAACACAGACCCTGGGTCCATTTTACGGGACCTCAGGAGTTTCTATGTTTAGCCAGAGACAAATAAACCAAAAAGTTATAATCTACTGGAGGCCAAAGTTGTATACCATATAGATGTTTTGACCCACAGATCTCCCTAGTGATTTCACTGACTTAGTAAGAAACCAGAGACAGGATTCTGGGTACAGAACAGAGAGATTGGTTAAAGGAGATTGCCAATGGGCCAGAGTGTGAAAAACATTCAAGAAAACCCTTCACTAGAAACACAAACTGCCTTCTAATGTGCACTTGCTATTTTTAGCCCTTTGTTTTCCTTGAGAACACTCTTGTCAGTAGGAAGACCTGTCAGTAAATCATATGGTAATACACAGCAAACATGGTTTCATTTATCACTACATGAAGATACCAATAGGACAATAATGTCCAGAAGATTAGTACTTAATGCAGCAGTATTTCAAGCTGGATTTGTGGGGAAGGCCTGGGGGCTGGCCATGTCTCCTGTCCAGTTTTGCAGATCCAAAGTATTTCTGCGGGTCCAATGAACATACAACCCCCTCGACCTGTAGCACACTCATACAGCTCTAAGCGTTTCTTTTGCAGTTCTGCTACTGCTCTGCGATCAAAATGGCAATCATAGCAATGATCTTTTGGTTTCAATATGGGGAAGAGCTCCTAGGCATAGCCATCTGATTGATGTGACTGTCTATGCTCATGGGCTGTTACAACTGACTTTGAGCATCACACAAAAAAAATCAGCATATTTTTAGCATGTACTCTTAACTGCCTTGACAAAAGAAAGCTTGAAATATGACAAGACAGATTTTCAAAATTTAGAAGCCAAACTACAGAATGAGCTGAGAGCTGGGGCAGCCATGGAGCAAACATGACAAGACTATACTCACATCCTCACCCCCCACTTTTTTTTTTTTTTTAAACCAGATGTCTGGAATATCTGATTTCTGAAGTTTCAGCAACATTATACAGATTTCTTAACTATTTTCAATGTCACTTTAAATTCACTTCCTTCATCTCTCAAGTTAGATATTTGTTAATAGACTAAACTGGCAATGCAAGGTGTGGATTACGCAGAGTTAACACAGGTCTTAAAACTTGCTCTTTGCTAAAGATTGCTCTTTACCAAAAGTGGAATGAAGCAGTTGACTTTTCTGGTCCTGTTTCTTGTCATGTATTTGGAAGGGGCAAGCACCAAATGTCCACTTGAATGTGTTGGAAACTGAAGCCAGTTGTTGCAACAGGTACGTGGGGCATAAGATCTTCTGTTGGTCTGGGGCACAGATCTGAGGGGTCTTCCTACAGCAAGACTTTTTCGGTTCTCTTCACTGGTAGTGCTCAATTTGTCCTATTCCATTTAAAATCCTTCTCTGTTTCCTTGCCATTTCAATTAGGCAGTTCTTTCACTCAGTCTATCACTGTTCCCTGAATTCCCCATAGCCATTATCCACAATCAAGTCGCAGCAGCAGATTTGATATCATCTCAACAAGAATGGTAAATACCTCTTGTGCTCTGATGTCTTTGGTTTTAGCCATGCACAATTTTTACATTAATTGTATCATTACTGTTTAATTGCTGCAATTAGCAGCATCATTTTCTCTGAGCCATCACTGTCATCATACAGCATTACTGCAAACTCTCACTTCTGCAACCAAGCTCTCACCTGTAGGAACAATCTATGCTGCTTCTTTTATATGAGATGTCCATGTAGAAAATAGAATACACGATGCCCAAATGACAGGTCCCATCGTGTATTCCAGTGTAACTATAAGCAGGAAGATTATCTTCAGACAATATCAAAGAATTCTGTTGAATTAACCAAGAGAAAGAGAGTGCCTGAGCTGTTAGCTCTTCTCTTTGAGGGCACCTAAAACCCTGCAAGGGAAATGTTTAAAAGCACCTCTCCAAAATGTTCATGTCCTCTTCGTTCCTCTTCATGCAGATTGAGATTGCTACACAAAGTACACAGAAGCTGGAACTGGGTCTCCAAACCTTAAAATTTAAGGAGCTTCATGAACTGAATTCAGATGTCACCATGTTTACTCATGAGATATCAGTAAGTCCTACCTGGAATTGATATCCAGGTTGTTTAGAATAGGAAATGATGACCAGCCTGGGAGTGTGTATCGGGAGGCAGACTGATGCTCACCTCATTGGAAGTGTGACAGGGGCCTCAAAAGCCCTATAGCTGGCCACAGAAGGCAGAGAGTGGATCACTGCATAGCCATTAGGATGGTGCGTCCCACTGTCTGGTGAAGATGTTAGATAGTGGATTAGGGACAGGAGCGTCATCTGATAAGTTGCTAGCAGCACTTTTACAAGTGTTACGTAAATCCACCCTCATCAGACCCACTGCTGCATCTGCAGTGGGGAGGCTTTATATACAGATCCAGACATAGGTGCTGGCCTCAGCTTTGTAACACCTTGGGAGAACCCTATCATGACAAACCAATTGGAAGCATCTAATTCAGGCGGAAGATCCTTTGGCTTTATTTTAAAGGAAGCCTGAGCAAAGTCCAAACTGTCAGGGCTATAGACTACATACTCACTGTTCCTGACTTTCAGAGCTACAATTTTCCATGTTAACTCTTGTCAGTCTTATGCACTAAACTGAAATCCATTTTAGGTAATGTCGGAAGGATGCCAGTACAACAGGTTATTGAAAGCTACCTGGACTAGAGTACGTTTGTGATGCTAGCCAGACACCAAAGTCTACACTTTCATTCTGCTGAAGAAAGGATTTGTTCCTCTGAAATAATTGCCCTTCCAGGAATCTGGCTAACTGTCAGAGATTACACAAATTAAAACTACACACTGGCACCCGGAAACAAGCTTAGGTCTTTAATTCTTTGCTTTGTGGTTGTTGGGCTCAGGAGGCTTCTGACTGAATCTACTCTCTCCCACTCAGCATTAAACTGTCTTTTAACAGCACCATTAGCTATCATTACTGCATGACATCTATCAAGCAATAAACCATGGTATATATTTAGCAGCGGGAGATCATTATCCAGTAGCAGTGTTCTTTGTGCCTTTACACATTCTGCCTTAAATAAGGGTCAGCCATCCTGGTAACTGCCAAAAAATTCACTTTACCCTAAATATAAACACTGATTTTGACTAAAACAGGAAGAAAGACAAACTTTCCAAATGGCTTTTAATTCTCAGTGATGAATGGCAATTGCTCTGCTGGGAGTTCTTATTATTGTTACATTCATTTGAGTTTGCTTACACAGACAAAAATCACTCAAGCGAAATCACTGCTGATTACAGTGCAAGTGGGAAAGATATTAAGGTGACAGTTATATGGGCTTAGTTGCATTGATATAAACCATCTCCGTTGGTTGGAAAAGCTGCCTTGGGATGAGCTCAATTGTTTCATGTTTGCTTAGGAAGAAAGGCAGCAATTACAGAACATGGCTTAGGGTCACTTTAAGTCATCCAATGATGAACATTTATGCCACGTATTGCCAGCTTTTTAAAAGGCACTGTCTGTGCCAGTGGTTACCCGCTGTATAGATAATTGTAAAACAAACTCTATGTTACGGTTGATGCCCTTTCTAATTACATATCACCTTCATTAAGCTATCAAAGTGATAAATGCTAGAAAATACTTTGAACTCTAGTAAAAATACTCTGTCTGACATGCACTGACTGCAATGTGAGTTATTTTCTCAGGAGACCAGCAGAACTCAGTGCAGCAAAGCCATGAACAAAACAACAGCTACAACAACAACAACAAAAAAAAGCCAGCAAAATAGAGCTCGACTGATTAGAGAGTATCTGACAGTAAAGTCTATACCTGGCATTGAACTGGTCCACGGGCTGGGGCTGATCCGCTCGCAGTGAGTGGCAGGTTCTTTTCATTTTAATTAGATCAGTGCAGGGAAAAATGGTGAGCTGATTTGGCATGTGCTTGGGAGGCAGGGCTGCCAGATGCGCTTTGACATGGAACAAGGTGTTCAGAGCTGGCTCTGGCAGGTGTAGACAACAGTCCACATGTGCTCATGAGTTTTGGCTCACATTTTTTACATTCACATTAATTGCAGATTAAATCTCTCTATGTGCGGTTTTCCAGGTGCCTGTGTACATGGACATCTTTGCACTGTGCATACGTAGGATTTAAATGTGCACAGTCATCTGTGCTCTAGCTCAGGTGTGTTTTCTGTTGCCTGAGACTATGGCATGGGCACAAAAAGCTGCTTCCTATCAACAGAAAATTGGTATGGAATGGGGGTTGTGGTGGGCCCTTCACAGCTCCTCTCTGCTGCTCCTTTCACCTCATGCTTTCCCCCTTGCTCCACTGCGGTTGGAGGCTGCAGGGCCACCTCTGCCCTCATACCTGCAGCCTCCTCCTGCTCTGACTGTTCACAGGGCTGTTCCACACACTTTTTTCTTCACTCCTCTGTGCCCTGGCGTCATTTTGCCCTGTCTCAGGTATATTTCCCCCTGCACAGGGTGCCACCAGCATGGCTGGGGCTGTTGAGGCCTGTCAGAACGGGCTGGAAGCGGCTGTAACTGGCACGGGGCAACCCCCGCCCCTCCTCAGAGAGCAGCCCTTCCCACAAGCACCTTGGCTGGCCTCGGTACACCGAGGGAGCGGGGTCTGCTCCAAACTGGGGGGAGCTGAGTGCTGTGACCCCTCTCTTGGCTGCTGCTGGGCCCCGAAGTCCCACAGAGAGGCGGGATGGTGAGCCCAGGTGTGTGGAGCCATGCTGTGCTGCCTCTGCACGGCCGAGCCGCTTTCACCAAGCCCAGGGCCTTGGGGCTGCTGGAAGGAAAAGAATCCCAGCAGCCACCCGGAGTCAGTCCTCCAAAGTAGCATGGCATGGTCTAGGGACAGGGGTGAGACTGAGCGTTGGGGGACACGCAACCAGGAGCTGGTTTGTGGCCAGGGAATGGGCCTGAAGGCAGACTGCAGTGCCTGTGCTTCACTGCCTGACAACTGGCTGTTAGTTGGGCATATATGGCTTCATCACAATGGCAGCAAATCTGCCCGATCTCAACCTCGTAACAAATTTAATTTTAAAACCCTCACAATGCTTTATTATTGCTGTATGTGCAGTTCATCTGAGAGATCAGCGAGCCGCTGCAGGAGCGGGTGTTTCTTTCCCTGATGGATTCAGTCAGCACAGAAGAGGGAGTGATAGAAATTTTTGTGTGTTAAATAAATATTATTGCCTAAAGGTTTCTGTGGGGCAACTGCTATTACTGCTAAGAGCATGTCCTGAACTGAACCCAGGCTTACACAGCTGCTCAGGGCTGGTGTCTTGGGAGACAAACTACTGAGGTTTTCTATGAGAGCAAATCAATCCCCAGAGAAGGACAGCCAAAGTCATATCTTCTGTATCATTTCTGATCTTCCTACAGACAGATTGAGGGCTTCTCGACTGTATTTGCTGTCTGAAATTATTTGCTGAATGCAACCATTAGTCATTTCTGATCTATGAATTTTTCAATCCATGAGCGGCTCCAAGGAAGGTATTTGAGATTCAAAATCCTAGTTGTGCTGATGTGTTGATTAGCTGGTCTGAATGCATTAAGCTACTTGACGCATTTCTATTTTCTAACTAAAATGAGTGTGACCTTTAAATGTTTTGTACTACTAAAAATAATAAGCCATTAAAATCCTTGGTAGGTGGCTTATGCCTTAAGAATACTATCTAGAGTTAGGAAGAAACAGCTGCTTATTGTCATATTATAACAATGGACTTAATCTTCTTTTTACATGGGTAACTTTTAATTCATGCATTGCCTAGCTATATCTGAATATCTTGCAGAATTGTCCTATGCAAAGTCAATGTCATCTGTCACATTATTTCTCTGCTTTTCCCAGAAAATAGATCAGGTGGAATAGGATGATTTGTTTTAGTATCAATGCATTCTCCAAAACATACTCCAACAGGTATTCTTACTGAAGTTTTCTGCATCTGGTTAGCAGACCAACAGACTGGACACAGCACTAGATGGAACACAGTCTGTCAAGGTAGGAAATTCCTGTGTTTTTTCATCCAAGTGGTAGGAATTCATTATTACACAGTGATGAGTCTATTTTCTGTGACTGAAAGGTTTATCAGAATGCTATTTCTGAATATATTCTTGCTAGTAAAATTGCTTAGAAGCACATTTGTAGAGAAGTAACGCGAAAGTAGCCAAAACCTGGAAAAAACAGAGCTTTTCAAAATGAGGAAAGATAATTCCTCAACAACAACAAAAAAAGACAAAAAGCAAACAAACCAAAAACAATGTGGACAACAAAGTACTTCAACTAAATGTCAGCCCATTGACCTGTCTTTCAAACCAGGATATCCCCAGCCCTTACTGAACTGACCTGGTGCTGCCATAATGACAGACTCTTAGACTCTCGGCATTATGTCCTCTTGGTCACTGAGGGAAGAGAGAGTGAAATCAAAGCAAGATGCCTGGTTGTGCGCAAGTATGGAGTTTAAACTTGCTGTAACTTAGAGTGAAATCACATGTGCTGGTGTGCCTCTGGGGCAGAGTGCCCCATGACTTAGAGAGCAGGGCAGGGCCACAAGGTTGGTTGGAGGTTTCTGTAAGTGGTTTGCTCTGTCAAGAGTAAACAGATCTTTGTGTGAGTCAAATCTACTCTTGGTTTCAAGCCTGGTGTTTGATCTTGGTGTTAACGAAACTTTCTGGGTTTTGCACTAGCTGTAATTCTTTCTTGGGCACAGAGCTTAGTCTTCAATACCTAATGTAGATGGTGACAGCAAAACAAGTTGTTTTGATGACAAAACATCGTGTTGTGATGACAAGTGGGCATGGTGACATGGACGCTGTAGAAGAGGAACACAAACCCGGATAACGTGAGTAGGTAGACTCAGTGGACCTGGTCTTTGCAAATATTTACTCTTCAGGCACATTTGATATAGGTGGCTGAACATGAGCCAGCAGTATGCCCAGGTGGCCAAGAAGGCCAAAGGCAACCTCACTTACTTCATAAATAGTGTGGCCAGCAGGACCAGAGAGGTGATTGTGCCTCTGAGCTCAGAACTGGTGAGATCACACCTCGAGTGCTGTGTTCAGTTTGGGACCACTCACAGCAAGGAAGATATTGAGTTGCTCGAGAAAGGTATGTAAAGAAGAACAGTGAAGCTGGTGAAGGGACTAGAAAGCAAGACTTATGAGGTATGGCTGAGGGAGCTGGGGTTTACTCTGGAGAAGGGAAGGCTGAGGGTAGATCTTATCGCTTTCTACAACTGCCTGAAAGGAGATTGCAGTGAGGTGAGTGTTGGCCTCTTTTCTCAGCTGGTAAGTGATTGGACATGAGGAAACAGTCTCAAATTGTGCCAAAGGAGATTTAGATAAGGTGTTAGGAAGAATTTGTTCATAGAGAGGGTGGTCAAGCATTGGGATGGGCTAGCTAGGGAAGTAGAGGCATTCTAATGCCTGAAGGTATTTAAGAGTTGTGTGGTGCTGTCACTAAGGGACATTATTTAGTGATGGGACTCAGTAGGTCAGGTTAATAGTTGGGCTTGGCGATCTTGAAGGGCTTTTCCAACTATATTGTTCTATGGTTCTATGATTTTGCACGGATACATGAGAGAGGGCAGGCGTTAGGGAGGTGTCAGATGAGTGAAAAAGCAGTCCCAGACTGGCAGGGAGACGCCACGTGTTAGACTTACTGATGTAGCTGGAGAAGAAGGCCAGTAGGAAACCTTTCAGGCATTTAAGCCTTAAAAGGTCCTTTTCCCAGTTAGCAAAAAAACATTGTTATATACCAGGTGGTCATTTGCAGATGCCTGTACCCTGCTAGCCTGTATCAAGATGCCTTTTTGAGGGGAGGAAAAAAGGTTTGTGGTATGGGCTCAAACTGTGCTGTGCCACTTGGCACAGGTCTAGACTTGGGCCATTGACGTCTCCTGTTGTATTCAGTTAGCAGGGATGAAGCCTTTGTATCAGCAGCTTGGTCATGGTGGCCCCAGGCAGGACTAGGTTGCTGCTGTCTTGCCCCAAAAGATGTGTATTAGTGTCCACTTAAGCTGTTGAATTGGCCACATCAGTGGCCTTTGGGTTAGATCCTGAGAAGAGTGGGCAATTGTGCATGATTTTATTTGGAAATCCAGGCCTTGCACTACTCCCTGGTGAAACAGAAGTTTCAGATGTTTGAGGCAGACACTTGATACATAGATTGGAATTCATTTTCAAGCTAAATGGATTCAAATTACACTTCAGATAATCTCTCTATGGATGTTTCCTCTAGTAAAATTCTCTCTTTCTGCAGTTTTGTGGGGTGCAAACACACCAGGGGCATAAAACACACAGCTCAAAGTCCTCATGAAGGAGAGGTGGCACTTGGTGGGGAACAGCCCTGGCTGTCCCGGCCACCAGCTTCAACATTGTCTGTTCTGAGCAGTGACAACAAGTTGTTGCTCTCTGCTTTTCACCTTTTGCTCACTGTTGAATGAGATTACAGGGTCTAACTCACCTCTAAAACCGCTACGAGTGGTAGCAGCAGAAAGGACAAAGGGTGCATACTTGAAGGGAGGAGAAGTAAAACTGTGACTGTGTATCTGCAGTGTAGCTCTGAGGCATGTTTTACAGGCCTCATAATACTGCCAGTACAACAAAGTCTAGTCTGCATTAAACATTTTTTATGATAATCACTTGGCTTTTCTACTCGTAACTGCATGCATTAATGAAATGCCCAGAGATTTATTAATTCAGTTCAGTTTATTAAAAAAAAAAAAAAAAAAAAGATTAACTGTTCCACAGTTTCCCTGTGTTTCTTGTGTACCTGATTGTTAAAACACAGTAGATGTTCTTAATCATTCATCACTCTGACATGGAGTAATTGTTTGTTATTACTGTTTGGATTATAGAGTACCTCTAAGCTGTAGTCAGGGATCAAAGTCTTATTGTATGAGGCACTGTAAACACATAATAAAAAGCAGCCTGCAGCCCCAAATAAACTGCAGGAAGGGCTAGCTATACTGTATCATTTTCAGTGTGTATCTCCCAGCAATATCGTCTCTTCTTTCTCCGTGACAGTCTGGTTATTCAGTATGAAGCCCATCAACTTCTCTTCCTTGTATGATGTTGCAATGCTCTTTGTTGCACATAGTTAATGGGAGCATTCCTGGTGTTTTGGCAGGAGTATATAAAGGGAGCAGAGAAGAGGAAGGTAATTCTTTGTTTCAGGAATTCAATCCATCACACCCCGCAGTATTTTCTCCCCACTACCTTTCCCTGTCATCCACTAGGACATATATTGGGTCAAACACATTATAGTTTGATTCTCCAGCTAATGGCTACTCAGGCCTGGTCCCAACACACTGCAACGAGCACAGTAATTGGAATGCAGGCTGCAGGAGAGAAATAGCTTAGTGTCCATTTCAGCACATCACATGCATGTCTATACAGAGATTTCTCTTGGATGCAGTAAATGAGGAGCTCAATTCAGTATCGCTTCACAATCTCATCCCACGTTAGTGAATAAAATGTGGCAATACAGACAGGTCCTAGAGTTGTTTGTTTTTTAAATTCAAAGTCTCCCAGCTTCTTGCTCCAAAGAACAAATTTTGATGGTCCATTGTGGCAGATTGAAGGTCCTTGATTCCTCCCTGGGGGGAGCTAGGATGGTGCTGCCTTTTCTTTTCCACTGGAGAGTCAGGAGAACTGCTTTGTTGAGTTCTGCTCTACATTCATTCCCTCCCTTTCTGCATCTCTACATGGATTACCAGCATCACAGTAGCTGGAGGAAATGAGATAGCTGAGAGAAACAAGACCTTCTCATCAGGGTGGGCTGTGAGGAATGTGACAGCTTCTCATCCAGCTTTTGCTCCATCTGAAACCCTCTTCTATATTAATGTTGTATAGTGAGGTTAGTGATTTCATCTTGGAGTTTGTAATAAGCTTGTTGTATTAATGCTTTCTGTTCCAGAAGAAGTTAAAACTAAAAAAAGGTACCAGGAATTGAGGCAGTATCATGTTATTTTCCAAACTTCTTTTCTTAGCTTGTTTTTCATGTTGTTTTTTCAGACATTTTTGGGTGCTTCCCAGCATAACAGTGTTCCAGTTTTGCTTGCCTCAATCAGGAACAACCATTGCCAAGTCTGCTGCAACCCTTGCTTAGCCTTGTCTGCCCCAAAAGTGAGTCTTTTCTCCTTCAAGCATTGTCGTGTATTTTCCACTTTTTACTACATGAAATCATTTTCACAGAAATGATCCTGCGTAAAAGCGCACACACACAAAATCCAAACACTTGAGACTTTGCCCATCACTTTACACTCTCATACTGTATTTTGACCCTGTTTCTATCCTGGTTTATGACTTGCCTATAGCCTCTTGTGCTTGATCACAAGTTTAATAGGCGTTAGTCCTCCCCATCCTCCCCCACAAAGAGGAATCATGTGTTTCGAAATATAATGCAGCTAGGCTGAAAAAGTTAAGTGTAATCCGTGATGAGTTTCCTTAATCCATCTATAATATAGGTAACAGAGGAAGAGAATTAGTTGAAATGTCAATGAAGAGTATCAAAATTGTTGGATAGGGACCATGTGCTGTTCTCAGCAGTGGTATCGTGCTCTCCCTACATGCACTAAGCCCTAGTTAAATGGCTTTTCTATCGTGTTGAGCCCTAGTTAAATGGCTTATCTGTTTATTTAAGGTATTTAATTAATACCCTGGATACAGTACCAATGCTCATTGTTCTCTACTGGTAGAGCAGAGCCAAGAGAGCAGACCTGCGTTGTCAAAGCATGCTGTGCAGCTCTGAGAAGAGGCTTTCAACCTGAAAAAAAGAGCTTGGGGCTGGAGCGGCTCCAAAGCTGCTCTTCTGTGTAGTGTGCAGGGAAGGAGTTACAGTAATGAGCTGGCACGAGAGATGGCATGCCAGCCAGCACATCAGATACGCCACAGGCATGTGGCAACAGGCTGGAAAATGAGAGTAAACACAGACCCTTCCTTTTTAAGGCCCTTAGCAAAAAAAAAAAAAAATGATTTATTTTGCTCATGGAGCCCACTCGTCTAGAGTTTTTCACCGAAGCTTTTCTTATGAACTTAAGATAAGGGGTCAAATTCTCCTTTGTTTTGATCTGAAGCAATGCAACTGAGCAGAGGGGTGTTGAGGATAGCCTCAAGAATAAGCAGAGATGCCTTCTTTACGGATGGGATCTTGTAGTCTTTCTTACTGTCAGTCAGATGAGTAAGCTCAGAGATACTGGGCTGCAAAGTTATTAGGATGAGAAAATGTGACTCTACTGAGGCTGGTAATGTTTAATTTATGTAAGACTGCACGACCCTGTGGTGCTGGGTAGTGCTGATGTCATTAAGAAAGCCATGAGATGGCTCTTTTCATGGCCAAGATCATTCCTGGAGGCCGAATGGGTCTGTAGTGAGAGGAGATCCAGAGCATGGACTCCTTCATTCCCAGAAGGATGCAGCAGCAGCTGAATGCAGGGCAAACACAGAAGTTGCACTCCACCTTGTGCTGCAGTTTTTTTTTCTGCTGAGAAGGAGATGCTGTGGGACTGGGGTGAGTCTGGGCTGCAACTGGAGTACGCGAGAGAAGCTGTGGAGTGTCAGTTATCAAAAGTGATAGACATTAACTCCTTCTAGTTGCAGTGGGGCACATTTATCCAAATTCTACAAACGCCTGTTTTAGGCATCCTGTGTATTCCAGGGAAAACAGAGTGATCCTGGGAGCCTTGTGCCCATGCTCACTGGGGCTGCAAGAGCTGTCTGATACCCTGTAGCACCTAACGCAGAACGACCTATGTCTGTCTTACTCAAGGCAGTGACTGAGATAAACATGCTTCTTCAGACATCACTTTTATATATATATTTTTTTTTTTGGCAAAAATCTTTTAAATTTCCTGGAGCTTGCTGATGGGTGTTTTGGTCTGAGGAACTAATTCAGTTGCTCCTTCTCTCTCTCAGTTGTATCACTGAAGCCATGTATTTGAGCAATGATTAACACTGTCAGAATGCAACATGCTTAATGTGTAGTGGAGAAGCTGCACAAGGGCTTCTTCAGGACAAGGCAAGGATGTTATGTCTGACTTCCAGCCACAGCATGGTCTTGACTGTGACCGTATCAGGGCTTGCCCCAGTTGGCTTCAGATCCTTCCCCTTTGCCTGCTCTGATTTGAGTTTTGGGTGTGTGCTGAAGAACATGGAAAACAGTGGAAGCTATCTGGCTCCTTTAAATTACAGTCTTCACTATCTCCAGGCATGGAATTTCTTGTGGGAGTAAGGAGGAAAGGTGAATAGCAAGTTGCCTATCTGTCTGGAATACTGACAGCACATTCTTGCTGATGTGTTACAAACAGGAAGGTGTCAAGTGAGAAGGAGCTCTGCTGTGCAATACTTTCCGCTAGTCAGGAAGGCTAGAGGGGAAGACTGTGAACTGCAAACGCTTCTAGTAAACTGTGTGTGAATGATCTGCAGACAGGGTTCTTCATGAGAAGATGGCAGAAATGTTTCTGAAAAACAAACAAATGTGAAACTATTGCAGTCTGTTCACACCAAGACACAACCAAAACGAAGTGCGGAATACGTTGTCTCATGCCAACAGGGCTGGTAAAAGGGCTGGATGCAGAACTGCCAAACAGGGGTGAATGTGCTGCGGAGAACAAGAACCTCATTTTCATGGCCCTCCCCAAAGGCCGTGTTCCTGCAGTTTGATACAAGTACTGGCAAAGCTTGGTAGAGCACAATGGCAGTGCTACGACTGGCCAAAAGGGCAGCTGTATTGTTGCAAGGATAATGCCATGACAGCTGTGTTTAAAGACATGCTTCGATGTTACTGATGATGATGGCGTGGGCTTATTTTCACTGAGAGTTTCAGTGCTAGCTGCTGCGGGACCAAAGCAGGGTCTCAGGTTTGTGGAGGTTCAGTACGTTCAGAGTGCTTTCATATTCTGCTCACTCAGCTGAAACTCAGATGAGACTTCTCATGAAACCACGTTCTGAAAAATGCTGTCAGACCATGTAGTGAGCTATTGCAATAACGTTTAGAATCTTTTTTTACACTGCAATATGTTAAACCTTTTAGATAATAATGAAGTTCCTGAAGTGATGGTTCTTTCATAAGCAAAAAAATGAGACCATTCCAAAGTCAAAATGGAGCCTGGTGGCATTACTGAAATGTATTTTGTCTTGCTCATTGTGAAAATTCATTGCTAGTGGCTTTCAAGTTTGACAGATTGGCATCTTCTGAAGAAAAAATATTCCACTGGGAAATTTCTAACCTACTCTAGAGCCAATATGAGTGTTTGTAGAAGGCTGCCTGTTTTTTTTATTATTATTATTATTTTTGTTCTTTAAGAACCCCTGCTGTAGTTCTGAAGTCAATGGATATTTCTCCTGAAAATATGGCTCCAGAGTGACATATTTTTCACAGCACATCCCCCCTCCCCACGTGGCAGTGGTATCTAGCTGTGCCGATTCGTTATGTGCTGTTAAGCAGCTACCATATCTCACTTCAGCAGCAGTTGTACTTCATTTATGAGCAAAATGATGCATATGTGAACACGGGAAAAATACCGAAGCTCATGGTTAATTTGCACTGAGGGCATCTTTTGGGTGAGGGCTGGGTAACAACAGATGCAAAAGTAGGTCTTTGCTATTTGCCTGATAGTTTTACAGTCCTAGAAGTTTGTGCTTTTGAATGGCATGACCTGCCAGAAATTTACCTACATAAACACAGAGCAAACAAGTTTGTCTATAAATAATATTTTTCATAGCCTTCGTGTATCTTAGCTCAGAGAAGCAAATTAGTGGTAACGTGACCACTATACAAAGTTATGAATGAGTAAATGAAACTGATTGAGAGCGTTCTTCTGGTAGTCCATACAACAAAAGCCGTGGGACACCCAATCAGAGTGATTGCAACAAATGTGAAGGACTGAGGGAAGATTCCTCTTTTACAAAAAATACCCTGGAAATATCCCCAGCCTTTTTTTTTGTTTTCTGTGCTGTAAATTAGGAGCATCTCTGCTAAAAATGAATGTGATCTTCACAAGGGTAAAAGCAACAGAAATGAGAAATGAAGACATATGTCTGAAGTGTTGCAAAAGACAGCAGTCAATACTTCAGCACATACGCTCCGTGGGTGGTGTGAGGAGAGCTGCTTTTCTTCATGCTTCCAGGATTACTTCGGCAAAGTTAGGCTGTTCTTTTCCCCCCTTGGAAAGATTACAGAAAGCTCGGTGACTCAGAGAGGCTGCGAACAACATTTCATTAAGCCCCAACATACGTGAAGTTCTGTGGTGCCAGCTGAGACCTTGCAAGCTGTGCTAACTTCACAGAAAGCACAGGTTCAGCAGCACTTCTTGGTGTTTCCCTTTGGTGCCTGTGCGCGTTGGACCAGAGGCAGAAGTGCACAGCAGCCACCAGTCCCAGGCACAGGGGCCCTCCTCCGTGTTTGTGTTCAGCAGCCTGGGCTGCAGCACTGGCAGAAAACACCTCTCCTCTCCTAACACGCAGCCCTGTATTTTTCAGTCAAATGCCCATGTTTTCTTGCAGGGTTGCACAAACACTTAGGAGAGCAAATAATCCAAAGGCTCACTGCTGTGTGTAAAGCCTTATGCCTTCCAGGTTTCCTCCTCTGGAGCCACTGTGAAAATGGACACTTTAATACAGACTTCTGCAGGAAAGCTGACACCCTCAGAATGGTGTCACGCTGCAGAAGCTGAAAGCCCCTGCCAGGTTGGTGATGGTGCTTTCTAATCACCTTTGCAGTGAATATTTCTTAAATCATGCTAATCCACCATTTAAGCAGAGATATCAGTTCCAGACAATAAACCACCGTACCTGGAGGGGAGCGTACCTGCCGCTTCCCCAGAGAGGAGGCAATTAACAGTACGAGTGCTGTCAGATGAGCTAGCAGCACCAGCATTTATCAGCCCAGATCTCGTTTCCTGCGACGAAGGGAATCTTGCTCTCTGCTTCTGGTGCAATCAGCTTTTATTTATGTGGTGGTTGTGGAAAGTGGCTCTTAAAGGAAAACTGCATCTGTTTTGCTCTCCGGAGCAGGTTTTACTCTGATTTACACAGCTGCATGTTCTACCAGAGTGTGCTAAATGTCGAGTTCTCATGTGGAAATGAGAGTCCTAAAATGAGAGCAGGCAGGATGCAGTGCATGGCTTTTAAAAATCCAAGTCTGGTGACCCACAGACCTAAATTAAACATTGATGACAAGGCTGAACTGCCTGTTTCATGAGCTTTTTTATGTTCTCGTCCTCCCAAGCTCCTGGAAACCTGCTGCTACAGGAAGTGCTAGCGTCCCACCTCAGAGAGGATGCAGTCCAAGTGGAAAGTCTTGTTCTGAAGAAATTTCTGAGCCCAGGACATTCAGTTATTTTGGGTAAGGAAAGAAAGGTGCACTGGTGGAGCCTTAACGCCGTGCTTGCAGTGAGCAAGGTCCCCAGGTCGCCTTTGCAACTGCTGTGAACTTCTGTGTTGCCTCTGTTCTACTTGCACGTGGCTCAGTAGGTCTGAACCCAGCCTGGCTGCTCTTGCGTGGGCTGCAGCTTCAGCAAGAGAAGCACAGGGATATTTCTGTGTGGAAGGATCCCAGGAAGTCTTGAAGTCTCATCGCTGCTCAAAGCAGGTCTGACTTAGGGGAGATTGCTCTCAGCCTCATCTAGCTGAGCATCTCC
The DNA here is from genome assembly GCA_013399715.1 of Alectura lathami. Classification (NCBI taxonomy): domain Eukaryota; kingdom Metazoa; phylum Chordata; class Aves; order Galliformes; family Megapodiidae; genus Alectura; species Alectura lathami. The sequence goes on along the minus strand of VXAV01010687.1, from coordinate 56,102 downwards.
ACGGGTTAGAAATGCCCCAGTCTCCCCAGGCACTTGTTCTAGGGCTGAACCATCCTGAAGTATTTGTTTCTGTCTGACCACGTGTTGTTTCCCTTGCTGTTGCTGGTGTCTTGCCTTTGCTCTTACTCACCTTCGAGAGGAGTCTGGCTCCAACTTGTCTCTGACAGGCTTTTATAACGTAGTGACTCCCAGCTGAGCAGCCTGTCTCTTTCAGCCTCTGCTCTCATGTCATGTGCTACAGCACCCTGACCATCCTCGTGGGCTTCTGCTGGACTGGCTGTGCTTTCAGGGCCCTTCTTATATTGTGTGCAGCCCCAAAACAGACATATTACTGAAGGAATGGTCTCAAAAGCACTGTACAGAAGGGAAAGATTCTCTCCCTTAACCTGTAGGCTATTCACTAGCTCACGCAGTCCAGGATGCTCTAGGCTTTCTTTTTTGCAAGAGCATATTGCTGGCTCACGTTCAGCTTGCTGTCCGCCAGGACGCCAAAGGCCTCTTCAAAAAAAGGCTTATATTATGTAGGAATACATTTAGGAATGCTGCCAGGCAGTGTGTCACCGGCACGCAGTTCCCTTGGGTTTTGGGGCTCTTTAGACTATTTCAGTTTGGTCTTCCCAAAATGAAAAACACTCCCACTTCCCATATAGTTGTTAGATACTTTTTACTTCTTCAGGCTTTGGGATAATGGAGGCCAGTCCCCTAGGTGTCCTAGTTATATGGGTAACCCTCACTTCCTCTCAGGCAGTCCTGGAGGAAATAACCTGAGCTACCCAAGTGAGCTAACTGATGTGGAATTTGAGTAAGAGCCAAGTGTAAATGCTGATAGGAATTTGCTTAAAAGTGTATGCTTCTTTTACTTCTGCAAAAAGGATGATACACAGCTCTGATAACGTGTCTCTTGGTGAGTCCTGCCAGCGTGTGCCCAGTATCATTTCTGCATTTCCTGGTACGAGGAGGAAAGCCATTAATGTGAAAGCGTGGGTGCAGACTGATACTGCTTTCCTCTAAGAACGACTGCATCTGAAACACAGTAAGCCATGGGAACCTAAACTATTACCTATATAGGTAGATAGAGCATTCACTGTGAGTGTCTAATGGAAGAAGCATGTTTGTGTGCGTGTATACGCGTGCTATGGTATCTGTGTGTAACCATTACACCTGAGTCGTATTGTTTGATTTTGGCCTTGAACTTGAATTCAACCTGGTTGCGTTTGCTAAAGGCAGGGCAACAGCTGCCCTATAAAGGAGCCTGGGGATATTACCAGTCCATCTGTCGCTCTCTGGGATTTGGCTGAAGAGTTCTACTGGAGGTATTGCAGGTAAAACATCATTTTGCTCTTTTACTTAGTACAAAATACAAGGGAATAGTGCTGGAAAAGCACCACAGAAACACTGAGAGGGATTTGTCTCGGGGGAGACAGAATAAATTAGAGTCTCTGTCCTTAACGTCATGTGGAGGGGAAGAAAAAAATGAATTTGCCATCCTACAAAAAGCCTAACAGTAAAACAGTAAGTTGTCAGAAGTAATTGGATCAGGTGGGAGCGGAGATTCTAAGAGGAGGAGGACTCTATAGTTTCTGTATGCTGCTGTTAAATGAGGTAGAAAAAAGGTAACTGGATGTGTCCTATGCTATGTAGGCAAAACGAGGTTGAAATTGACTTAACAAATGGCCAGGAAGGAGAACTTCATAGTCTATTTGGAGCAGAAGGTTGTATCAGATGCCACTGGGAAAGTGATCTGTCGGAGGGTTGCCAAAGTGCCTGGCTTTGGTCTTTATTTTTTGGAATGCTCATGGATTTTGTACGCTGTATGTACAAGGACCTGCTGTCTGTTTATCAGAGGGCTTGGGACAACCAGGTTCAGGTCCCTGCTGATAAATCCATGCTTTCCTTCTTTATGAGACCATTTTGGAGCTGTCTTCCCGACGTTTTTACAATGCTCCAAACACGAGTGACAATGTCTTACAGGGAAAGAGAGCTTGCATTAGCATGTATTTAATACCATGTGCGAGATTAAATACGCACTGATATTGTGGAGTGCTTGAGAGGGAACAGGGCACTGTTGGCCTTTTGGCATTTCTGGGATTTTTCATAGTGTATGATGCAAATTCAGCAATCTTCCTACAGTACAGAAATCCATTGAACCAACGTGTATCAGAAATGTTTTGAAAAACTTGGCAGAGAGGAGAAGGTGAATAGCTCAGTTATGAAGCAGACACGTGTCTCTAATTGCTTATTTCCACTTCCTACTCAGTGAAGAATATCAGGAGCCATTGGAGAAAATAATGCCTGTACTCTGACGTAAATCTGTATTTCAAGTGTAATTAGCTGTCAGTAGCATTTGCCACCGCTGAATACCTGATTATAACAGTGGCTTGACATCTTTCGTGAATGAATGCAGGAGTGTGATGAGACATACTCTTTGCTGGTGGCTTTTAAGTTCTTTAATGTAGAAAAGGGGGTGTGCTTGGGTTCCCAGGTTACTTTCTGCAGGGTCACCAACCTTCCTGCTCTCATATCCTCAGACACTTCCTTCCCATTCCTTCTAGCTGTCACACCCCATCGCTTTTTCTTCTTCCCTGTGTTTTTTCCACTGCTCCCCTTCCTTTCCTCACCCCCTGTCATTTGCTACTCTGAGACCAGTAGCAGGAGTGATCTCTCTGCTGAGAGAGAAGGGGGGGACCAGAAGAAGAAAAGTGGAAGTGAAGTTGGGTGTGAACCATTTCTCCATTTTAGGTAAGGAAATGTTCTGAAGGAGATCCCAGGGCAAAGTAAATGTATGTTTAAAGTAAAAGTATGTTTTGTTTTGTTTTCCCTATAGTGTTTCACAATGTGCCTGAACCAGCTTTTGTGATTGTTTGAAATCCCTCCCTCTCTCCATATGTCTCGTGGCAGGGTACAGTCCAAAGGCCATGCGTCTGAGACCCACTGCTTTACAACTTTGTCCCTTTGTAGTCTTTCTGCCCCAGAGTTCAATCACTGTAAGATGCTCCTCAGTCAGGCAGGCAATATTCTGTGTTAAGAGCTGTGATCCCTGTCGTTGCTGTTGCACCCACAGGAGCCAAGTGAAAAGGATCTGTGGCCGGGGCTCGGGAGCGTGCCAGCACAGAGAGCACGGTGCTAGCTGGGTAGCACTGACTCCATCAGGGATGGAGCGCCTGTATCTGTGCATGTGTACACCCAGACACAACGCTGATGAAGTTATTCTTGCAAGGCAAAAGCAGATAAATGTATTATTTTCATCAGTCTGGTTGCTAAATTATTCCGGATATGTTAAGCAGCGTAATTAAACACACACACGCATACGCTAAAAACTCGTGTTCTCTGTCAGAAGAGTGGGAGCGTGTGTCAGCCCCAGCCTTCAAGCTCTGTTAGTTTTAATTTGAGTTTTGGAATTAGTAATCAGTTTTGCTGGAACACCGTTGCAAGAAATAGATCTTAGCATGCATGGGGCCTGGGCACGGTTTCAAATGAGTATTTGTTAAGAAGAAGCCATTCCCTTGTCGTGTTATGGTACATTACATGAGATTTATTTCCATTGTATTAAAAAGTGCAAGCCCAAGGGGAACGTTCTCTCATCTTGTTGGCCAAGGGTGATTTTTGAATTCCGTCTGATTTGTTTTTTTTTTTTTTTTTTCTGTGGAGCTTTTAATTAAGACAATGAGACACAAAACCTCCTTGTTTTTTGTGCTGTTGTTACAACTGCCAGAAGGCCAAGGGACCTGAAGCACCAGGAAAGGTGATGGCACTAAGTGTGTGTGGAGGGGCCTGTGTCATACCTTCACTTGGCTGTTCTGTGCTCACAACAGAAAACCAAGGCTTAGCTCTTAGTGGAGCTTTCAGCTCTCTTTGTTTTGCTCTGGCAACGTATCAGTTACAGAAATCTATTTGCAAGGTAGGAAAGAGCCCTTTTATCTACTAAAAAAAAAATTAAAAGCAACAGCATCCAGTGGCTTGAAACTGAAACTAGATAACTTCACACTAGAAATTAGCACAGTAAAGTTAATTAAATAGGAGGGTAGCTTGTCTGGGGGATGTGGTGGATTTTCCAGTGCTGCCTGGTAAGAAGGTACACCTTAAGTGCCTGGTTTATACTTCAGGATCAAGTGCCGCGGCTTCTGCCATGCAAGAAGGCAGAGGATGTGACAGCTGAGATCTTTCTTGACCTTAAATTTGCTTTTTTGTCTTTGTGAGGGAGGCGCCCAGAGGACTACGGGGGAAGGGTCAATGAAGGGTGAAAACTTTCATGGCCCTTCAGTTATATTTTGACCCAGCAATGTGTAATTTTGTGTGATGAAAGGTGCTGGAGGAACCAGGAGGCAGGACAGGCTGAGCAACCTTTCTGCTACTCCTCTGAAATCCACAGCAGAGCAGCTTAGCTGAGGGAAGATCTCCAGGAACTGGTGCACATGTGTGTATCCCTTGAGGCTCTGGGGAGTGCACCTGAAAGCCTGTGCTCTGCTTAGGCAGAACAAGTTGCTCTTTTAAAGCTCTGGTGCCACTGCATCTTCAGATATGCAAGTTTTCTGCCTTCCTGAGCCCTGCTCCCATTTCCGTCCCAAAAGCCCTCCCACCCTGCAGTCCTGAGTCTCTGTGAAAGATGTGGGACCTGTGGAACCAAAGTAGATCTTCGGTGGCAGGAGCCCTGCTGTGCTGTTTGGTGATTGTAAAGGGGACAGAGTGGAGATGTTATCTCCTGAATTCTTTTGTAACTGTGCCAACAGAGGTAATATTATGTCTGACTGGTCTACAGTTTCACTGTATATGTGAATTGTACATTGCCTTTAGGCAAATAAACATATTTAACACAGAAGGCTGCAAACATGCTTCAGACTGGAATGCCGAGGGATGTCATGCAATGACTCCCCAGTTTAAACAGAAACACTGGCCTCCTAATGACCTACTGACTCCAAAAACCCCAGCCCTTGGAGAACACTCCTGTGAGAGGGTAGTGCAGGTGAGACTGAGATCTGGATGCTGCAGCATCCTGACCTCTGTCCTGTCTCAGCACCGTAGCCTTAGGGAGTCTGATAGCTGTAGAGGGTGGTAGAAAGCCACCCCACTGCTCTGTCTGCGGTCTTTGGAGCAGATCCCAAGGCGAGACAAGTCTCTGCCTTATTTAGGTCTCTCAGAGAGAGTGACTATCAAGTGCTCAGCTGTTTAAATGAAATAAATAACCCAGAAGATACCCTGCACAAAGGAGGAGTGATGCATGGCCAGAAGAGTGCTGGGTGCCACTGACCTGGCTGCTCATGCCACCTCCCTCCTCCCGAGCCTGCAGCTCTGGCTTTGTCCTGCAGCCCATGCTTAAATATGCTGCAGATCTACCTCAACAGCAATGCAGTGCTCAGTGACAGCTTTGTCTCCTCAGTCCTCAGGGAAGACTTAAAAATTGAATCTGTAGCAATGACAGCACTGGTTTAGGATAAAACCAGATGGGATCTGCCTACTCCTCTTTCCCCAGCCATTTCCAACTAATAAGGATTTTGCCACTGCTCTTGCCCTCAACTCTGTGTGCTCCAGCATCCTCCTGGGGGAGGTTTCCTGCTTGCTCCCAAGGCACCACATCAGACTGGGCAGCTAATCATAAACTAATGGCTGTATGTGTCTCCTCTTTTGCAGGAAAGAGGCACAATGCTCAACCCCAGCTCTGCTCTGAGGTCAGAGCAAGACTGGCAAACAGCAGGGGCAACAGGAAGCCTCCAGAACCTGAGGAAATTTAATAATCAGGACTTCAACCACCTGCGAGCCTTGTGTCTGAGCCAAGGCCTGCTGTTTGAGGATGCCACCTTCCCTGCTGATGTCAGCTCCATCGGTCCCAGACTACTCCCTGAGGATGAGCTGCAGCAAATAGAGTGGAAGAGGCCAACAGTGAGTTATGCCAGCTGGGGTGTTTCGTAGCGCTGCTGCTGCATGGGGGTGCTGATGGATGGGGTCCAGAAGCCTTCACTTTGAGGGGAAGAGGTCTGTGATAAGCAGTGAAGCAGAGCCCAAGGGGAGCACTGGGAGCACAGCACTGAAAGAAGGCATCCTTGCTGTGGGGTGTGTGGAGAGAAGGTGACCTTCTTACACCATCTTCTGCATACCCAGTGTGGACTGCCCTTTGCAGGTCAGGGCAGCAGGGAGAGGGATGCTGTAAAACACCTGAACAAGCAGGGAGGTTTGCAAGCAGCTCGTGGAAAGGACCATGCATTCCATGTTGCCCTGATTGCTTGGGTGGGAGCCGAACAGCTCCTTTGTTGAGGCTCTTCTGTCTTCTTCAAGTTGTGGGGCTCACCAGCTGCCCCTTCAGATCTGTTCCTGGTCTCCTCTCTCTTCCGAAAACCTTCCTCATTTTAAATTGGTCTTAAGTAAGTAGTGACCTATAAACCAGTTAAGTCAGGATTTTCTTTTCTGCTCTGTTAAATGTGTAGATTCTGACATTTCAGTACGACAAGCTCACATGGCTTTGCCCACGGCTGCAGCACTATGAGGGTTTGCGTTGGCTGTGATGATGTGCTTTCACAGGATGTAGCCAGCCCATTATCTGTCAGATCCTGGACCAGCTAGTTCACTGCAGTTACAAGGCCAGTTTCTGGCTATGGTTCTACTCTGGGTAAGGAAGGTGTATATGTATTTGATCCTCTAACACTCTCATCTAGCCTTCTTTACATTTCCTCTCCCTCACATCAGCCCAAAATCATCTCTCATATGTGTATTGCTGTGAAGGGATTTTGGAAGTTCACTGCCTCTAATCCATCCCATAGACCTAGAGGTATTATGAGCAGATCTGACATGCCCTGTGCTCTGCCACCATGCCAACTGCAAGATTTTCCTTGCAGTTTGGAGGGGGCTGTCTAGAAGGCTGAAGTGTGGAGACCATGTTAGAAAGACAGAGGCTTTCAATATCTGGCTCAGTGAAATGACACCCACCTGTGTGGATCAGCGTGTGTAACATTAATGACCTTATTGGGTACATTTTTGCAGGTTATTTGCTTCTGCCTATGAACCTTACGAGGGCTAGTGTTCCCACTTCACTTTGCTTCTAGATGACTTTATGCAAACTTGAAAAGCTCTTAAAATTCTGTTAAAGGTCTCTCATTTCTGTAATCTGAGCCACTTATTCAGCAATACCAATGTGAAAGCAACCAGGACTCTTGCTGATTCCCAGCTGATGCCATCTTCGTCTTGGCATACAGATGTTTAATTTGGGAAGTGGAATCACATATTCCGCTTTCTTACCCTAGAACCTAATGTTCTGTCATCAGATTGCACTGTACAGCACTGCTGTGTAGCCTGCAGGTGAAGCTCTTGGGTTAGCCTGGCAAACTAGGGAGTTTGCTAGATTTTACTGAGCGTAGTGCTGGTGCCTGGGGCCTTTGGCTCTCCTGAGGTGGAGCAAAACAGATAAAACTCCCTACAGGCAACAACAGCCCCCCGTAGGAAGTGTAACTGTCAAACTGAAGAAACAGGACAGGACATCTGGAAAATATTCCAACAATTTATTTTTAGAACTACTGGACTCTATTCACTTGGAACCTAGCATCTACACTTCCTCCGGTGTATGTTGTATGGACATCCAACGCAGTCACCTCCTGCAGCTCCTCTGTCTGGTCCCAGCCCTGGTGGAAAAGGACTGTTTGGTGTGGGAGGTGTGTGGAGAAGCAGCAGATGCAGCAGGAGCAGCATCCTGGGTGTTAACGGGAGCTGGCTGCAGTGTTGTGGCAAAAGGGATGGGGCCTGAGGACTGAACTACTCACAGCTGGCTGATGCAGCAGAGCCTTACTGTGTCTTCAGAGGGCTTCTCCTCTGGCAGCCTTCCTTCAAATCTGGGCCTGGTGATAATGCAGCTGGTGCTCTCCTTTTTGCACCAACACGTTGCTTGCCTCTTCTTAGCAGATGGGGGTAATCTTTCTTGAAATAGCGGTTATAGTAGTGGAGCACCTGCAAAATGCAAAGACCAAGTGTTAGTTGCCACAATTTCAAGACTACAGCAGGCAAAGATACAATGACTAATAATTAGAATCTCAAAAGACAAACAGAGAGGGCTCTCAGGGGCATTTTGTACATGAATACATGTGAGCAAAATGTGATGGTACTGTTCTGTTAAGTAATAACCACCCTTGCATTTTTGCCATTTGAGAGCAGCAGAGAAATGTAAGATTTTCAAAAGCACAAAAGCTGGTTTAGAACCCCAAATACCACCAACTTTCAGCCACCTCAGTTTGGACTGACTGAGCACCAGTCTCACTAGCCCTGAGAGGTATTTCGTGGGTAGGGGGGCTACATACATCAGTAAAAGCGGAAACTTCTGCTTCGTCTCCTAGGAATTTATCACGTGGGGCCGATGTTGTCAAATGCCCTTCCATAATGAAGAATCCATGAAGATGAAGCTGGCGAATGAAAGTTTTCATGCTGTCGATTTCAAAAATGCGCAGAGGTCCTCTCCTTGCCAGCACATCCTTTTGGAAGAACTTCGCTGCAATGACTATAGAGTTTCCATCATCTCCCCACCAGATGGACTGAAATTGATCGCTTCCAACAATTTCCCAGAGTTTTTTCAGGAAGGAGTAGGATGAGAAGTCATTGGCCTTGCCAGAGCTCTCCTCAGGAAGGCTGAGATGTACTCTTTTTGCACAGGGCACCTCACGTGAGCCTTGAGAAGAGTTTTCTTCTTTGATAGTTCCTGAGGCAGCATCCCGAGCTACTCTTTCACCGCGTACTTGAGGGACAGGAGAAGCTGAGACTGCCAAGTCCATGTTCAGGACAGAAACATTTGATGTTCCTGATGAAGAGGGCTCCATTTTAATTATAATTTTCTCGGTTTGACAGGAGTTTGGGTCCATGTCCGTTTCCCCAGCAAACGAGGTTTGTCCTGCCAGCCAGCAGGATGAAGCACAATGGTACCCGTGGCCTGGGGAGTCTAGGTGGGACGTTCTCAAACATCACCATGGTGACTGTGCTGCATCACAGTAACATAGCAGACAGGTGACTGTTGGCCAAATGGGTCTGTGACAGACTTAATTAGCACTGGTTGTTTCTTGCTGGCAGAGCTGCAAATGCCTTCAGTTGAGAGTCAAGAAGTAAATAAAAGTGGCTTTCAGCTTGATGTGTCCTCGGAGGCCAGCGCTGCGTCCAGTTCCCTGTAGGAGCCGTTCCCCAGGGTGGAAGGGGGAAGGATGCTGTGTTGGAAATAAAGGTGCCCCATTGCAGAAGTTTTCAGTTTGACGCCTTCTGGGTGTATGCAGTGTCCATAATCTCTTTACTCTTAAGTTGCGAGATGGTAACTGTAAGGAAATGTGATCCAAAGTTTTCACGCTACCTAAACCGATAAGCAAAATAATACCTATAATTTCCCTGAAGAAGACTTTTTCACACCAGAATGTCTCCCAGAGTTAGAATAGTTGCATCCTGCCTACAGAGCATGGTCAATTTAACCTATGTCTATTTTTCTCACATTCTACCTTTGGCTCCTTCTGATGTTAAAGTATCTTCTGAGAATGTCTCTGTGACAAAAAAAAAAAAAAAAGAAAAAAAGGTATAATGTGCCTATTAGTCTCTCAGCTTCCATCTTCCGAGCCATACAGGATCTTGTTATTTAAGTGACAGATAGCTGTTATATCTGCTGACATTGTTCCTGCTCCAATACAGCAGTTGGGCAACAGTGCTCCGTCTGGTTTACCTTGTGCATTGTCAAGAGAAAGGCCAATTCAATTCTGTTCAGGCTTTGGAGTCTTCATATCTGGTGGTGATGTATAAAGCAGAAGGAAAACAGGCTGGTTTTCAGACAGCAATAGTCAGTGCTGACAGTCAGAAACAACTTGTTTTGACTTGAAAAGTGAATTGATTTGGTATGGGAGTCCCTGAGGGGGGAGGTAGGTCAGGAGCACCGCGACATCATTTGAAATGCCACTTTTCCTAACTGTGCAGCAGTCACAATTTTCCATTAGATAGGAATTGCTCCAGACCATGTTTTCAGCCCCAGGCCCTCAGTAATAAAGATTTTGCATATGGTGCTTCAAGCATTAATAATTCCTTAGCAAAGACTCAGGCAACCATGCTACTGCACTTAGTATCCAAAAAATATTGGGGAAAATGATGCAGTTTGAGACAGTGCTTATCTTCTGGGATTCATTACTGAAGTCCTTCAAATTACAAAAGAGTTTCATTGTTTGATTCAGTCATTCTGCTAAAGTGCTTGCTTACATTTTTACCTCTCCTCCTGTGCCCTCTGCAAAGCGAGTGTAGCCGTCTTTCGGGAACGGAGTGCTTAGCATGATTCTACACTGCTTTTGTTGATGCTTTATTTATTGGCATTTGATTTAATTCCCAGAGATTTCCAGGAAATAGCATCAACATGATGGAAATATGTACACAGATACTGAATAAACAAAAATGGGCCCTTCAAAAAAAATCATTTTGGAATTCAGATCTTTCCACACAGCTAAGCTGAGCTGGAGTTCCCACTGCATCAGTCTTGGCCTATTTGTGGCTGGAGGGCAGAACATGACAACTTTTATTCAGGCAAAAAACCAGATGGCAGCTTGGAGTTAAGCTAAAAATGTAGCTCTAATGGCACAGGAGGGGAAATGCAGAAAAAGCTATCAAATGAAAAGAAGTAAAAGCAGGGAAAACAAATGTACGTTGTCACGTGAGCTGCTCCAAACAAGTTATGGAAATGTGCAGTGGCTAGGGATGACGCTGACCCGCACTGCCTGCAGGGCAGCTCTCTGGGTGGAGCCAAAGCTGCCTGCCAGCTCAGCGGTGGAGCTCACAGAGGCCCTTGTATCCTGGTCAGTATTCCTCCCTGATGGCAACCCAGATCAATTCACCTTATTTTTGTGTGTGCGTGTGCAGTCAGTGTAGTGGGATGGGAGCAGCATTTCCAGGCTGCCGTTGTGTCAGCTGTTGCGTGGCCAGCTGATTTTTTTCTGCCATCAGCTCTGGATTTCACCTACCTGGGCTGAGGAAGCTGCTGTGTGTCACCATGGATTGCATCTTTCTGCATGGGCTTCAGACTAGGAGGCTTTATTTGTGTGGTATCTCTGGGGTCTGTTGCTTTTGGAAAGGGCTCGTTGTGGTGGTGAAGTGTGTGCACCCCTGGCTGAGAGGAAGGCAGCACTGCTGTGATGCTCTGCTGACTCACCTGCCTCCTGCTTCTCAGGTTGGTGGGTCACCTAGCAGAATTGCATGGCTGTGTTGGGCTTGTACTGAATGGGCTGTGTGGGAGGTTATAAGACTTCTAAGGAAATTACCTTTCAAAGGCGTGAGGTGTTTACCTATTGTGTTTGCAGTTGACCTTGTTTCTCAGTGCTGAAACATGAAAAGCAAAAACGTTGCAGGTGAAATCTGAGCTGTTTCCTGCCTCTGGTTGAGACTGTTGGGCAGCGGCCTGTTCTCCAGCTGGACTTGGTTCTCACACTAGTGGTCTCCCACCTGCACAGTCTGAGCACTTCTTGTCTCGGTTGTGACAGAGTGGTGGCAGTTTTCTGAAGCAACTGAGGCATTTGTGTTGGAAAGATGTGAAAAGGAATTGAATTATTTTGCTGCAAAGCAGGAAATGGAGTTCTGGTGGTGCAGGCATACCCCTTGAGATCAGCCTTATTTTCCCCTGTAAGAGAATATCGAAGGGAAGCAGAATAGAGGTGAAAAAAGAAGAAGGGGGAAAAAAAACAAAAGGACATATTCAAGGATGAGATTCCCAGTTTCCTCGAGGGCTGTTAAATACAAAGCTGTGGATAAAGCCCCCAGATGACAGAGACTGCATAGACGTATGCAGGAGGAGCATCAAGAGGAGCAACCGAGCTTGCTCCACTTTGCCTGCAGAGCTCTTTGTCTCTGTCCCCCAGGAAACTGCATGGCTTGGCATCTGAGCACAGATCCTTCTGAAAGGGGTTGATAATCAAAAAAGGGCTCTGCAAGGGGCTGCAGGCCAAGGCTGGGCACCCACACTTCCCTTGGCATTTTCTTTCTTCCAGGAGTTTCTGAGAAATCCCCGTTTGATCATGGATGGAGTTAGCAGATTTGATATTATTCAAGGACAAATAGGTAAGTTTACATTCCTGTTTTGGAAAAGATTGGCACAGAGCAATGACCTGTGGTTACTTTGCTATGTACTGTGTTCTTGGTGGAAAGGCATGGACCATGGTAGCTGCAACAAATGTGTAGTGCAGGTCTCTCCAGACTGCTGCAAGTCCACACACTGTTAGAGATATTTAACAGGATTCCCCAATGCAACACCTTTAATCCCTGATACTTTAGTTTGTGTGGCGCCTGCCCTCTGTGAACAAGGTCCAACTGAGAACAGGCAGAAGCTCCAAGTGCAAGGGTCAAACACCGTTTTTGGGTAAGTAGGCACAGCTGTGATGTGTAGGAATGAACTTTCTTTTCATCCTAATGTCTTCATGTCTTCGTCTGGTCATTCTTAGTGTTTTTTTTTTTTTTTTTTTTTTTTTGTAATCTCTTATGGAGACTTCTGTCCATCTTCTGTGATACTCACCCAGATACATGTCTGCACCTCATACCGGTTCCATCTTTTTCTCCCAGCTCATAATCATGTTTGTCTTTGGGAGCAGCTGCTCTAGATTGAAAGAAATGTCTTCTCATTTTTCACCCCACTGCAAGGTCTGCAGATTTCTTAAACCACTTTCTGCACTGCAGGACTCAACATGACAGCAAAAGAGGAGTATGAAAGTAGCAAAGGATGGCTAAGTGGCATCAGGGTTCCCATAGCACATTGCTAATGAATGCTGTGTGGTGTTTTCCTGTTTTGGGTGGAGAGAATGGAGACAGAAGAATGCTAGTTTCTTTTAATAGGCTGCTTTCTAGGTATCTTAGATGTTGAAGTCCTCTCTTCTAAGCAGTTAGTTGCAGTCCACAACAGTGAGTAACATGTTGAATGCACTGGATTCTTCCCTCCCTCGAGGTGACTGCTGGGTGCTGGCTGCCCTGGGCTCCCTGACCATGCAGAAGAGATTTTTGGAAAACATTTTACCAAAGGACCAAGAATTCCAGAGTGATTATGCTGGGATTTTCCATTTCCGGGTACGTATTCTCTTCTGTATTGGTACTGCTTAGGCTTGGCTGGCTGGATTATATGGGGGTCCAAACTACACTCCCAGATATCAACATCATTGAGTGCTTTGGTTCTTCAGTGCTGAGAACCAATTAAGAACTCTGCCATAAATCCCAAATTTTTTTGATGGGTCCTCATTCTCCATATGGTACAATCAAACTCCAGGGAATTTTAAACCCTTTTCTGAAAGTTATGACTCATACCCAACTCCAGAAGTACAGACACTAGCTGTTTAGATGGATCTGTGTACATGTATGTTTTAGATGATATTCTGGTGTCTGCTCTTATTTGGACAGTTTGCTGTGGCTGTCAGTGCATTTGTGGTTTTTATCTATTTGGACTCATGTTTTCCAATATAGTTCAACTTATCCTTTTAGCTGGTGGAATTTACTTGAAATTACAAATCCTGTGAGACAGGTCAGAGGAACGGAGATTTGATTCAGAGAGGGGAACAAAGGTCTGTAGTAAATTTAACTTTCTACCAACTCTTGAAATTCTCTGAATCTCCGAGGTGTGTGACAGGGATACTAATTGTCAGACCCTGCTTGCTTGTATCTGAGTCAACCAAATATCTTATGGGATTAGAAGTACTTGCTGTACCATGAAGCTCCAGAGGCTACACTGGAGGCAGAGAGAGTCAGTATAGTACTTGGCCATTTATCATTCTCTTTTTTTCACAATTCTGTTTTGTTATATGCAGAGAGCTCTGGCAGTGGCACTTCTTTGACCCCCTGGAGCTCTCATGGAGCAGCACCAGGAGGATTATCTCACAGGCAGTCTAAATTTTGCTCTGTTTCTTTGCTCCTCTGAATACCAGATGTTTCTGTCCTGGCCCATTTCCAGCATGCAGAGGTGCACTACTTGAGACAAACCAGCTGGAGGGATGCTAGACAGCTTGAAACACATTAACAGGATGCAAGCTGAATTTTCTTTCATGAGAGCTCTGAAAAGATTAGTTAGGAGCAATCCTTAAATATTAAGCAATATAAATACCTTACAGTATTTGAAAATGTTTTCCCTGTCATCTCATCTGCAAATCAGTGCAACTGTTTCTGGCTTTCTTCAAGCAATAAACCCCTGAGAAAGCTACTCAGAATGGAAATGACTTCTTGACAATGCCTTTCAATTACTCCATCAAAGATATTTTACTGCCATCCACAGGCTAAGCCACCAGTCCTCAGTTCAGTGAAGAATCTCAAACAAGACATACCATATGCTAATATAAAAATTGCAGCTGATAGTTTTTTCCTTTCTGGATCTGGAGCACATTGCCTCTCAACAATACAGAGGGCTACTCCAGGCTTCCTACACAACGCTGGCTGCTCAGCAGCAAGAGTTAAGGGTGTAAGGCACTTCACCAGCAGTAGTTTAGACGGGTAACGTTTTTCTCTAGGGAATAATTACAATGATGTTATTTCACCAGGAATTAAGTTAGTCCTGTGTTTATACAGGAATCTCGTTCTCTGCCACAGAAATTCGGATGCCTCCAAGGCAGGGTGTGCCATGTGTGAGCAGGGAGGAGCTCAGGCTGGGAAAAGAAACAGAAATATTTCTCAAGGACTACAGAGGGTTATGGGAGAGTGCATCAACCAGATCTGGTCTTGTGCTTTTCTAACAGAGCAGCTTGTTTTGAGGTTGTTTGTTGACCAAAGCTGTGATGAAATGAAATCATGGTTGATGAAAGCTATTGCTGGCATACTTCCACTGGAGTCCTTGGCATTACTGCAAATAAGAACTTGGCCTCTTGTGATTGCGAATCATGCTAAGGTACATTAATTTGCTAATGACTCTGGAAATGGCTCCTGTAGGCCATCCGCATGGATCTCCTTCCCCGTCTTCTCCATTAAAAGGTACTATCAGCTGGAGACAACTGCTTTGTCCACTACCTGCATCCTCCTCATCTATTAAAGGAGATGGATAACACCTCAGAACAGTCTTTCGTCACCACACTGTTCCTTTCCATGACAGCACGTATCGGAGTCTTAACTGAAACACAGAGAAAGGAGAATCTAGGGGCTGGATCTTGACAGAGGCTCTCTGGCCAAGAGCTGTGCTGCAGGGAAAATCCAAGTGTGGCTGAGGAGTGAGGCTCACTGAACTGTCTGCTCAATTGTTCTTTATCATCCTAAATGCTTGCTGTCACCCAATAATATTAGCATATTTTCCATATTGGATCTTTCCTCCCACTGATTGCAGGACTGTTTATATTTCCAGATGACTTCCTCTGCCACTGGGAAATACAGCCACTTGGTAGCTTGTTTAACAATTTAGACCATTAGCCCGAAGTAGTTCAGGAGAGAACTTGCACATATCCATGCTTTAGATTCATTCCTGTGCTGCTTCAGGAGGCTGCTCTTGGCATGAATATGGGCTCTTGAAAGAGGCTCATTCTTTTCTCTCACACACTTTTTCTTCTGTATTTCTACTTTTATATTTTTTTTTCAGTTCTGGCAATTTGGAGACTGGGTGGATGTAGTGATAGACGACCGGCTGCCTTTCCTAAATGGGAGTTACCTGTCTGTACACCCTCAAACATCGAATGAGTTCTGGCCATCCCTGCTGGAAAAAGCATACGCCAAGTAAGTACAGTACTATACTGTATAGTAAGTACTATAGAGAACAGAGGGTCTCTTCTCCCAGCCAGTGCCAAGTGCTATCTGTGGGTGGTTTCACCCCCTGCTTTACACAGATGACACAGGGAGGAGTTCAGGCTCACAGCTGCATGTGTTGTGCTGAACTTATGTAAGAAACTGAGGCTGCATGGAAGCACAGGGCCCATAGAACCTGGAGATGTAGGTCTCAGGCTGAGGACCTAAGTTTACCCTGTCCAGCCCTGGGATGCTGGTGTCTGAGAAGCAGAATGAAGATAGTAATGGCTGGTTACACAAAAGGGGCTGAGCTTCTCAATCGTTGTTTTAAGCAAATTTATTTGCCTCTGT